>VXAA01005480.1:688821-708786 GCA_013399115.1 Anseranas semipalmata
TCTCGTGGGCAGAGCCGGGCTCGGCCGCGGGGCCGGGCGGGGGCGCGGGGAGCGCCGGGGCCGCGGGTGCCTCCGGTCCCCCCCACGCCGAGCCCGCAGCGCTGTCACGGAGTCGCAGAGCCGCGGCTGCTTCGGGTCGGAAGGGACCTCGGAGCTCACCCGGTCCCAGCCCCCTATGGGCGCGACGCCCCCCGCCAGCCCAGGCTGCCCACAGCCCCGTCCAGCCTGGCCTTGGGCACTGCCAGGGATGGGGCACCCACAGCTCCTCCGGGCAGCCTGTGCCGGGGCCTCACCACTCTCAGAGGGAAGAATTTCTTCCTAATAACCAATCTAAACTTACCCTCTTTCAGCTTAACGCCATCACCCCTTGTCCTGCTCTCCTGGAGGTGCTGGAAGGCCACTGTAAGGTGTCCCCGCAGCCTTCTCTTCTCCAGAACGCACAACCCCAGCTCCCTCAGCCTCTCTTCACAGCAGAGCTGCTCCAGCCTCTGAGCATTTCTGTGGCCCTCCTCGGGACCCGCTCCCGCAGCCCCAGGTCCTTCCCGTGCTGGGGGCCCCAGAGCTGACTGCAGCACTGCAGCTGGGGGCCCCAGCCCCAACCGCCCCCTGCCCACCTCCTCCCGGGAAGCAGCCTCATCTCCGGGGACATCACCGAGGCCTCTCCAGGGCAAAGCATCCAGTGGCTTTTATTGAGGAGAGGGGCGAGGAGGGGCTTTCCCCACATCTGCAGGAGCAGGGGTGGGTGCATGCCCGCTCCTGTCCCCTCTGAGGGTCACATGCCCCCCTGCCCCCCAGCCCTGGGGGGGTCAGGAGAGGAGCAGGGCTGCCAGGAGGCAGGGCAGCAGGAGGCAGCTGCTGGCGAGGCCGGGGGGAGGCTGGGGGGAGCCATTGCAGAGATCCGTGTCGCAGCAGTGGATGCGGACCCCCGGCAGCTCCTGCTGCTGGCAGTGACGGGACGTGGCACAGCCGCTGGTCAGCAGGCTGCCCAGGACCACTGCAAAGCAAGCAGAGTGCGGGACATCAGGGACGGAGGCTGCAAGGCTTGGGGTTTGCCTGGGGGTGTGAGCATCGTTGGTTTGATCAGCCCCACCACCACCACTCTGGCCCGCCTGGGCAGACTCACCGCTCTCTGTCTTAATGCAGAACCGGTGTTTGAAGCCCTGGTGGGAGTGGGAGCAGGTGATCACTTCTGGGTTAGAGCACCCCATGTCCACGTACTTGGTGCCAACAATGATGTTGCAGCCGTAACACTGGAGCCCGGACACTAAACAAGACCATATGAAACACAGCTGGAGTTTTCCAGGGGAGAATACTTCAACTCCTTCCTAGCTGTTCTCTAACGAAGCATTTGCAGCGCTCTCTGCCTTGCCAGGTTGCATTAAGCACCGAGTCAGAGACCAAATCTGCCTGCCACTTGTTTACCCAGTGGGCCCAAAAATGTGAAACCAGCTCCCGCTAGAGGTCAGTGCGAAATCAAAGATTAGCAGGAGATTTGAGCTGGGATCAAATAGTAGGAACAAGGGAGCATTGAAACAAGGTTTGTAAAGAGTAAGTGAAACCTCCAAACCACAGACACCACCAAGCTAGGGCTGAGCTGCTCTCGGAAACAGCTTTTGCCTGTTTCTCCAAAATCCTTCAGTTTCAGCCACGCCAGTGCCTGAGCTGCTTCCACCAGAGGGATCGTTTCATCTGGTTTTCTCCCTGCTTTTATTGCAGGGTCTATGAGGGAGGCAAAATAACTCAGATTCAGAAGAGAAAGACTCAGTCAGAGCAACTGAGAGCAAATGTCTGAGCCCACAGCTGTGGCAGTGGTTTGTCCCCCAGAGCCCTGCACTTGTGCTGGCGACAGCTCGGTCCTTCCCTGCAGGGTCAGGGGCTGTGTCCGAGAATGCTTCCCCTAAATGGAATTAAGCCATTTCTCAACTTTCTTAAAGAAAAATAAAAAGCGTTCAGAGGATATTCATTTACATCACCCACAGAGTTTAAGGCAAACGCAGTACCTGAGACCCGTGTTTATTAACCACAGCAACAGAAATCGCACTGCAGGCTTCCTTTTGCCGTTGCCTTCCCCCTGCCTCTGAACGACGACCCCGAGCCCTTCCCCGGCCCTTGCTCGTTTGCTCCCAAAACCTTTTGGGCGCTGCGTGAGCATCCCTGCACCCCTGGGCACAGCGAGGGGTCGCTGGGGAAGGGGAGCCCCCAGGGATCCTGGCCCACGCTCCTTACCCATGTGCCCTCATTTTATACAAAATGCGATGACTTTTCCTAAAACCACCAACACAGCAACACGCAGTAACACCACTTGGGGCGGGAATACCCCCAAATTCATCCTGAGAATAAATCACACTTTAGCAGCCAGGGTTTGGGGAGGATGTGAAGGATCACAAAGCACAGAGGACACTCCGCACCCTGGGGACATCAGTACTTACCCTCGGGGAGGACCAACACCACGGTCATCAGAGAGAGGATCCCATGGGCACCTCCAGGCATGTGTCCTGAGAGCATGGGGGGGTTGGCCCCGCAGCCCCCCCGGTGCTCAGAGGACGAACCCCAGCTGGTGGGGCGCGGGCACGGACTGCCTCTGCTCGCTTTTCACCTGCGAAGCCCTCCACCCGAATAGCGGCAGGGAGATGCGGTTGGTATAGCAGAGATCTGGCCGGTCCCCGCTTCTCCGGCTGGCCCTGTGGCACCGAGTCTTGTTGTGTCGATGCTTAATTTCTCCTTTTTCCTCCCGAGAAATTCTCTGATTCTTTCAGTTCATGCACAGACGTGAGTGCGTATGTGCTACCCTCGGTTATTTCTGTCCTATTTCCTCTGTCCACGATCGCTTCCCATTAATACTACCGTGCAGCAGCTCTTGGAGAGAAATTCTCCCTAATCAAGATTTAGTTTTAAATCCACTTCAAAATCCTCTAATTCAGTTGGATTAGGCAGAAGGGGTTTGGGGAGATGTGTTTTTACTTTTTTTTTCGTCTTTCTCCTCTCTGAGCTGCCTCATCTTCACAAACAGACCCATTGGCTTTGTGTGACATATTGTGCTATTTAAAGAGGGTAGGAATATTTTTATTAAAGAGAAGCAGTCAAGTAATTTTAAATCCAAGGCTCGGGATTCTCTAACAAAATACAGCCCTGGGGATGGCTGTGGGGTTAAAGGGAAAACCTGATGGAGGCAGAGGTGGCTTTGAATGTATTCTATGCATTTGCACACAAGAAAATAGTTTCCTCATAAAGCAGTGGGATGCCAAATGGGGCCAAACCTGGGCTCACATCGGCTCTAGGGGGAGCCCAGCTGGGGCTGCTCGAGGCTGGGGCAGGGGCTGCAGAGGATTGCACAGAGCCCTGGTGGCTCTGTAGGGCCAGGATCAACCTCGCAGCCACGTGGGGTCACGGACGTCACTGGCCGCAGGATCAGGCCCTCGGACCTCCGCTGGCTCCCCCACCAGTGTCCCCACGAGCAAAACCCCAGCTCTGAGTGGAGCTAATGGGACTTAGAGAGCTAATGCTTACTAATAAGAGAGCACAACTGAATGCATGGGATTAAAAAATTAAAATGACAAAATAAGCTGCTTATGCAGTGCATCCAGCAACCACCTGCTAGCACCTGGAAATGCCCTGCCTGGGGCAGCCCAGCCCAGGCTGGCAGAGGGACCCCAGCCCCATGGGCACCTCCACTGCCAGACAAAGCCCCCAGCCAGCCAGGGGCTCGGACCCCATCTCCACAGCATCTTCATTAGCCAGCACGCTCATTAATATTTCACTGGGAGGCAGCACAAACTTGTTCAGGTATGGGCACTTACAGCTCAGGAGGGGCAATTAGCACCTGGGAGAAGTGCCTAAGTAATGCAGCTCATTTATTCAAATCACTTAAACCACCCACGGTGGCTCGCTTGCCTCAAAACAATGTGATTATAGCAAATGTCTCACACAGCAAAGCCTGAAAGCCTGGGGGAGAAGGGATAAAATGCAGGAAATGGGATTGATTTAAACGCATGCATAAATCAGAGCATTCAATAAGGAAGGGGAAACTAACTTTTAATCCCTTAATAAACTCATCGGTGTCTGGCAGGGGAGGCTGCTCGCACGCGGGGAGCAGCCTGGGCTCTGATGAAGCGATGCTGAAGTGATGCTGAAGCGATGCAGCAGCACCGCGCAGCTGGCAGGGCCGGGGCCGTGCACACCTCTGGGCACAGCACCTGGCTCCGCGGCCTCATCCAGCAAAGCCGGCTGCTCCGCCACAGCACGCGGCACCGGCTGGCCCGTCCCTGCAGGGCACCAAGCTGGAGACCTCGAAAGAGCCAGAGAGAGGGACAGCACATGGCTGTGCAACGGGCAGGGAGACGTGCAGTGTGCTGCAACGGGGGAAACAGCACAACGGGGGCCGTGCTCTGCGCCTGGTCCCCAGGCATGGAACACGGCATTGGTGGGGCCCGAGGAGGAAGCCGGGCTGGGAACCGCGGCCTGGCCCAGCTGCTGTGGGCAGTCAGAGGTGATGCTGAGGCTGGTTTAGCCAAATCGTTTGTTTGTTTGCTTTATTCCCTTGGGATGCAGGAGGCAAAGACCTTTACAGGAGGGGGGGGGAAAAAAAAAAAAAAAAAAAAAAACTCCTCTTCTAGCCTGCCACCGCTTCCACATCTGGAACCAGTGTATGGTTCTTTTAACTTGTCGTTAGCTCTGATGCAATTCAGAGATTTGCCAGCCCGGGAGCATTGGGAATGGGTTAGGAAACGGCCACCCGGCCCTGACTGAGCAAGATCTGATTAGCAAATCCCCCCGCACGTTCATGTTCCCACTTAAACCTTCGCGATGCCCAGAAAGACGGCTCAGCCCCGCACAGATTAGATGGGTTTACCAGCACATCCTGCTTTAGAGCTCAGCCCTAACGCAGCCAGAACTTCCCGCTGTGCACTGCCGGGCTCTGCACCCCCAATTCTGGCCCCTTTCGCCCTTCGACCCCCCGAGCCGGGCTGTGGCCGCTCGCTGCCCCGCCCGCAGCGCGGCCGAGGCGGGACTCGAACCCGTGACACCGGAGCCTCCCTTCCCCTTGCCGCCATTAGCGAGGCGGAAGCTGACGTGCCCTCCCGCGCCGACTCACCGGGGCTCTCGGTGCCAACAGCAGGGGGCAGTCGGAGAGGCTGCGGCGTCTGCGCTCTGATTGGCTGACGGTGATGAATACATTAAGTAGGCTGGAAAAAGAGCCGATATGTGCTGGTTTAACGGGATTTTCAGGGTTCTAAATACCCATATGGGCTCAAGAGTAAAAATTTCTCACCGGGATTAAATAAAAGCATCCAGAGGGGGGAGAAAACAGCACGAAGTTTTCCTCGCCCTGTCCTATATAGAGAAAGAGTGGTAGAGGTTTAAATTCCTTGTGACGCAGGTCACGATTCGTGTTGTATGAAAGGAGAGAAGGTTAGCACTCCCCTTGATAAGGATGGAAGAGGCCCCAGTGGCCTATACAACACGCATACGGTTAAGGCACTGCCACCTACTTCGTGGCATCTAACCATGTTTTTCGTGCCTCCTTCCTTCACCCAGACTTTACCTTTTTCCCACCAGCCCTGCAGAGCCCTGGCATGCCCGAGGGCAGCACGATGCCTCCCCTCAGCTGGGCGCGACGTGCTCCAACCATTAGCACACTGCAGTAGGAGCTTTGCTAATCCAGACACCCAGACCACCGCTGGGTCCGGCTACAGCGAAGCAGAGGTGGTGGCAGCACGGCTGTGCCCAGGTGGGGTACACAAGCACAACCTTTGTCTCAGGGCTGCTCAGCTGGGGGGAAGAGAGCAGCAGCAGCAAGCTGCAGGGAGCTCAGGGGTTGTTCCAGCTGATGGCCGCAGCCCAGCTGGGCAAGCAAAGCCACACGAGCACAGCTACACACGACATGCTACGCCACAAAGCATTGAAGCTGCAGGGAAATGCTTACAGGTGTAACGTACCAGCTGCTCTGCACTTGCAAAGAAGCACAGCCACGTCTTGCACTTGAGAAGTTTCACTGGACTGTGAGAAAGACTGAAAAGCTTCACAAAGTTATTTTAAGAAATGCAATTATTTCAGCACCGAGGCTCTCTAAGTCTAGAGCCACAGCAGCCTCCCTGGGGGTAACGAAAACCCTCAGAGGACAGTGATATTATTAATAGCTGTTAGACACCAACTCAACATGAACTGTGCATTAAAAACAAAACAAAACTATACCTCATGTCTTACAGCTGTCTTCTAAGGGTAAAGGAGCAAGAAGTCCCTGAGCAGTCACTACAGGAGGGGCTTGTACTATAATTGATTTTCAGTTATTATCAAGCACAAGGTTGATAGCAAAAATAAATAAATAAATGAAATCCCCTTACAACAGAACCCTTGAGGCAAAGTAAAGCTTGAGCGTAAACACAGCTAACCAGCAAAAGCAAAATCCTGTATCATCGTTCAGCCTGCCCTGCCCATTCTGCACGGAGAGGGCAGCAGAATTCCTTTCCCCTTAGCTAAAGCGCTCTGGGAGGGTTTGTACTAATGTTGCCTCAGGGGAGGACACCTTCAGTTCAGCCCTCTTACTTTCTTTCAACAAAAGCTCCTCTTTCATCAGAACAGATGTAAGCACGACTGTTCCTTCTCCTTTCTCCCTCTGCCCTCCTCACTTAATGGAGCTTCTACAGAAATACTTCCTGTTAAACACATTGTTAAGAGAGGCTGCTTTGGACACAGACACTTCACATTAGTACACTCTTACCACAAGCATACACATAAAATCCCACCTTTTTATTATGGCATATGGCATTTGTTTGGATGTGTACCACATGGGTATGACAAAAGGGGAAAGAAATACCAACGCTGAAATAGATACAGAGTCATGCCATTATCAATACAGTTTCATACGATGGATTTTCAAAATACAAAAGTCTGGGTTTTTTCTTTTTACATTGAAATAACTTTACAGTGTTCTGTGAGCTTGCCTTTATCCAGAAGAGGAAAAAAAATAAAATATGCTGAGAACAACTACAAGCAGAATTCATTTTAATGGTTAACAGAAGAACTGTAACTTTGCTCTAGAACAGCATCTATTAAACACACTTAACAAGAGGTAAGCAACTATACAGAAGGTAATGGGAGATTTCACCACAGGAGTCAAGTCAGGGGCAGGAAGGGGGGAATCTGGAACTGCATGGTTTTATTTGGTCACAAAGTTCGAGCTGAGTGTTTAAAATGAAGCACCTTTAAAGATGCAGTACTCCTATTTAAAACAATACAGAAACTTCCAATAGACTAGAACCTACATCCTGAAAAAAATAAAAAAATTAGACATTTAAAAAAAATCCACGCATCTCTAGGCTCATGACTTAACTTACTGTTAGAAAGCAGACTGGCAGCTCTTCCTTAAGCAGCAACAGTGCCCAGAAGTAATGCCACCATAAAGTACAGTATCTTTGGGGTGTCCAATACAAGGCTGACACTTCTAACGCGATGTCAGAATGATCCATTTGTCTGCCAATAGATTAGGCAAGAAAAGGAGACACTGCATCTTTTTTTTTTTTTTCCACCACGCTGACCGGTTCTAGCAAAGAGCTAAGACGTTTTCTTTGGGCCAAGACTAACAGAAACCACTTTATCAAATATTCTTCAGGTTTCCTGCCAAACTGGATTTATTATTCTCATGTGGTTTTTCAATATTTTTTTAAAAACAATTTTTCCTGACAGTCTCTAAAGTGATACTGGAACGTTTAACAGTCACTCTTCCACAGTTTAATTGTTTTGTCGTTTTCTAGTGCTGCTGATGCAATGATGTTTTCTGTTGGGTGACAAGCTGTTGAGATTACAACATCTAAGCAAAAAGAAAAAGAGATATACAAAAATCATTATTTACAGCAATGAAATCAGGTTCATAGCATGCATTTCTGAAAATTAATGCATATTGCTGCTAAATCTTAAAACAGCATAGACCAGTTACTATTTCCTTGTAGCAGAATTAAGAACAATTATTCAACATTCACTCCATATATGGGAGAAGAAATACTTGCTAGCAAAAAAGCATCCCTTAAGTGGGCCCCCCAACTTGAGAGCAGCAGTTGGAAAGTGTCTGACAGGTTACAAAATGTAAGAACTCTCTAGATTCTAGTTCTTGCCTACCTCATGGCAGAGCTCTTGGCATATTACATCAGACACAGCTAATAAAAACCCTGCTCAGTACCTTTCTTTCCAGGTACAGTATTCAACATCCAATTCAATGTCGAGACAGCACTTAGCCTTCAGAGTCTTGCCCTAATCTGAAAACCAAAAACTTGCTGCCACTGCCCCAACGTATAGTCTAAATTAATGGTCCTGCAAAGGAATAAGCATGCTTAAATTTCACAGCACAATTCCTTCTAGTAAGTGCAGTGGGAATGCTCTCTTATGGGATTCAGACTGAAGTACCATCAGGTGACATGTCAATACGTGCTAAACTCTGCCTTCAAGAAATAGGCATACATAAACACATTTGGAAACAGCAGGACTATATTAGTTCTTATCCTTCCAAGAGCTGCAGCTTTAGGTGTTCACAGGCAATTCAAAGTCACTAATATTATGAGTCTCTTAAATATCTTGACCAATTCTGAACTCAAGGAAATCTTTTTTGCAAACTGATATCAAAGTTCTTACAGTGAAAAAATACACATTTACAATGACCATAAAAAAAAAACTTCATACAAAGGAGTGAATGCCTATGGTTCAATTAAGCTTCAGCCAGTCAAGAATTTATGGGTCTGACAGTCAAAACTAAACATCAGTGGGAAAATGCTAAGGCTAAGCCCTCATTACAAGCTGACATGAAGGATATTCTATCAATAAAAACAAAATCCTCTTGCATACCTGTGTGCCCTTGTAATTTCTGTACAATCTCTTTCGTCTGAAGGTTCCAAATATAAACCAGGTTGTCTTCTGAACCAGACACAATCCACTGGAAGGGCAGAGGAAAGTTATTTTGATCTTTCTCCTCATCTATATCTCACCTCTAGTACTCAGTAAATTCTTCATTGTCCTTAGAAGGAACTTCAACATTACATGACTACTTGATGCAGTTTGTTCTCTCTCAGCCTCTTTTTGGTGCATACAGGCAACAGAAAGTTTCGTTACACCCTCTGTATGCCAGAGGAGGAGAACTAAAGGAACAAAAAGATGCTGAGGTGGTTCTACGTTAGGACCTAATCTCTGCTGATGTGTTCTGTCATCTCAACCAGAACACACCACCCTATCCTCGGATGGCTGACTGCTGTACAACTAACCAATACATATGCAGCTGCTCCCCACCTGGGAACGTCCTCTCCCGCTGCAGCACAGGGGGCATGGCCATGAGGCTGCAGGGCCACCCAATGACACAGATACCACAGGCACTCCGAGGGAGGCACCTGTGAACCAGGACCCACTAAGGGAGGTTTCCATCCCCAGACTGACACTTTTACCATTGCTAGTTCATTAACACGGCCTCTACTAAAACTGAGTATTCTTCCTCCTCTTCCAGACTAAAAACCAGTTTTGGACAAAAGGATAGAGACGTTTTGGAATCAAATTACAGAACGAGACACTTGCATCATCCTTACATGCCCCATGGAGAAAACCAGTAAGAACTGCACATCAGTAAAAGAGCAGCCCAAATAAACACTAACCTTTCCACCAGTAACGGAGAAATTTGCAAATATGCAGTACTTTTCGTTTTTGTGTCCTGTGTACGTCTTCAGGCACTGAAAGTGAAGAGCCACAAGGCATAAGCACAGTTGGGAAGTAGCTTTCTCACAGCCAAGGACAAGCTCTCTTGTCAGAGCAGGCTAAATATATCTGCCTGGGTTTCCCACCCTGCCAACTTATCTAGAGGATGCAGAGGGCATCGCTGCCCTAGAACACTAATTTTGAGGATAGGAGAAAAAAAAAAAAAGCCCTAAATTTGTCACTTCCCACCAAGAAGAGCAACAGCAATTTAATGTTTATAAAGAAAAAAGCAGAAATACAGCTGTATTCAATATCTTGGGGCTATACAGGAGCATAAGCAATTTTTCTCAAAGGCATCTTTAGTCTTCCTCAATAAAGGAATATTTTTTCTATAATATTCATCAAATGTTAAGAGAGGTTAAAAAACACATATGAAATCCAGATTCTCCTATAAATTTAGTTAAGTCTACATAGCAAGACAGGACTGTTTTTACCTTTCCTTTGCTGTAGTCCCAAAGTTTAAGAGTGCTACAAAACAACAGAAAAATAAAGATTTTAGTTCTTGTGTTTTTTTTCACCAGACAATTTCCCAGTAGCAGAAAGTTTCTCCATACCAGAGTTCTTAAAGTCTGCAAGGGGCACTTTAGCCTGGCTTTGGAATGCAGCTTTAGTTAACCCCAAAGTATCAATTTTACTGACATGCCATTCATATTCTCTTCCATAAAAAAGGCTGCATTTAAAGTATTTCCCCACAACTACAAGTTTCTTCATGAGTAATGATCAGACAACTAGGGAAAAGCTGGGCAGGATGAGAGACAAATTATGGTGAGGGACGATGAGGTGGTTTGGCAGACATCCCCAACTCCAATGCATTCAGAAGACTACAGATTTCATTCAAGGCCTTCTCTCACAGGGTGAGAAACCCAGCTGGAATTAGGGATGGCCCTACCAATTGCCCCCCTTGGGTTTTAAAATCCAATCCTGCTGAAAGTATAAGCAGACCAAAATACACACTCACTGCCCTAACTTTTCAATTTTTGAGTCCTGCACTGGGATGTTTCAGCAGTGTCTCAATCCATTCTATACTTTCTCAGACAGCTCAAGCTTAAGTTAGTGCAGGGTAAGTGAATAAGCAAGCTACCGAATACAATTTTGACATGGAGTCACTAGTTTCAGGCATGCACTAGGCGCTCCTACAGACTACGCAAGCCTCACACAAGTCGAGATACAGACCATCCGTGCTGCTACCCTGGCTACTGGAAGAGCTTGCGAGGTAGTCCCATCTCTTCCCCAGGTAGCCTAACCTGTGTTTTCTCTGCTTTTCATTGACTAGCTGAAAACAGCAGGCAACAGTCTGCAGCATCTTTTATGCAGATGCTCAGACAGACCAGGGTACCAGCCACCCAACCTAGGAACAGAAGGTCTCATGAAAGCAACAGCATCATTAGTATCTGTGAATGGAGATGACAGACCAACTAATCCCTTCTCAATGGCTGCACGGAAGTTCTCCAGGTGAATCATTCTCAATACAGTCAACACACCTGCACTGCTCTTATGCCTTACACACAAAGTTGTTTCTATATTGCAGCCTTTTATAGGCTGGATTTTCTACCTCTTGGTGTTACAAGAGAATCATATGATTAATGCAAGGGAATGCTGAGGTTTTGAAAGGTACACTAGGAGGAATGGATGGGTGTTGCAGTCACTAAGCAGTGCCAAGGCTTTACAAAGAGAGAAGTCCTACCTGTGCCATTAGCAACGCACAACACCTCACAGACTTTCTAAGTTTGATAGTGCGTATGAAGTTGTGTAGTGTCATTACCATGACAGGTAAATAGCAGCAAAATAGTTTGATCTGATATTCATGAACACTTCAAAGCTTGTGGATTTTATTTATTTATTTTTTTTAAACTTACTTGTCCAAAGTTGCAGCTAGTATGTATTTGCCATTTGGGGAGAATTTCACAAAAGACACAGGAGGGTTATCATCATCTACAGTGAAAATAAAAGTGATTATTAAACAGAGCACAGTTGCATTGTCTCATTGGCAGAGAATTTATTTTGACAATAATCTGTTAACTGTTTCACTGAAACTTTCACTTTTGTTATCCCTTGGTACTTCAAGAAGTACAGGTATAAGAAAGTGATTGTTTTCAGTATTTCAAGAAAATGATGTGTTGCTCACAAGCATTTTAAATAACCTTTTGTAACTGAACTTTCCTTCTTTGCATCAGCATTTATCAGAACAAGAATATATATGTATCTTTTAAAACCATTATGTTAAGAGTATATGTCACTAATTTGCAGTGCCATGTAACTTGTCTATATAGTGCTTTACAAGAATATGAAAGACTAGGGAACACATGCTCAATAGGTGGTTTCCTTTTATTAGCTTTGTTCACGCTATGCCTCACGCTAACACCCATCAGCAATAAAAGCATGCAGCTCGTGCAGTCACAGACTGCTTCCATCACATCCAACAGCATGAACAACTTTGTTGTTACCGTTTTGAACTGCTGCACAGCAAGCACTACGCAACGGAATGACAGAAAACTTTGGAAAACTCATTTGTCCTGCATCTATACTATACAACACTCCAAGCTTAAGCAAGTTTCCATACATGCAAGAGGACAGTTCCTCGTATTGTAATAGCTAGGAGGACAACAGTATACTAATGGAATGGTAGAAAGACAGAAAAATAGAGGTTAAGGAAGTCATTGTTCACAGCAACGATGCAGAATATCTGTATCACAGCTAAACCGCAGAGAATGAAGCACAAACAAGAAGCCTTCCTACTTACCAATCAGTGTTTTCAAGCACTGTCCTGATGCTGTATCCCAGATTCGACTATTAAAAACACGAGAGTCGTTACTATCAATATAAGCTTTAATTTTTTATTTTTTTTTTTAATGCAACAGGTTTAAAGATTGCAGCAGACAAGAAACAACCACTTACCAGAGTCCATCATAGCTACTTGACACTATCAGGGATCCATCACGATTAAAATGCACCTGTAATATTATAGAAGGGGAAAATATAACTTTTTAAGTTCACAAAGATCAAATTTTTAAGCCCCACTGAAAGTATTCATCTTCCAACACTTGACAGTGCAATTCACATGGTTATAAGCAGAAAGTCAAAGCGATATCCAAACAATAGGTATGAATTTAGATGGGTAACACGATCAAAACAAGATTCTCTCCCACCCTTCCCCCAGTTTGCCTGGCATAAATGGAAATGGGAGTTAACTACAGCTGTTTATTCAAGCACCAGAAACTGGAATACGTTTCCTCAGAAGCTAAGAGCAGCACCTTAACACGAACACACAGCTACTCTGTTCAGACAGCATTAGCTGCTCAAATAATAGCAGTGTCTAACACGGGGATAGCACCTTAAAATTTTAAGGACGTGGAACTTAACCTCATATGTAACCACATATGTTTGAGGTAAATTTATTCCCTTCAACTATACCTCAAAATACTGCTATTTGAAAGAATAATTATTGTTAATGTACATTTTTAAGTGTGAAATATCTTCTAGGCAAGGCAAAACAATCAGACCAATCACATTACAACAGCCATGGTTTAACATATCTGAGGCTCAAAATTCTTTTAGTGTTTCCTTCTTTTCAAAAATATTAAGAGTTGAACACTTTCTGTTTTTCCATCATTTGAATGGATATTGATGCATTCCAAGTTACCTTAACCTATTAAATTAACAAGATCAGAAATGGAGCGTACTATGGAACTACCCTGCTCTGGACCTTAGCACTAACTTGGAACAAGAAAGCAACAGATGTACAGCAGTTCCAGGCTGTTCTCCGACCCTCAAGTGACCACCAGTCTGTACCCCAGTATCAGACTGCCAGACTCAGGCATGACTGGCACACCACTATTCACTGCTCCCACGTTAACACCCAGGACAGAAAACTACGTAAGCCTTACACATAACACTCTTCATTTTGTTCTCATCGAGCAATGACCATCTGCAAACCAACCACGACCCATCCACCACTCTGCATAAGGGTTTCATAGTAAGAACTAGAGCACAATCCTACTCCTCTACAAACAGAGGCAGGAGAGGAGCTGCACTAAACAAAGTAAGCATGTTAGTGTGTTTGTTTATCAGAAAGGACTTACAGCTGAAACTGGGTCAGAGTGAGCAGGCAACGTCTTGAGGCACTTCCCTGTTTTCACATCCCATATCCTCACACTTTCATCAAACTGAAGATTGAAGAAATGCATAAGGTGGTTTAGTGATACACCAATTTGTGACATGCAAGATGTTATAGCTTAATACAACTCTAGACACACGTGCCTTCCTCTAGTTGCACTGCAGCAGCACCAGAAAGGCTAGGACACAAGCACTACACAGGGTAGCAATAACGGACGAGGAACATAGTTCCCTTCAACTCTTCCTCTACATGCAAGGAAAACTGCATGTTGAGGATGGGTTAAAGGCTAGACCGTGTCCTGAAGCAAGGACAGCAATAACACTGCACAGATCTTCATTCAATTACAAGTTGTGTTTGTGGAGGAAGACAAAATTGAAATAAGGGGTGTGCAGTAATTGCTGCGCACAAAGGAAAAAAAAAATCACTTACTGATCCAGAAACGATGAGGTTTGACTGAGGGTTGAAGTTGCAGCAGAAAACGTAGTTACTGTGCCCCTTCAATGTCTTTAAGCACTTACCCTGAAATAAGGTTTAGCAGAGTTAAATATACAGCATCCTCTACAGCCATACATGCATTCAGATAAGCTGCATTACAGTTAATCACAATGCACACAAAGAAACCATCTCTAACCCCAGACTTAGATGGGCAGAGGACCAGCTACAGGAAAACAATAGAAAAGAGACTTTTTTCAGTGCCTGCAGCCAAATTTCAAACCCTTGGGCAACAAGAGAAAACGAAGCAGTTTAACATATCAAATCAAAATTAAACCAATTTACCCAGTTTTCATCATAACTGCAGAAAAGAAAGGGGAAAGAAGCAAAGATAAGTGGACTTATGATGAGAAGTTACAAAAAAGTTTCATCTGAGAGGCTGCTTTCAGAAATGAAGCCTGCAACTGCATTGCCACCGTAAGACTTAAAACACTCTCAAAAGATAACCAGACTCCTCGTGGTACTCATAATCACCCCCCTCTTTCCAAAAGCATGCAGCATAACTCGGTCATCCTCACAGCCCATTCAGCCAGCTGCTCATTTTAAGCAGGAAAGTGGGAGCTATTACCTAGAGAGGACCAGGGCTTAAAACTCTACTTTCTCTCATTGTAGCACATCAAGCTCACCTCTCAGAAGAGCTTGATTTAAGATGGCAATGCTGGGGAGAAGGTAGGTAAATAACAGATAGTTTCTGTCCTTACCGAGCTAACATCCCATATTTTGAGAGTTTTATCATCAGAGGCAGAGACAAGAAGGTTGGAATCTGATGACCAAGCAACATCAGAGATACCCTAAAACAAAGGAAAACAATCCTCTTAGCTCTTTTTGCTCACTGACACAGGAAAATGGAAAACACAGACTGCATATTACATTCACAGCTGAAGCTTGAAAGAAAATTCAGCACTGGGAGCTGGGAATTCATTGATTTGACTGGGTTACAGCTCCTTTGACACTTGTTCATTTTAGGCTGAACCATACACTCCAAAAACATCAACAGCTTGTTCACATTGCTCTTAGTGTGGCCACCAACACCCTTTCTTGGAATTTGTAAACAGTATGCTATACAAACTAATCTGAATAAGTGGTTTCTCATCATGACAAATGGCTTGCTCTTTCTGGTCTGAGTCCCTAAGGGCTGGAGAAGAACAAGATTCTACTGGTTTTTCTTTTGGTGAATCTTCATCTTTGCTTCTGGAACTTCAACACATAAGAAACTTTGAAAAACAAAACTGAAGGGTTTGGGAATTTGTGTTTTCTTTAGAACTTTGGAGAATGAGTAAGTGTTGTGTTTATGTAGGCAAAGCCACAAGAAAAATTCAATCTCCTTAAAAGGCAAGCCATTCTGCTCCGATACAAAGGAAAGAAGGAACAGGACACAGCGTAACAGTTTGCAGGGATTTTCACCCAAGAATACATTGCCTCCTGTAGGAGGTTGATGTTCCTGAAATGGAGGGACTCAAGAAAATGGCCAGTGTGCATGCAGGTACTTCATTATCAGTCTGCACTTCACCTGTATTTCTAGCTTGACCTGGTATCACCTCAGCAATTCCAGTCCCAGGCTATTGCACAGGACTATATAAACAAAGAGGTACAAAACGAGACCAAAGAACAAGCCTTCCACACAAGTCAAACTAATCACGAATGGAAGTCTCTGGATGAGGAAAAGAAAGCAAAATAAATTCATTACAAGTAAATTCATATTCAAGTGCACAGTAATCTCCTCATACTTACCAGTTTATGACCAGATATTGTTTTTTCAAACTTGCCGTCATATGCTCCCCAAATTTTAATGAGTTTGTCAGCAGCTGGAAAAGAATGTGCCAGTTAAGAGACTAACAGCACTGAGAGATACATCTGTCCTTTCTAGGTGGAAAGAAATATATTAACTACATCTCTGCAAACAGTGGGTAGTTCTCCCTCCCCAAGCAGACACTAGTGTATAAGGTAGCATGTAACTGGTAAAGAACAGTTTCGTACATGCCACGCTGCAGCAGCTGAGATTACATAAACTGCCTGGAATGCATAGAGTCTCCAGCCACTTTAGTTTCTCTGATGACAAGTTGGGTTTCTACTTTTGTTTTAGATTGCCAGTGGTAAAAGTAGTACTGTTCCATGAGGAATGCTGAAACGCTTTTGCCCAGAAAGAACAAAAGTTACATCACTACCTGGATTGAATTGATGTCTGCAAAAACCCAAACATATTATCCATTTTAACTTGCAGAACAGGCCAGAGAAAAAGGTTGATATTTGCCAGAGGTAGCGGTTGGAAAACCTTGGGGTGGGGGAAAGGGTCTTTCATAAGGATACTTGAACATAAAAATGATTTATATGTGGTGTACTGGCCTTATAAAGGCAATCTGCAGTTAAGCCAAAGACCTAAGTCATTCCCACGTCTGGAAGATGTTTGGCCCTCAGCATCATATTCAACATTGTTCTTTTTAATTGCCCTTTCCTTATATATGGATCCTCACCAAGGGTTATGTAAACATATTTTCAAAGGAAAGCTGTCAAGCAACATTTACCACCAAAAAAATTGTAGGAAATACCAAAGCTGTCAGTAAGAGAACTTGATCTACCACCTAAGAGAGCAAGAAGTGAAACACTACATATAATAACATCTTCTGCACATTTCACTGGGATAATCAAAGGCTTGACTCACTAAACACCACAGGCACAGTGGACAAACACATGGCCAGTCCTCCATACCATGCTCTACAATGCAGTCTGGCAGTGCAAAGCTATCTTCCTCGTTTCCCAGAGCTAAGCTTTTGCCTGCAGGTACTGCACACAAAGTTTAATTTAAAAGTTTAAGCTAGATCTTTAGTGACACAGAAATGCACCAGTGTGCAGGGAAAGAATCCTGTGTTTGGTTTTGCTCACTTGCTCAGTGAAGAAAGATGAACGGGAGAGGACTCTCTGATTTGGCAACACGTACAAGACCCGATATCCAAAGTAACAGAACTTAAAAGCTTAGAAGCAGATCATCCCAAAGGCTGTCAGCTTTGGCATTGTTTCTTTTAAGAAAAACAATGACACTACATCCCTCCTCCATCTTATGAGGGTAACAGTAAAGACAGGTAGTTCTCCAAGGCCCATATTTGCACATTTTTGACAAGATAACAAGAAAGCAATACTTACAGGAGCTGGCTAGCCATTCTCCATTAGGACTAAACTTCACTGATGAGACTGCCTTTGTATGTCCCGCTAATGTGAACTTTAGAGCATAATTTGGTTTTACTGGCGCAGGCTGAAAGAAAAGTATGTATGAATGAGTTGAATAAATTCTCAGTATAGTTTCACAGTGACAGTATCAGACAGGTCAGTACACAGTAATGGACTGCATGAATGTTCACCATCACAGGGATTGTACTGTTTACATTCTTTTTTCCTCTCCAAATTCAAAAAACCCTTGCTGTCTGGAGCCAGCAGTGCTTTACTGCCCATGTGCAACACCAACTCATCCTTGATACGAATTCCATCCAAGCCAGTAACAAACAGGTGACAATATTCCAACAGTCCAAGTATGAAGTGCTTGGCAGATTAAAGTAAAACTCTTTGTACTGACCCGTGTAGTATTATTAAATGTTCGTAGTTCTTCTTTGAGCATCTTCAAAGAATCTGAATACTGACTGCTTTCCTATTTTGCAACTAAGACCATAAATTCACCAGTTCTCCAGTCATCTCTAGGCCTTCCAAGAATATAAACCACCTGAGTTTCTAACACTCAAAGTGACAAGAAGTATTTCCTTAGCAAGAACTTAAGCAAACAAACATACCCACCCTAGCACTACAAAAGAGGCTGTTTTTATCCACTTGTTTTTCCCATAAAATCCTTAGCACGTTTGCATCTCTAGACAACAGCAGAGGCAAACATCTTGAAAAGTTCTTAATCTATATTCAATTCAATTCTCTAATTCTGGTTTGCCTGCTGAATACGCAGGTAATTGCCATGTGCATTTACCCAGATATTGTTCAGCCCCACACACACCTTGCTCTGATTGGTTGAGGAGGAAGGAGTAGATTGTGTTTTGGTGGCTTCTGCATCTGGCTTCTTTTCTTCTGTTGCCATGGTTCTGAAGCTGGCAAATGAGACTTATGGTGCTTGAAGGGGAGAATGAATGTGCTGCTTCAAAAGGCAGCCCTTGCCACAGTGAGCAGAACCGCACTGGAAATGAAAACCTGGAAGAAAAACAAAATATTCTCAATAGCTGTCAAAGAAAGATCGTCAGCAGCTAAAAGAATGAGATCGGCCTAACTGCAGATCTCCAGAAAACAGTATGAAAAACTTATATACATCTTTTGTATAGATATGCACATCTTTTTAGCAACATAGCAGTATTTTATGCCTTCAGGTCTATTAATGTGCAAGACCAAGAGTTCAAATCATGGCCTTTTATCACTTCCTGGACAGCATTTTTCACTCTGCTCTGTTCCAAATAGAAATCATTAGAAATAAAGCAGAATAGCTTTTAGGTGTGGTGGGATGTTTCATATCATATGCCCCCAAATACTTGGAAGAAGTACTTGTATAACATAGTAAATACAATGGTTTGTATAAAAGGCATTTTCAAAGCTTAAAATCCTACCAGGCTCCTTTCGTCTCCTAATTCAAGTATTTCAGTCTCATATTTCTCCCCTAAATGGTCTGAGCATCACATCATACCTTTCTGCCTGAGAGTTCCACCTGACTGAAAGCCAGCCTTGTATTAGTCTCAGACTCGCTTTCTGTAACAAAACCTGATAAAGTGCGGTGCCAGTATCCTGTAATCAGGGCTGATGCTGCAGAGGAACAATCTCCAGCTACCTTTTAACTTCGTAACAGAGTAACCTCCAGCTCACACTATAAGGATTTGTCTTTTAAAGTACATCTGCAATATCCCACCACAATTGCCATTCTTTTTGCTGGTGGCAGCAGATTTGGGAGCCATATCATTTGCTCTTCCAGCAACTACTGGTATTTTAAGCAACTCATTCTTGGGAGGGAATGGGAGAGTGCAGAGCAAAGTGCTACCAATTGCCTGTCTGCTTCAATAAGCATGCTCCACAGCGTGGATTAATTTCTTATTGTTGCTACCACTGATTTAAGTTTTCTAATGCAGATCACATTCTTTTCATCTGGAACTAATCTGGGAACTTGAGTGAGCACGCATCCTGCTGCCAGTGCTCAGCTCCATCCCAGGGAGAGTTTCTCCCCGCTTCCAGCACTGCAGCATCTTCTCGCCCAACACGGAGCACCAGCACCTCGGTGGCACCCGCTGCCCAGCGCGAGGGTTTGCAGCGGGATGACCGGCAGCGTGCAAGCGGCTGCACCGGCACACCCCCGGCCGCCCCCGCCTCGTTGCTCCTCGTCACGCCCCGGGGGAAGCTCTCTGTGGGGAGCCCAAACTTTCGGGGGGCGGGAGGAGCCGCCCACGGGCATGCAAGGCTGCAGGCACACGCGCACACACACGCAGGCATGCACGGCTGCATGCACACGCAGGCACACACGCACACACAGAGGCATGCACACGCATACAGACGTGCACGGCTGCATGCACACACGCACACACGCAGGCACGCACACCCATGCACGGCTGCGGAGCCGCCCGCATGCCCGCGCGCCTGCACCGCCCACGGCGCGCGCCGGGCCGGGG
>VXAA01005480.1:718897-765920 GCA_013399115.1 Anseranas semipalmata
CTTCAAAACAGCCGTGCTTTTCCTCCGTTTATACGACTTGTTAGCTTGTGCACCTCCCTGGGCGCTGGAGAGAGAGCGTTATTTGCAGGCTGCTTGGTTTCACTTTCAAACAAAGCTGTAGTGTTCAGGTCGCAGATCTCTGCGTCTTCAAGCTGCAAGGCTGAGTCTTGCAGGGTGTCAGCAGGGAACGTGTTTCCTACAGAAATCACTTTTGACAACACAGAGCGTGCCTCCTGTAAGGTGCGTGTTAAATGTTCTGTGACAGTTCTGCAGCGTGGATATAACCCTCTGTTGATGTCTACGGGAATCAAAAGTTACTAAAATAAACTTTTTTGGGGGGGGGATAAGCAAATATGATGGCTTCACTAATACTCTAACATTTATAAATTTTACATGTAAGTTGCCTGACATTAGTAAATAGTAGGTTAGGGGGTAGTGCAATTAGTGAAGCACACCTGCTGTTCCTTCCTGGGAATAGAGAAGTGGTTTTTTGATATGCTTGTTAGTATTTTTAATGTATTCTGTGCTTGTGAGTCTGCTAAGGGGGTGTCTCTAAATTAAACTGGAAATTTAAGTTTAAAGCTGGAACTCATCCTTAATTTGCTCAGTGTTAAGGTGTTAGAGAGCACTTGGTGTCTACCGTATGTGCGGCAATATAGGAGTGAGAAGTGTGCAGTAAATATGCATCAAAACAAACAAGAAATCCCCAACACAGTCTGGTTGCATTACAAGCAAAAAACCATGATCTGTATTGCTTACGACTACCCAGCAACTTGAGCGTACTGCAAATGCAGAGTCCTGCCTGCTAATCTGCAGGTCACAGCTCTCGCAGACTGCTGTGTGTCTTATTTTGTTAAGTCAGAAGTTTAGGGAGTTATTAATAATACACCCAGAGGCTCCTGCTGAAACAGGGTAACTTCTGACCTCAGAGCCTGCCTTTTTGGAAAGAGTAAACGCAAAGATTGTATTTTCTTTCTCTTTACTCCTCGCTGGTTAAAAATACTCACTCACGCATGTACTTAGTGCTTTGAGACAATGTTTAATAAAAGGGTTGGACAGAGGGTAACAGTCTTATTCAACATTCAGCGTTTTCTTGATTGCAATATTGTCTTCTATACGCACTGCCTATGCAGTGCTCCGTGCTGAGGCTAGCTATCCCAATGAAAGGCTCTTTTAGTTTTAGTGACCTATGCCTGCAGAGTTTAAATTAAAAAAGAATGCATGTGAAATGTCTGAGGTTTGTTCTCAACACTGACTTTGGAGTCTGAGCTGCATTAATTTTAAATACAAACTAGGCTCCATTGTTTCTGGAAATAAAACTTTTGTTATTTTAGCACTGAGGTACTTTCAGAAACTTTAGTTCTTGTCATTTAAAAAATATTTAGAAAAGTATATTTGAAGACTGATGGGCCCTCTCAGAATATATGCCAGGCAGCAGTGCTGCTCTTCTGTCTCTTAGGAAAGCTGGGTTTGTTAGTGCCTGCAAATGCAGTGTACTTCAGTAGGCTTCGTAACCTGTTTCCTTGGACTGTTGTAACTGTGCTAGATACAATGACTGAAATTGCAGTTCTTAATAATCTTGCAAAATATTTATTTCCTGAGTTAGGAACTGTGTGTTTGAAATGTCATCCTCCAGTCACCTCCTGTAATGGTGGGAACTCTATCGGAGGTTTGTGGTGTCCGCACACCCGTTACCTAGTCTGCCTGACCTGACGGTCTGTTCCCCTGCCAAGCCTAAACTAGAACTAAAACTGGGACTTCCACTAGTTTTTACGGACACTTCTTTTAGTTGGTGCAAGTCGTGAAAGATGCTGTTTAACTTTTGCCTCTTGGCTTTCAGGGGGACACTGGTGTGTCTCCACAACACGCAGGGGGGTGGGCTGGGGGGGCTGCGTGTTCCCAGCCAAGCCCGGCTGCACTCCTGCGGTCCCGCCGCTTCTCCCCGGAGTAATCTGGGAGCCTGATCAGGCTCGCTGACAGCACAAACAACTCGGGAGTCAAATCCCTCTCCTCAGCAGCAGCTGAGTGATGTAGTGAGGTCTCATGTTTCAAAGGCTTAATTACTTTTACAAAATATATTACTCTCCGTCTACTTTGGTAAGCTATCAGGTGCTTTCAGTACAGACAGAACTACACTTACCTAAATAAATGAACAAAGAACATTTTGCATCTCAACGTTGCTGATTGTTTCTCTGTAATCCTTCTTCGCTAATTTGCAAAATGCGTTAATCTGCAGTGGGTTTCCCAATCATTACCGTGAACCATATGTTTTGTTTTGGTGTTGCTTTTTGTTTTGTTTTTTAAATTGCCACATTATTCTCCAGTAATAGCCCAGAACACCACTGTAAGCAATAGAGTTCTGGGAATTAGGAAGGAGCCATTGTTTGCTGTGCTGCTCAGTGAGCTGTCAGGACATTTTGGAAGGATGTGTGCATCTCAAGCTTTTAATTCCACAGTATCTTACTGTGATGTTTGTGTGTTTTTGTTGATCATTAGTGCCTGTTGGAGGTGAACACCTTTCTTTGGGGCACACTAACAGTGCAGTAAAAGTGAGGAAATCCTCTTTAACCCACTTGCTGCAAAAGCTAACGTTAAAAGAGAAGGATTTAAATTCTTCTGGAGAGCAGTATGGAAATTTACTGTAATGTGCTGCGAAGGCTGCTTTTTCTCCTAGTCCTTGTTCCTTCCCCCAGTCTTACTGATAAGGCACCGACTGAAGAAACACTCGCCTCTTTTGGATTCCTTTCACACCTTGCCGGGCCCCAGTCTTTTTCCAGCTCAAGTCTGATAAGAAGACACCATCGTGCCTGGATGTATTTCAGCAACACGGATAACCTGGGCAGAGGAGAAGGTTTGTTTGAGTTTCTCATTCCTTTGCTGGGACCAGAGCTTGACATTTTGCTCTCCACCAGCAATGCAACAGGTGTAGCAAAGACAAACTGAGGTGAAATTTCTGTGAAATGGGAGCCAATCTGGAACAACATGACCTGGCTTACATGATTCCAACCCGAAGTCCATTTAGCTTCAAACTTTGAGATTTAGACTCAGTTCTGGTTGACACAGGTCTGCTGTGGGAGCGATGTTTGCTTGGAATAAACAGCATGGGAATAACTTCAGATACTTGTGTCCACCCTGCGGTGGTCGTGCTTCCTTTGACTAGAACTTCATCAGTGTCCTGGTTTCAGCTGGGACAGAGCTAATTTTCTTCATGGTTGCTGTTATGTTGCCATGTTTTGGATTTAGGAGCGATATAATGTTGACAACACACCGATGTTTCAGTTGTTGCAGAGCAGTGCTTACACACAGCCAAGGCCTTTTCTGCTTCTCGTGCTGCCCTGCCAGCCAGGAGGCCGGGGGTGCACCAGGAGCTGGGAGGGGACAGAACTAGGACAGCTGACCCAAACTGGCCAAAGGGGTGTCCCATACCATATGGCATCATGCTGAACCATAAAACTGGGGGGAGTTCACCAAGGGGGCTGCTGCTGTTTGGGGACTGGCTGGGCATCAGCCAGCTGGTGGTGAGCAATTGCGTTGTGCATCACTTGTTTTGTATGTTCTTTTCTTTTTTTTTCTTCCCCTTTCCTATTAAACTGTCGTTATCTCAACACACAAGTTTCACCCCCCCCCCGATTCTCTCCCCCATCCCACTGCGGGGGGAGCAAGCGAGGGGCTGCGTGGTGCTTAGCTGCCTGCCGGGCTGAGCCACAACAATCGATGTGCAGGAGCCCCGCGAGGGGCTTGGGGCTTGTCTCTTCTCACCTTGCAGGAAGCTAAGCTGTGGGTGCTCGCAGCAGGAGCTGTGTCTGGGGGAGCCCAGGTCCTTCTGGGGAGATCTGTCCGCCCCCCAGCAGCGTCCCTCCTGCCGTGGGTGTGTTGGGCAGTGGGGAGCTCCTTCCCCTCTCCCCCCCCCCAGTTAGCAGCCTCAGCTTCTGGCGCAGGCAGGGATAGCAGACTTCCGAATCCAGACTTTTTCCCTTCTTTGCTGACTGTTTGGGAGTTCCGTTCAGATGCGTAAACTCAGGCAGTTGAAACCGCCTAATGCCCTCTCAGGGAGTGACAGCAGCTTAGCTAGCACTGTTTATTCGCACCTTAGCTGATCTGCAAATTCCTTGCATAGCTGAGTAAATTTATGGATCTACCCAACCTTAGCAAAATCCGTGAGATCCCTTTCATCTGAAATAGTAGACCACATACGGTCTTTTGCACTTGTTTGCATATGTTTGCTTTAAGTTAACACATTGAGTTATTATTCTGGGATGACATGTTTGTTAATACAAGGGGCTTAAACTGGTCTGGAAACAAAGTTAAGTTGGTGTAACCCATTTAGGGGAACATTTGTAGGGATGAGTGGTGGTCATAAATGGGAGGGCTGCTGCAGCATAACAAGTTGCTGCTCATCTGTCAGCTAAGCTGCAATAATGAACTTGGTGGGTGGGTGTACTTGCTCTGCCCCATTACTGAGTGTAACATTACTGTGGCTCAGCTAACAAATAGTAATTTTATGTCATAGTAATTCAATCCATTTCACTTCATTGTGCATCCCCTTAAACTGACCTGAGTGTCATATATTGATTTAGGGAGACTTTGTCAGCTTGGGAAAGTTGTAGTAATGTAAACCCAGAGTGTGATTTAAACCAGTAGCAGCTGATCCATGCTTACTCCGCTTCTAATGCTTTTTGTCCTAAAACAAATCTCTTATTCTTCAAAGTAGTATCTTTAATCATTTTAATGTATGAAAATTGAGTAGGAGACGGTATTGCAGCACAAGAAGTGTGCAAGGGAGGTCTGTTGATGAAAGAAGCTACTTTCTCTAATGAGTCACTTAGATGGTTCTGCTATGTACTGTGAAATGCTTCTGAGAAGTTAGCATATGGATCTGTGTCTGTTTGTTAGAAGTCTCTCTTCTGTGTCAATGTTTGCATGGAGCTGCCCCTAAGAATAACATCTGTAGCACTTGTAAATGGTATTAGTGATGCTGATTTATGGTCATGCAGTGCTAGTGATATAAGGGAGTGTTGTGGTGTAGGTTATTAGGTGCACAGAGAAGAAAACAATCCTTTTAACAGGTAATACATAGGAAGTGACCGCTGTTTACCTGTGCTCTGTATTTTGTACTTTGCTCAGAATACTTTTTATATTTAGTTTCATCAAGAAGAGGTGGTCTTCCTGTTCCATGTAGCCTCTCAATTTGAGATGAAGGTGGAATTTGGCTGTTTCTAAACCCCCCTCCCTAACAGGTGTCATGAGAGCCCTCTGTATTGGTGTTGTGGTTTGTCTTTTAGAAACATGCCTAAAGAGCACTGCATTATTGGGGAAAGGGATATAAAGCAGATGGCAGTTTGTTTTGCGCTTTCTTCAAATGACAATTAGTGTTATACTTAATAAAGAACAGTTAGGTATTTCTAGACCAAAGTTAAGGTGTTTGAACACCTCATAAATATAGGTTTCTATGTGTGGTGGTGGTTTGTTTTGTTTTTTTTTTTCCTTAAAAATTTGTATTACCATAACACTGAAAAGGAATTGATGTTCAATGGGCTGTAGTAATGCACGGGAAAAGACTAATGGCTTTAATTGCAAATGGTACGGGAAATATTTGTACCCCTATTTTACAAGTGGGGAACTGACAAGCCCACAGCATGGGGAGTTGAGAACTGAGCTGAGATGTCAGCATCCTGTTTTGTAGCTGTCTTTTGTGTTTTGTAATTCTTTGCAGGTATAGCAGAAGCTCTGAGATGCTCTGCCCAGCAGGGAAGTATTCACTCTTGCTTTTTTTTGTTTTTCTCCTTTTCTTCAAAATGCTTTGTGTCCAATAATCTCTCTTTGGAAATCAAAGATCAGAAAAAGAAACAATCATGACAAAACCTGTTGTGAAAAGATTACGTATAATTTATTCACTGTATGCTGAATCAAACTGAATGAATATGAGTTTTTACTTCTACACTAAAAGTACACAGAGCACCATATGCTGATTAGAAAGGGGAAGGGCAGACTGTCTTTTCCAGAACACAAATGTTTAACTGCAAATCACATCCTTTAAAAAGCAGAAAAAGAGAACCCTGTGAGGCTGTAGACATACCATAATCCCATTAAGAGTTCTGAAGCCTTTGCGAGTGTTGCCACGTTAAGCTGTAATGGGTGTACATAAATGCTTCTATTATGCACGTGTCATCTGAAAGTTGGGTCAGTGCCAGAGTACTATTTTTAAAAATAATGTAACTGCAAAATGGTTCACTAACTTGAAATTGGAAAAGCTGATTTCCGGAGTCACAGGATGAATCTGCCGTAGTATCATGTGTTGGATAAGTCATGCTTTGGAGAAGTTTGCTGTCAAGTAATAGATGAGCAGCGGGGAATTAGGAGACAGAGCCTTGAAGGAGGTGGGACGTGGTGCTGACAGGGCGGGAGACTGGTGCTGACCTGCGCTGCGATTTTTCCTTAGGCCACTACATCCTGCTGATCCGTGCCTCTCTTCCTTGGCCTGTCTAGACTAGCCCACACCTTAGGGCAGAGATTGTGTGTGTGCTGTCCTGTACTTGGTCATAGTTGGGGCAGTAGAACCTCCCAGTCATAGCGTGGTTGATGTCTGGACACATCCTGGTGAAACATGGTTAAATTGCGGTGTTCAACCTGTCAATTCATTGCCCTAACAATCAATCAGGCTCCAACTTATATTCCGTATCCCCATCCCACTCTTTTCTTGCACGCTTGCAATGTCCGGTCACGAGCAGAGGCTAGCATCTCCTACAGCATGCGCTCTCCTCACGAAGCACCTGCCACAGTGAAGTCCTGGTCCATGATCGTCCTTTCTGTGTTTGTTGCATGGCAGTAATAATGGTGACCCAGCCTGGATGAACCGCACCAGGGGTTCTCTTCCCCCCACCAGTCTGCAGCACAGCAAAGTGGGAGCGGATGTGTATGATGCCGCATCTAACAGCGGCCTGTGGTCAATCACGTTTTCAAGCTGCATGAAATGGGAAGCTTTAACTTCCTGTCTCCTCTCTCTATTTTTCTTCCTTCTTTTCCTGACTTTCTCTACATTTGGCTTTCTCCTGAAGGATGTAGGTCTTCCTTTCTCTCTTTCAGGGTTGACTGCCCGTCTTCTCTCCCAGTTTATCTACTCAGTAATATTTATATCTGTTTCTTTCCACTAACTTTGCTTCCTGAAGGAAGCAAAAGGAACCCTACGCTGACTTCTGAAGCCAGTGAGTATCAGATTAAAACTTCTCAGCACCATTTCATCTCCATCCAGTACTGAAATGATTAACAGGTTAGGCCTGCTTGCATGTCACCTTGGTGGTGTGTTTGGGATGGACCTGTTGCTCCTGGACTTCTAGACATAGTTTTCTTGGTAGCAGCTTGCAGCAAGTGAGACTTTCTTCCTTTGCTCTTTGTGCTCTGTGGCAGTATTGCCTGATGGCTGGGCAAGCAGGAATCCCATGGCACTGAGATGTGTTGCAAGCAAGCTCATGGTGAAGGAACATCATGTTGTCATGCAGCTTCAGTCTCCCACTTGCAAAGTGGTTGGGAATGCTGGCAGGAAGGGTGCTAATAATGGGTGACTGCAGTTCAAACCCAAGTGTGCAAGTGGATTTGTAGCTCTGAGCGATCTTAAAGCATGGACCTGAATGCAGAAGCAAGGGTGAATAGAGGTTGAACAGTAAATTCTGTCCATCTGTGGAGTTTAAAGTGATAAGGAAAACATCCAGAGGTGGAATAACAAAGAAGGCATCCAGCAGACAGCATCTGTGCTGGTTCTGAATGTGCAGAATTGGCCAGTCCGTAGAAGTTGTGACTGAGTCTATAGACCCTTCTGCTATGCCCGTCAGCAAGGTTTTTGCATTTTGGATCATCAAACTTTCTTTCTCTTCCCTGGCCAGCTTTTATGTAAACGTGGAGATTCCTTTCCTTGACTGGGCTCCAATGTCTTTGTGTGGTGTTTTGGGAAATGTGATGAGAGAGACCAAGACCTCCATGGTCTTGCACACCTTGTGCTTGTACAACGGGACTTCTCCAGCTGGGATCGTGGTCTGCTGCAATCCTGCAGTGAGAGGCTGCATCTTCAGGGCTGGGTAGTGTTGACTAGATCAGCTGTCAAAGCTATTGTAACCCCAACAATGGGAGCGCCCACAAGCCTGCCCCTTTCTGAACAGACTTTCCAACCCAAGGTAGCACTTAACCTTCTTTGTCATTTTCTCTCTCCCCAACAGACAGCTAGAGAAGGGGTTGACCCTGCTGGAAGGGCCTAAAAGTGCGGAGAGCCTGAGTTTGTGTCTTTGCCTAAACCTTCCTTGGGAAGAGGTTTATCTTGATGGAGCAATTAGTTGTATCTTGTAGATGATAAGTCTGCAAAACCCATCTGTGGAGAGGTGCAGAGCCACAGAAACCATGCAACGTAGTGAGAGGGGAGGGTTGCTTAGCACTTTGCAGGATGGGACTTGAAGTGGTTACTGAATCACAGCGATGCCGAGATGCTGCCTGTGTTGTGGTTTGCACCATACTTCCAATGTGCCTTCAGCCACGTTCCTGCCTCCCCCAGGTCCCCCCCTCCTTCCTGCTCCTGACATGTTGGGAGCTTGTATGGTATGTGGCTGTGTGCCAGCATCTTCCCAGCGCTTCCTTTTTGCCTGATGTCCAAGGCTGCAGGGCTTCTGCTGCACATGGGCTTTTGGGGGACTGCAGTAACCCCTACGAGTTCCACAAGTCACCACAGAAGCACTTGATGTCAAGGTGCGGTGACAGCAGATGTGTTGCAATGCATTAGATACAAGAGGACGTATGCTGAGAAGCAGGTTCACCGTACCTCCTTTCTCTGTGAGCCTCGACTGCCAGCTGCCTGGCTTCTCTCTGGCTCTACCCGTGGTTATGAGGTGTTGTGGGTTCAGCCCTGTGGGTCATGCAAGGTAATTTCGTTGCATCTGCACTCATCCCTGCTAGGAAGAAGTGGCACAAGCAGACTCTGCCCAGGCATGTGAGTCTCCCAAACACTCCTTTCTGTGCCAAATCTCTATAATGAAAATGAAAGCTGAAACAGCCCTTTTTTTTTCATTGCCACACATGTATAATTGGTATATCTTGTGAGAGGCACAACCACTAGAATTTTCCTGTTAAGCACCTACCTATTCCTATCCCATAGATTTGACTCTCTCTTCCCAGAGTGTTGATGTGCAAGCCACTAGCTGTTTATCCACTCGGAAACTTGTTCATAGATGCTTATTTCTACTGCTACAGCTGAGCATTTATTAATGTTTTCATTATAGGTCACCAAGTTAATTTGCTGAAGTACTTCCAAGAAGATTTTTTGTAAGTGCAGTTCACTTTATTTCAGAAATCTTAATCCTATCCTCAGTCCAGAGTGAGGTCTCAAGCTGGCTGAACTCCCCTAGTTGGGAATCCAACACAAAGTGAACTCTTTAACCAGTCTGACACTTTTCTTTCCTCCTGTAGCCTTGTTAACAAGAGTGCACGTCACTGAAGAGCTTGCACAAAGCCAGCATATGGCTGAGTTAAAGTTTGTGTTTTCAGAGAGCCACAAGATGTAGGGCTGGAAGAAATGTCCAGAGGTCATTTTGTCCTTCCCCCTGTTCCAAAATAAGATAAACCATGCCTAATCCATTACTGAGGCTAGTTATCTAAACTGTTCTCAAAAGCAAATTCAAAGCTATGAAAATAAACTTGTTATACTGTGAAACATCGCTCCCTGCACTTGAAACTGCAGCCTTTAGAAAGCAAGTGAGCCCCATATGATTTGTGTTGCGGAAAGTATGTGACATGCATCTAAATTCTTGCTCAGACTCGGAAGGTGCTTTCGGTGGCATTAGCAGCTCAGTGGGGAAAAATGCTTCGGCCCATTGTTATCAGAAAGAACATTTTATTGGAGTGCCCAGAACAGTGCTTGTAAAAGTCCCCAGTGCTTTTATAGTCAAGATAAAGGAACTTTTGGGTACTGTGATTCTGTACTCCAGAGTTTGAAGGCGTGATGTAAGACATCTTAAAGCAGCCTGATTTGCAGGAAGTGCTGAGTATGGATTGGTACTGAAAGCCCTTCAAATTCCCAGTTACACCTCTGGCTAACTCTTATCTGCCAGTGAGGAAGGGACAGGCTCCTCGCTGAGGAAACACCTGCTCTTGTAACAGCCAAGGAGAGACCAGGGGTGGGAAATCTGTCTGTAGAGTCCGATGAGCATTAAACTAACCAAGTCAAAAGGTAAGGAACTGAGTTCCTTAGCTGTGATCTTTTTCCCTCCCTCATGCAGGGGTAAGTAAAGTGCACAGTTGTGTCTTTGAGTCTCAGGATGTTACTGGGGCTGTGCTCAAAATAAAATACGCAAAAAGCAAATCTCTGATATGTGGAATTAATGATATGGGAGACAACAAGGAGACAGCTGAATGGACTTTCAGAGCGCAAAGCTGCAGCGTGCCACAGGGGCGCTGGCAAGCCAAATTCCCATTTCCTGCAGTGAGACCAGGTGCAAATGCTTCATCCCCAGTCTTGAGGGGGTGGCATATTGTGTATAGCACGCGTGTGTCTGCCAAGGCGGCGTTGGCTGATAAAGCAGCTTGTCTGCCCTCAAGTCTTGGTCTCAAATTGCAGATCCCTTTGCGTTCAAAGAGAACATCCATGCTGACGTGGAGTTAGTAGGCAGTGAAAGCTGCCTGAAGTTCGATTCCTGTACAGGGCTGTGAAGGTGAAGGAAGGCAGAGTGGGAGGAAGAGGAGGGCATGCACCAGCTCTGTCTCTGAGGAGCCTGGAGCAGTAGCAGTGTATCCCTTGCTTTCTACAGCCATAGACATGAAATGGATACAACTACCCACGCTTCATAATCTTATCTGAGGTTAAGGTTGTGTTGATGGGTAGATTTCTTGGGCTGTACAGCTTGCACACTACAATGAGTGGTGATGCAGTTGTCTCCAAAGCAAATGGAAATCATTCTTGGGACTACAAAGATGGCTGGATCAGTCCCTTGGTTGCTTTAGGGGATCTTTGGACTGTGTGGTAATGGTAGGGCTTGGAGACAACCTGATAAGCCTCTATACCTGCATTTTCTTTCTTGAGATGGTTTATTGTAAAGGTAGTGGAAGTTACTCGGTTTGGAGGAGAAAAAAAAAGAAAGATTTCTGGGTAGGAAATTAATTGCTAACAGGCACTTGAGAGAAAAGCGATATTCCCGTCATTTGGATGGTGTTTCATTTACCCCATTTGATTTCTGGGTTCTCCAATAAACCCAATTCACCTGCTGCCTCTCCTAAACTATGCCTGGCTGCTGTTACAATCTAATGTTCTGTACTTTCAGTGTTCTTTGCTATTCAACCTCTTCCTGCTAAAGTGGCTTGCGTACTGAGTAATATATATGTAATCACAATGGCTGCAAGAAAAAAAAAAATCTTACTCTTCAATTAGGCAACTCAGGAAAGGCTGGAAAAGCAGTTCTGCTCACCGCCCTCTACATGTTTTATAACCAAATACCTATGTGTTTGTCTGTCTTGGCAGCAGTCTGTGTTCGCAGGAATTTGATCGACTGGCAGTCTTTCTCAGAATCCCGGTTTCTAATTTCTGTACCTCTGAAGTCGTAGGAGTGTGCTAAACCTCTCCCACGGCTGTAAGAAAGTCTGGGCAGCATGAGCGTGGGCCTGCTGCTTCTCTGAGATGGGGAGCAGCGTATGGTGGCAAGTCTGACCAAGTTCTCAGCTACTGCTGCTGTCTGCTCTGGTTGCTGCACGGAGCCTAGGTGGGGGAGTGATGCGGGGAGCAGCAGAGCGCGGGTGCCCGCTGCAGCTGCCCTGCTGTCTCGGCGTGCTTCTGGCTCCATCCTGCCTTCAGAAAGGCTCAGTCGCTGCCTTCCACGCCTCTTTGGGCAGCGCTGCCTTGGAGGTGGCGTTTCCCCGAGGGGCTGGCTAATGAAGCCCAGGGCTGGGCACTGGCTGGGCTTCAGGGCTCTGCTCTTGGCTCTGCCGCGGGCTCACTGGGTGGCCCCAGGCAGGTCACATCACTGCGGTACGTAGCAAGCACCAGCTCTTCCAGGTGGGAACGGGGTCTCGCTGCGTGCCTGCAGAGTGCTAAGTGCCGCGGGACCCTGATCTGTGTACAGCCCATGTGCTACCAAAATGTAAATAATGGTGTTGATAAAGATGAGGTCAAGGAATGTCTCTTCAACTTGATAATTTTCCCTGATGGGAAGATTTATGTCGCTGCTTCTGGCTGGGCTGGAATTGCGCCAGTTTTTGGTCAATGTCCAAGAAACCATGCAGAAATACTATACGACAGAAAGAGAGAGTTGTTGGGCTCGCATGATAACGTAAAGCTTGCTACCTTCTAATTTTGCAATCAAAACAAATACCTTCCTGTACTGCGGGAGCAGCAGCAAGGGAATGAGCCATCCGTTAAATGTTCTGCATTGCCAAAGGAAGTGGCAGAACCGTTAGCTGAAGCAGCAGGCTTACTGGCACAATGCACATTTCATGGGGCTTTATAGCTTATTTTAAAATAGTCTCCACCACTGCAGACAGTCTGTGGGTAGCGTCAGCTGAGTCAAATGTTATCCTACTAGGACAGGGAATTATTAACATGTTTTCTCCATGCCAACTGTCTCTCCACTGACTGACCCATGCAAGCAACTCAATGAAATAAAAGTTAAAAACAAACAAACAAAACCTTCCAACCTGGCTGTGGTTTTTGATGATTGATTTGGCTGAAGGACAAGCCAAGCCCCATAGCTTTGCTGGATGCCACATTGAGGCTGCAACTTAGCACAAGAGGACAGACTTAAACTCCACAGAAGCAGGATTTATTTGAAAGTTTGGGTTTGGGTTTTGCTTTTAATTATCTTCATAAACTGGGGTGAGTAAGAAGAAGGAGAAATGCACAATGTGGGAAGCAGTGTACAGTCTCTGTTTATGGCAGCAAAAGGGTGTACTTTAAATTTGTAATATAGTAGTATTTCTAAATAGTGTAGATGTGCAGCCAGAAAAATTGAGGACAGCTTGATTCTGTTACTTGAACGTCCCAGGTCTGTGGAGCAGGATAAGTAGTTACTTTTTTAAGTTTAAGCAGTTATTATTTCAGGGCTAAAAAGTCCAACCTTAGGCCCTCACTGGAAGGTGCACGCGATGTCTGTGCCAAAGCTGGTGCTGGCAGTCTTCATTGCAGGCTTGTGCAGTACCTTGTACAGTGATGTACTGGTTCACAGCCAGGCTCCCTAATAGTTTAAATAACTATTGATACTAATGTAATTTAAGAAGATGCTGAAGTGCTTAGACCTGAGCTGTCTATTTTAATTCTACTTATAGTAACGGGACAATTTGTGTAAGTTTGCTTTGTCATGCACTCTATTAAGAGGTGGGACATTTCCAAAGCATTTGCACCCTCAGCTTCAGATTTCTCCTAATCCTGCTTTTTCTCCTTCTTAAAAAGTGTTATCTTGAAATTTTAAAAGGAAGGGAAATAAAAACAGATCTTAAAAATTAAGGAATGATCTGATATCAAGGCAGCTTCCCCAGCAAATGCTGAGGAATCTGATGGAGCAAGGGTTAAAAGGCTGCCGTGAGGTGAAGGCATATTAAAGCTGCATTTATGTCAGGAATAGACACTTCCAGGTAGCTATTCCTGTCTTTCAGCTGCAGGATCCAGAATTTAATTGACTGCTGCTAAGAGGTTTGGGGTTTGTAGCCACTTTTGGTTGTAATAACTGATGAGTTGGAAAATGCGATGTATAGGGAATCAGCTGTGATAGGACTAGCTGTGCTGGCTGTCATGATTCACTCTTCCTACTTTTGCTAATGTTCTTAATTAAAATCCTTTCTGAGTTATGTCACTGATGACTGGACTACAGGCCGTACAAGAGAAGCGTGTACGAGCCTTCTTGAGCAGAATGCTGTGACGTGAAGAGGCGGTGTGTGTCCCAGAGAGTTGTAGGCTGGCTGGCTGGAGCAGATGAAGGCAGAAAGGAAATGCCATTCTGTCCGTGGCACAGATGAGGAACTGTGGTGTGAAGATGCTGAACGCCTTGGCTAAGGTCAGAGGGGGGGTCTGGGAGAGGCAGGAGCTGGATCTGTGTTCTTTGAATTACAGCTCTGGGATTTAATGAAAATAAATTCTAAAAATCCTCTCTGAAATGGAGTTTGGGAGGTAGAAGGACGTAGGGAAATTCTGATGAAGAGAGGATTGTCATACTTAACCTTAGGGTATTTAAAGGGAATACTTAAGTTATACTGCATGGTTTCAGGCTTACGACTGAAATGCTCTGTAGCACTAGGAGTTGCTCTCTGTGGGTGTTTTATTTCCCGTCAATCCTTGTATTGGATTCAGTTAGTTAATCAAGACAGCAAACAAAATGCTTCAATGGTGGTCACCAGGGGCCTGCACTCGAGTTGCATACACTCAGATGATGGATGTTGCTCAAAGGCCTTGGGGTCTGAAGTCCACACAGAGAGCTGCCCGGAGGAGACTGACTGAAACTTCCCAATTATTTTTTTTTCTAATTCTTTGTCTATTTTTCCCCTTGATTCTAAGACTGCATTTTGCGATATTTCTGCTGCTGCTTTGAGTTGATGGAAACATCAGGAGAAAATGCATCCTCAGTTCCAAACCTGAAATCCCAAGTAAAATCTTGTTTCTGAAACTCCTTGCCCAGAGGATGCCAGCATCCTTGGCTGCTTGGTGGTCACACTGCCTGCCCCCAGCAGCACACCCAGCATTATCAGATGGAGAAGGGAGACCAGTGCTTTTTGTACTAAGCTGGGCTCTTGCGTTATCAAAAGATAGGGACCAGAGGCCTGATTCTGGATCTATACTATGGTTACGTGGCACAAGAAAGTCCTACTCTTGTCTCTGCTTTTCCTACATCCTTGGAATATGAGTCTTAATGTGGTGACAGTCATACTTGGTCTTGCTTGTTCCCTGCACGCTCATATGCAGACACATACATGCACACTCACTCACAGGTTTGTTTAGGCTTTAACAATTTCATTTTCCACACAAGCTCCATAAAAAAATAACTATATAATTAACTCTATAAAATAAACAGGGTCTGGACTCTGGAGCCAGGGACATCTCTGAGCCAACCAAACTGGGCCAAGGCGAGGTGCACCCAGTGGCTGCGGCACCTGGAGCGCTCGCATGTCCCTGGCACCCAGAGAACCAGTGCCCCATGGTTCCCTGTGTCACAATGCCACCGGGGTGCCAGAGTGCTCTCCTGGTTACGGGGCTGCTGGGACGCTGGAATGCAGATACCTCTGCTGCCTGGGCAAGCCTGAGAAGACGGATACTTAAACATCCCTCTCTGTTGCAGATCTGTTTGTTTGTATGCATCTATTTTTGTAAAATTCCCCTAAATTAGGTATGTGTTTACTTTTTGTCGTCGTCTAATCAGCAGCTCAAAGGGTAAGTTGATGTTCTATATTTAGTCCAGACATTGAGTAGAGATGATTAGGGATATATCAAGGAAGACTTATTTTTCTAGGATGTCTTAATGTTCTCTCCTTCTTCCTGTATTACTGCAGTTTGTCTCTGTTCATGTTTCTATGTGCAAGAAAGAAGCATATGTCAGTGAGAGTATATTTGTGGTTTTCTGAACGTATTTGAAATAATTTGCCTCTAGAAAGTGATTGTGGTCTGTTTGCCATAAGAAGTGTAGCTGCAGTTCTGATGTGAATTAAAATATCAAATGTTTATGGAAGATGACACAGCAGAGCTGTTTACCATATGGTAAGAAACAGTGATACTAGACCATTTTTTTTTTCCTGGAGTTTGCCAGGGAAAAATAGGATAAAATACTGCAATTTCTGTATTCTTCTGTATTTCATGCATGCCTTAGAGAGATCATGACAGTGTTCTCTTAGCCAGGTCATGGAAAGCAATATAAGTATAATACTAATTATTATTTATGTTGATCCTGTATCTTGAGACTTCCATACAAAACTGAGGGTCCAGTCAGATGGGCATAGTAAGAGACATATTAAGACGTGAGATTGAAAGTGCAGATCACTTCCAGTTAGGATGTTTCTGGTGACTCCTTTCATTTGCAACAGCTCACACCACGTCTCTGCAGGCCCATTCACTTCTCTTGATGGGGATTCTCTGACAGCTGTAGTCAGCTCTTGATTATGGGATCTTAGACTAACCATTGCACCAGTGTGGAAATGTGCAAGCTGGCTCAGTTCCAGCCAGCATGAGTCTAGAGACAGCGTAGCTGTGTTTACATGGAGCTGAGTGCTATGGATTTACTAGCTTGAGTCAGCACATTCATGGGAGTCTCTGCATTACATCCCAACTGCATTCTTATGCTACCCTGTGCGCGTTCTTTGCACGAAGATGCTCTCTGAGCTAGATAAAGCAAGAAATAGTCCTGTGAAGCTTACTGGCTTTCTGCAGGCTTTGAATTTGGGAATCGATGTTCCCATTCTCTCTTGGGTCTTGAGCTATGCCCATCATCAAGATAACAAAGTTTGTTACAGAGAATGAAGTAGATGGTGTAAAGAGCCTGAGTTAAGACACTTCTCCTGTTGATAGTGTTTGAACATGCCTACTTCAAATAAGTATCAGCATTTACACATTGTCCTCTTCCCCTCATTTGCTTTAGGTTGCATGGTTGGACCCTGGAAATGGGATGTCAGTCCCATTCGGGGAGCATAAAGGAAGAAGGAAAATCTCCCAGTTGCTGCTGCTGTGACAGCGAGTGAGAGCAAGAGCAGGAAAATGTCGACAGTCACATCAGCAATTCAGGCTCCTCAGGGCCCTGTGAATCCGCCGCCTCCGGAGGTCACTAATCCTAATAAGCCTGGCCGGAAGACCAACCAATTGCAATATATGCAAAATGTTGTTGTAAAGACCTTGTGGAAGCATCAGTTTGCTTGGCCTTTCTACCAACCTGTTGATGCAATTAAATTGAATTTACCGGTACGTATCTATTGTCTTCTTTGTATTGTGTTCTTGGAAAGCTGTATGTTAACTAGATCAGTTTTCTGATGATTGGGTCAGAGTGGTAAGGTTGCTTTTGGAGATGAGCTTGAATGTTCTCAGACTCAATGAAACTGAAGATTGTTTTTCAGAGCTGGAGAGGTGCAGGTCTCTGAAGGAGAAAACTACTCCTCACTTAGTGAGGGAAGAGAACAACACACGGGCAAGCTGTCTTAGGGCAACTGAAGCACAATGCTTCATTTGTGGCTTACCTGCGGTTACTATTGTGTGTCTTCACCCCTTGTCCTACCTCTGTCCAACTTGACTGACAGACCTGAAGTCCATGCTCTGCTACCCATGCTCTACGGAGCATTGGGTACTAGGCTCGGTGTAACTTGTTTACAATAGGCTTTCCTGGATTTGCCGCTGACTTCAGTGTTGAGGGAGTCAGGAGAAGCTAATTACTGAGCATACTTTGGAGCGAGGTAGTTTCAAATGTCATACTGGAAGCAGAAATAACAGAACAGTTGCATTTATCAGTCTGCCTCCTGTACTTAATGATATATATCCTGTCTCTGTCAGACCAGATAGTACAAGACAAAGCCAGGTCATTCCTAAATGGTTATCCATAAAGTTTACTAATCAGCTTATTTCCAGGGAACAGGACCACACAACTTTCACCTCTTCAAAGTGGTCCTGTGGGTGTAAAAACTCAGCAGTGGAGGCAAGCCCCTACCCACCTGCCCCACTTAAACACGGAGCCTCCCCATCCACCCTGCTGCCCATTCCTCCAGACAGTCCATTGCGAAGTTACTCTGCTCTGAACAGGAGGATTGCAAATAGGATTCAAGGGAGCATGGTTCTGGGATGTAAGGTCCGGAGAGCTACACTTACCTCAGGTTATGGCCTGATTTTATGCACTGGGCCAGGAGTCTTGAACTCTAATCTTGTTGATGGGTACTATTTAAAGTGATAAGCAAAAGAGTAAAACACTTAACACCTGTATAATATTTCACTTGGTCTGTGCTCCTTTGTGTCTTTTTATGGATTTAGTTTCTCAGTGAGGCGTTTTCAAGTGGTTTTAGTGCAGGTTACCAGAAAGGAGGAGTCAATTGGAAGAATAATTGTTTTTCACGTGTTTCATATCAACTCTGCACAAGCCCAGTAACCAGCAGGATTGCCTCTTCTGTCCTAGTGTGCCTTGCCTGGAAAAAGTTGGTTTCTCAGGTTGCGCCTGAGGGTTGGCTCAGAGTGGCCAGGGGCTGTATGTGGCTTCATGTGCACATGCAGTGAGAGGCATTGCTGCCTTTCTTTGGAATGAGAAAATTACAGCATATAACCTCGCGTGCCTACAGTGTCTCCAGACTAATCACAGCCTCTACAGATGCTTGAGACCAGCCCAGACAGAAACTGGGTTAACACGTGGAAGCCTTTGGAGACCATTTCAAGAGAGTCACTGGAAATTTTAGTGCAGTCTTAGCCAGTGCTGGCACTGATAAACTTCTGTAAGTGCCAAGTGTTTCAGAGGCAGTCTTTTTAAAAGGCAAGCAGAAATGCTGTTTCCCAAATTGCTGCCAGTTCACTGTTAAACTGAACACCTAGCTAAAGCTAGTGCTGCCCCTGCTTACCCCGACTTCTGGTCCCATACGAGCATGAACTGCATCACTGCGGTGTTAGCTGGCTGTGGAGTGTGGCACTGTTCCACTCTGCAACACAATCTGAAAGGGCATCCACAACCTCAGTAAGGGGTATCGAGGCTGCAAACAACTTCTAGGGAGAGCTGCTCAGAAAGCATGTTTTCCTCCACATATTACTCTTGCTACCTTCCCTGTCTAGCTGTCCTTATAAAAAGCTGGCAATGTCCAAGTAGCTGTTCGTATGTGTACTTGAGCACGTACTGGGGGGAGCTGGGGAAGGCTGGTGGCTGTATAGGGGGTTCTGGTGCTTTATAGACAAGCTCATAATAATGATAGGCTAAGAGGCTACAAATTAGAAAATAAAAAGAAGTAAAGGTGATATTCGCAGTTTGCACAAAAATATGGGGATGTGTTTTTTGGGGGAGGGGGAATGAGGAGAAAGCTGGGACTAGAGAGATGTGAACACACTCTTTCCTTATATCAGGAGATGTAACGTCTTTCCTGTTTCTCCAACAGGATTATCACAAAATAATAAAAAACCCCATGGACATGGGGACTATCAAGAAGCGCCTGGAACATAACTATTACTGGAGTGCCAGTGAATGTATGCAGGATTTCAACACCATGTTTACAAATTGTTATATTTATAACAAGGTAAAGAGCCCAGACAAGCACTTAGCTGGGGCACTGCCTAGAAAAACCCACCTACAATTGTTACAGTGCAGGCTTTGAACAGGGCAGCTCCTCTGTGCTACAGGCCCTCCTTGCAAGGGTTCAAAATGCCACTAATTGCAACCACATTACTTGAAATGCACAAAGCTGTCTTTGTGCTGTGTCTTTCTTCCCTTGCAGTAGTTAAAACGGCAAATGTGCCTTTTAATTATATGTAGATTTCTGTTTGGGGGTTATATAGCAAGCTTTTTCTCCTTTTATTTTCATTTAGGAATTCCTCAAGATGAGCTAAAGTTTGTGCAGTGCTTTGCAGGTGTTCTGTGGGTTATTAGTGCTAAGTGTTATACTGGTTGTCTGGCAATAAATAGCGTCTCCTGCCTCTCTAGCAGCAGAGAGCAGTTCAGTAAGTTGCATAACTCTGTGCTCTGCTATGTCTCATCCATACTTGTACGTCTTTAGATTGCTTATTATTTTGGGTTTGGCTTGTTTGCTGTTTTGTTAGATTGTTAAAAGACGGTATTCTTTGTTTCTTACAATGGTTTGTCATCATTGACCAATACTGAAGAACAAGCTGAAATAAATTAATTAGTTTGAGCCACAGAGTATATGTTTACACTCTTCTCTAGGACCTGTTGGCAAACAGGGAGGACAGCTCATCTGTTCCAGTTTTCTGCTCCTACACTGATGCACGGGATGCTAGTTGTCAGGCTTCTGCTGGAAGTCCTGATATTCTCTGGATGCAGCGTATTGAGATGCTGTGATTATTGCATTCTAGACCGGATTAGAAGAGCAGGAGAGTAGCGTGCAAGGAGGGAGAAGAGCTAGTCTGCTTATTGTCAGTGCATTGGACACCAGCATTTATTTGAAAGGCAGTGTCACTGGGGATTTCAAAGCCTGATCTTGAATCTCTTTGCTTCTAATGGGTGGATGACACAGCTCAGGCTTGTCTTCTTCCTGCAGCCCACGGATGACATCGTCCTCATGGCCCAAGCCCTGGAGAAGATATTTCTGCAGAAGGTTGCTCAGATGCCTCAGGAGGAAGTCGAATTATTACCCCCAGTTCCTAAAGGCAAAGGTCGTAAGCCGTCAGCGGGCACACAGAGTGCAGGTATTAACCCGATCCAGTGGCAGTAAATGTTACAAGCCTGTTGCTAAGGCCTGACCAATGTTCCAAGCTGCATGACTTTGCAAATGGTGAGGAGGCTAGGAAAGGAGCGTGTAGTCTAATGGTTGGAGCAGTGGAGGAGTGCAAGATGTATAGATAATGTTCACCCAGTGTTTCAGGGCTTGTCTGTCTTAATGCCACTCTCCATTTGTCATACAACCATCTTACCATCTGTGATGTTTCCGTCTGCACAGTGCTTCAGTGAGGGAGGGCAATGCTGTTGCTTTCTGTATGCAGAGAGGAGACCAAGGCAAGAAGAGACAAGGTAGTTAGACATGCCAGCCTGCTGCAAGCGACAGACCGTGGTGCAGAGTGCCTGTTACAGATCTGGGTTTGTACAACTCACCCAAGGTCGCAACAGAAATCTGTCACAGTAGAGACAAAATCTTGCCAATCCCCTAAACCTCAGATAATGTTTTTCTTTTTCACACACAGTTGCAACATCATAGAATAAAGTGCGATGGACCATAAAGGATTTATTAAGCCATTGCAAAAGGCTGTGTAGACTATTGTATATCAGTGGAAACTAAATTTAGTTCAGTTTACCCTGAGCTGATTTTAAATGGATTTAAGATGAAAACATCCTTAAGCAGGGTAAAACAGTTCATAAAGGAACTCGTGTGGGGTGAATTAAATTGTTGCAATTTTTTTTTTCCTGTAAACAAAATTAATTGTTGCACTGGAAAAGTCAACTGTTCCTCTTTGTTTTCCCACATCTCAGGTGCCAAATGGAGCTACAACTTTATCCAAGCTGAGAGAAATTTGTAACAATGTGTCTTTTTAGCATCCTTTGTTAAAAGCTGCTATAAAAACATACAGGCATATTGATACTTTGGTTATTAGTTATTAAATGTCCTGTTTAATTTTATACTAGTAGGTAATTCTTTAACAAGGCAAGCATGGTGTAAGAGGCATTTGCCTGGTTATCAAGAGACTAGGGCTCAGCACCCAGCTCTGTTTTTCTCATTGTATAGCTTGTGGCAAATCTGAAGTGCTAGTGAACTCTTAGGTGTTCAGCTGGCAACAGGGGAGGGGTTGTTGCCATTGCCTTACAAAGTACAAACACTTCCAGACTGAGCTCTGTGCAGGGCAGCACTTGTCAAAAAGAACCATCTCCCCCCTTTTCTTCTCCTTGAGCTCTTGCTCTTTTGCTGAGAGCAGAGTAGCTCTGAGAGCACAAGAGGGGTGAAGACTCGGAACAACACACGTCATGTGCAAGCTTAGAGTATTTTGCTTGCAAGTGGCTGGCCTAAAGCTTATGGTAGGAAGAGTTAGGTCAGTGATTCTTCAGTTCTTGTTGGCCTCTGGGTAACAGCACCAAGCAAATCATACCCAGTGTCCTTTGTGCTCTTCCTGTGGCCCTGAACTGGGAACCTTTTACCAAGCCCATGAGTGTATAATCCAGCAGCACCAGTGTCACTTTGTTCACGATGTCTTGTCAACACTTGTAACCATCAATACGTTGCAGTGTGTTTTCACTGTCGTTTGAAAGGAGCGCAGCAAGCAGTGGCCGTGTCTTCCGTCTCCCCGCCGGCCCCGTTCCAGAACGTCCCTCCAGCTGTGTCTCAGACGCCCGTCATTGCTGCCACCCCTGTGCCAACCATCACTGCTAATGTCCCGCCTGTCACTGCCCCTCCTGCCGCTGCTCCCCCTCCGCCTGCTGCTCCGATAATGCCTGTGGTTCCTCCTACGCCACCAGTAGTCAAGGTAAACAGAGAACTTGACCCCTTCCTCTTCAGAAGGCAATATTGCTAAGCAGTGCTTTATTTTCATCCCCTTACTGCTGGTTATGTGCATTACTTCTCTTTGCGTTTGACTCCTCGCTTCTTTGGCCATCGTTGTCCCTTTGGGATGTGCTCAGACAAGTGCTTGCTGTCAAGTTTCAGTGGGTTCAGAAAAGTTTTGCTAGTTTTACCACACCCCAGCTGAGGGGTCAACTGTAATTGCTCCAAATCAGTTAAAAGTTCTCATCTGACCGTAGCCTCAGCCAGTGCTCCATGAATCAGAAGGCTGTTGGAGGTTTCCCCCATTTTGCTCCATATAACCCAAAGCATCTCTTCCCTCTAGAACTGAATCCCTGATTTTTCTGGGACGGTTCCATTAAGGTTTGCACACTCCAGCACTAGGAATGTTCCTCTCTGCCATAAACGAGTTCAAGACAAGCCTGTCACTCCAGTTGGAGGAGACTGATGTTGCCTACAGGTTTTGGGTATATTAGTTCTGTCTTCCTTACTGAGTAATCTTCTGGGAGGTGTCACTAGTGTTTCACTATTTACTATGTTAATTTATGGGTAAATGAAAATGTTGTTCTAAATAACTGGAATTTTCCTAGCAAGCTGTGTATTACTTTAAAAATAGTTAAAGCATAGCTCAAAGTTCTCAAAGCTCAGTTCTCTGAACTGAGAAATTAACTGTAAAAGTATCGGTGTTCCCTGATGTGAGGTTGCATGGGCCAGCAGAGCCCCAGATTTTTTTTTCACATTTAACCCTCTAGACTGAGAATTACTGAGGAAATTGTAAGTCAGATCTTCTTGCAGCTAAGCTGTTCTCCTCAGAAGCCTGTCTCATAATGCAGTTTCTGTTCAGATAACTTGCTTCTGAGAATCACTTTAATTTTAAAACTCAAGGATGAACCCAAAAGTGAGTTTGCCAAATATGTACTGCAAAATTAATCCTGCTTGGGATTTACTTAAGATTTGCCTTAGATTTCCCTGAGGAACATTTCTTTTCTTTTCCTACCCCCCCCCCCTTTTTTTGGGGGTGGGGGGGGGAGGGCTGTTTCCTCCAGAGGAATAGATCCTTCTGAGAAGCACAAGAAAGAGCTGACTGGACAGTCACAGCTTGAAATTATGTGGGATGTATGTTTTATTTGCCTGAAGCAAAATCATTAAATCCTTAGTCTTGTCCATAATAAACAATCTACCTTAGCACATCCACTAAATACAAGGGAGTGAGGGCTCATGGGTCTTTGGTGATTAATATGCTTTGGTTCAGAACTTATAGCCTGATCCTGCCACTGGGGACTCAGACATGTGGTTAAGTTACTGACACTTACTAAGTCACCATGCATCAGCTGAGCTGCAGTAATCGACTGGGCGCACTCCTTTCCCTTGGCAAACATGAGGTAAGAGTCCTTAGTTTAAATCTCAGTGAAATACATAGAGCTAACACATTTTTCATCATGCTTGGGGTTGGGTTGGAGAAGTGCAAATGGCTGGTTACTGTGGCTCAGATGACATGTAGTAATACATCGTGTTGTAGTCACTGAATCGTGTATTGGAGCCTCTAGTCATAAGTCCCATTTATCCCAGTGAAATAATTGTATTTTCTGTCAGAGGACAGGCAGATCTCAGAAATAAGGATGGATTGTGCTAGGTTTCTGCTAGCTTCACGTGAGAACTGAGCATGTACTCATGAAGTCTGTCTATCTCCCGTTTCAGAAAAAGGGAGTAAAGCGAAAAGCGGACACGACAACCCCCACCACCTCCGCGATCACTGCCAGCCGAAGTGAGTCACCCACACCCCTCTCAGACCCCAAACAGGCCAAAATCATTGCTCGACGGGAGAGCGGTGGCCGGCCCATCAAACCACCAAAGAAAGACCTTGAAGATGGAGAGGTCCCCCAGCATGCAGGGAAGAAAGGCAAGCTCTCTGAGCACCTCAAGTACTGTGACAGCATTCTCAAGGAGATGCTCTCGAAGAAGCACGCAGCCTATGCATGGCCCTTTTACAAGCCTGTTGATGCAGAGGCCTTGGAATTACATGACTATCATGATATTATCAAACACCCTATGGATCTCAGTACTGTTAAAGTACGTCCACATTTACCACCTCTTTTGCAGGGTGTCACGGCCCTCTGGTTGCAGAGGACTGGCTCCTTCTGGGGGAGGGGGAAGGGACAAGGGTGGAAAACGGAACCAATTTGGATATCATCTGGATATTTTTATATTTTGTTTCCTTACCCTCTCCTTTTTTCCCATAATCTGGGACATCTTTTTTCTGCCCTGCAAAGCAGACTGTACGATGGCATCCTCTTCTCTTTGTGGATAGTCCAGCTATTTAAACTTGTGTTGTTGGGATTGTGTTGCACTCTAAGAAGAAGAGGTGCTGTATTTCATAGGATTCAATTGATAGTATCCCATTTCCAGAACTTGCTGCCTGGCTACTTGTTGGCTTGATATGTGGTCCAGATAGGCTTACACTGAGCAATTCCAACTGGAACATGATGATCAACTGGTAGTTAGGCAGGGGGAGGGAATAATGTGATGCTTTTGTGGTTCAAGCTTGGCTCTTCAAGACCTTAGCTTAGTGTGGTCCAATATGGAAGATGTTTTTTCCACTAGACTGGGAAGTTTCTTAGTCCCTCCTAAATGTCCATGGAACAAAGCTGTGTTTTTCTAGTTCCCATCTTCTGCTTTGCCCCTGGAATTGGTGTCAGTGGAGGTGAGACTTCCTTCCGTGTGCAGGAAGTTAAGGTGTCTCTGGTGGCTTTCATGAGCATGCCAGGACTGTTTTGCTCCCAGCTCGTCCAATGCCTCTGATTGTTTAAAATGCTCAGGTGACAAAAGGGCAGCTGCATTCCTGATTCCTTACATGTTCCTTGGCAAAATCCTACACAGTACCTGGCAGCAGCATGTGGCTCTGGTGTGCCATGCCATTCAGTCGTGATGCTGCAGGGGTTCTTACTACAGCTACAATATTTTTTTACAAGTATTTTAGTTGTATTATTTAATGGTGAAAGAATAATCATAACAGTTTGTGCACTGAGGACTAGACCAAGAGTTACCAATGTCCGAGTTAATTACCATCCTGATGCCATGGTCCTTGGCAAGTTTCCCCATGGTGGTGTGCCTTAGTTTTCCCAGTCATAAAATGGGGATACTAATACTTAACCTACCTCACAGGGCTGTTTTGAGGACAGATATCTGGAAGGCATTATCTAAGTACTAAATATTATTATTGATTGGGTTTGTACAGAAAAGATCATCTCTGAGCTGACAAGAGTGTTGCAAGCAGGCTCTGGTGGAGCTAGGATTGGAGACCATTCATCTCCTGAGCTTGCAGTGCCCTTGCTTTGTTTACATAAGCCAGTGCAATGTGCAGTATTTTCTTAGACTTGCAATTAAGCCAAGCTGTATTAAAGGCCTACAGCAATTTCCTGAGAGGAGAAGAGAGTAAGAAGAAGGGTGAGTTGAGCTGCAGGCAAGAAGTGGGAGCCAGAAACAAGTGGTAAAAGTAGGAGAAGGGACTAGGTTGATCATTGTAGTCTGGGGAGCTGGAGCACTGGTGCCTGGCTGTAATGCTCTGCTGACAGAGGATGGTCCCAATGTTTTCTTGAGCAAGTTTCCGTTTTCTTTTGCTCTGAGCATGGATGAGGGAGGGAGGAGTTCCCCTCAGTTTTGCTACTGCAGTACATATGCCATCCTGCTGATTTTGGATGGCCAGTACTGGAGGCCTACTTAGTCCTTGCACATTGTTTTAATGATATGACTATATCCCTTGCTGTTAAGGTCTGCTCACTTCACTTTGCATTAGAGTCACTCTTCTCCACTTAGCTTGAAGGTCCATCCACATAGCTTGGATCATAAGATAATTCAGGTTGGAAGAGAGCTCAGGAGGCTTGCCTTCTGCTCAAAGCAGGGTCACTCCTGTGCTCTGATCTGCTCCCTTGCAGGGGTCACCAACTTCTCCATGGAGTGGGTCCGACCTTGCTCCCGTGATGCCAGAGAGCGGGTTGGGAGCAGGAACAGGTCATGGATGGGGTTTTGTGTTCTTCAGATCAGAGGTGCGGTACTTGAGTGCCATCAGGAACCTGCATATATGGTGTTTGTAATGTGCATACAGTTATATCTGCCTATGCTTATCGTTGGCTGTGTGTCAAAATCAGTTCTGAGAGTCTCTGAACTGACCAGTAGCTTTAAAGGATGTCTGGCTCATAGACGTGGCTGAGATGGGAAGAAGTGTCTCTTGCTCAGTGCAACCGTTGTTTTCGTTATCACATTAGAGGGATGCACAGTTATTGATGACCTCCTTTCTACTGGTTTTGTGAAAACAATTAGACAATTGTGTCGTAGATGAACTCATTCAGTTACTGTACTGGCAAACCTAGTCCTTTCAAGACGTGGTCTCATTTCCGTCACGTCTCCTTGACTTCATAGGGATGCTGTGGGTCTCTCGAGAGATACCTGCTGCCTGGTGGATCAAGCCCAGGTGAATGCAATAAGATTACAGATGGAGGAAGTGGAATCCTGACTCTGTCAAAGCTGATATTTCCACGTATGACTAGGTGGCTTTTCATTGCAAGGGATTCTGTGCTGTATTCTGCAAAATCTAGGTGCAATGCTGTGATTTTTTGGGTTGGTGACTTCTTCACACTTAAATCTCTTTAGTCCTAACTTTATTCTTTAAAAAAAGTGCCCATCTCTGCACTTCTTCTGCAAGTGCAGGTGATATTCTCCCTCTGTACTTTACTAGTATAGGTCAGAAAGCTGCAGACAAATTACTGGCAGACCCAGTAGAGTCTTTTGTATGTAAAGACTCTGGACATGTCTTTCCACATAGTAGAATTTTTTTTTTTAATAAACTTATTTGAAGTGCTGTCTGGTATTGTTTTTTTTATGGAGTGTTTTGTTATCGTTGCCCTTGGCCTGTAGATCATAGCGTGACTTTTCTGAGATGCAGTCTATAATACGTTAAGTGCACGAAACAGAAACCTGCCATTTGCAGGCAGTGTAATTCTCCGGTGTCAGGGGCTTTCTCTGTGGCTCTGAAAGGCTTGAGATTTAATTCTGCACAAGTGACAATGGTTGTGGTAAAGCAGTGCAAATAATGGCCTTCAGGCTAATCTTGAAAGAATTATGTGAGAAATTAAAACATAAACATTGCTGCAGCTGTAATAGATTCCACAGTACCTAGCTGCTTGTCACTTTGGTTCTCTGGTTGTACAAGGCTTGATTTTCGTTAGGGAATATCTTTCATGCCCAGGAGTATATTTTTTTTTTCAGGCTGGGCACCCAGCAGAGGTGTTCTTCAGAAGGATTGGGAGATTGTTTGCTCCCCGTGCGTGGTGGAAGCAGCAGGTTGGTTGTCGTGGCTGTGCCATGGCAGGTGAGAGGCGGAGGGGCTGCAGCTGAGGAGCAGAGGGGTGTGCTGAGGGGTGCACCGCGCTAGGACTGAAAGCAGGAGGGCACGGGAGGTCTGCAGGGGGTTCTGTCATCAGCAAGCACAGCTCCACCTCAAGTCGCAGTCATCACAGAGCAGGGAAAAAGTGCAGAACTGTTTGGAGTAGAGAAAGGATGAAACATGGGGAGAAAGGAAGACAAAGGCACGGATTACGCTTTAAAATTGAGGAGGCAGCAGCCTTAGCTCCCCGAAGCAGTTGGAATGCTTGCTATGAAGCCGTAGCAGTGCTGTACTGCTGCTGCCCTGTCCACAGGCACACGGGGCCCAGTTTCGTTACGTTCCTGTCCACTTCTGATGCTGGGGAGCATCGGCACGGAGAGGCAGGGTGCCGTGCCTGCCATGCAGCGCAGGGTGAGGCCCTGCAGAGCCCAGGGGAACCTGGAGCACCTCTCCTCCTGCCCCATCCTGCAGCTGCTGGGCCACAGCAGCAGTGCTGTGGGTGTCTCTGCCTTTGGTTTGCTCCGTGGTGAACAAACAACAGTCCTTGCCATGTAAGAGGATTTATAAAGGTGTTTACTTTTGGAATAAAGTGCTACCTCCAGGGATCTAACTGTGCTCATCGGTTAATTTTCTTGCAGTGGTTTCAGAGCAGCTGAGTTTGGGGGCTTGAAAGTGAGGAGAAGGTTCTTTGGGGAAATTTTTAAAGATTTCTTTAATTACATCTATTCTAGAGTACAAATGCAGCTTCCCAAGGCAGCTCTTCTTGTTGAGGCAGTTTCTGTAAGGTACAACTAGGCCTTCAGATGTCAGGCTGAGTCCTCATGACACGATGTCTGCTGAAGTCGTTGGAACTGCGTAGCCATGTCCTTCGTTGGCACTGCCCTGATGCCATGCCCAAGGCACGTGCTTTGAGGTCAGGTCGATGTTCAGTTTAGTCTTGGGGAAGAGAAAATGGAAGGGGGACGTTTATGTGTTTGAAGACCTAAAAAGATTGCTGCGAGAAGGGAGGGAACAAAGTTTTCTCTGCATCCTTTGTGGGCAGGACCAGGTTTACCTTAGAGCAAGAGATATACTAGACATTAGGAAACAAATTTCTGAACATTAAAGAATATTAAACAATAGAATTGACTGCTGAGAGAGAGAGGAGATTTTTTCTGGCCTCCAAACATCCCTTCCTGTCCTGCTATGACTTCTGATTTGCCATTGTAAATGGCTAAAAAGAAAGTGTTAAACAGCTGAATATTTCAAAGTGAATTTGTAACCCAAATATATTCCACTGCATCATTTTAAAATCCTCTTTTTCTTTTGTCAAGTTTTTTCTTTACAAGAAAGCAAAAAAATAAATAAATCCACAGTTTAAAATGTTGTTGGGCTATAAAACTGTTGGTTTTGGATGAAGGCAAAGCCTCAGACACTGAAATGTATTTCACAGGCTGTAATCAGCCATTGAGTGTGCCAAACAAATGCAAGCATATCAAAAACACTTTTCATGCAGTAAGAAGTATTTTAAAATAAATGGACCCTTTTGTTTGAACATATTGTTTTGCTTTGGAATTGGCCTGAGACACTTTTCAAACAAGGCCAGCTCTCCTTCAGACAGGAGAGGCACAAATGTGTTTCCCTTTCCATCTTTGTGCTGCAGTTCAGAGGCTTTCTCCTAGTTTATTTACCAAGAGAATGAGTTCTCGTGACAAAAGTTTGACAGGTGTTGAGCTGCAGCACAGCAGGAAGGGATGCTGCAGGAATGTCATCACCCTGCATGCAGATCCCTCCAAAGCTGCGTTCCTGGAGGTGAAATTCTGCCTTATTTGGAGCAAAAGCAGTTTTAGGAGTTATTGCAAAGTTTCAAGGTAGTTCCCGTATCTGCCATGGAGCTGTGACATATATGTAGCTTCTGTTGAACAAGTGGGAGTTCTGCTGTTGTTGAGGCTTCTAGTGTGGGATACAGACCCTAAGCACCCCTGCTTTCTGCTCTGACGGGGAATGAGTCTTGCCTGGTCACACCGGCAGCCTGGCTGTCACTCGGCCCCTTCCCTTTGCTGGGGGTACAGGTGCACAAGACATACAAAAGGGAGGCCTGTAAGCACTTGGCGAACAGCGAGTTTCTTTAAAATCAAGTCTTTTAAATGCAAATGAAATCTAGTGTTAGCTTTTTTTAAAAAAATTTCCTTTTGGTAGGAGTAGTTGGAGCTAAGGTTTTATACATGATAGTAATACATGCATAAAATTAAGTACTAGGTATGCTATGAACTGTTCTCTAAACCAAATCATTCAGTCCCAAACAGCAAGAGAAGTGGATGAAAGAGCTAGAAAATGAGAGAAAGGAACAAGGTGCAAATATTTAGCTCCTGATATTTATCCTCACTACAGTAGGAAATAACGTTAGGAACAGGTTCATAAAGGGTGAATTCTGTGTCCGTTCTGTATCTCTTATCAGTTGGACTTTTTAAATCAAGAGTTGGTTCTGTAGCTAAACTGTAAGTTCCTGTCTTGCTATAGAAATCACCAAGTGTAATTCATGCCTTGTGTTAGAAGGAAGTCAGAGTAGATGGTTGTAATCTTCTCTGCCCTTTCAGATTTACAGGGTAAAAATACCCAAGCAGCATGTAGAAATATGTGCTGAGTGTAATCCTGTTGTAACTTCGTTCTTTGTTGACTTCCTGCCTTTCAATCCATGTTCTTTGCTTACATTAGTTTCTGATCCAGCAACCTTTTTCTAAATGACTCTATTTTCTAACAGAATGTGGGCCATGACAAACTTATGTAGCACTGTTAACAACAAAGAAAACAATCCAAATATAAAATCTTAAGAGTTTAAACTATTGTGGACCTATATCAGCTTGCTTAGTTGTCTGTTTTTTATTTGCTTATTTTAAAAAGCAGAAACTCTAAATGTTATTTAGGAACTAATAAGCCTGGTCAAACTACCATTCTCTTAGACAAATGTGATTTTTTGAAGCTGTTCTGAGCTCTCTCCATGACGCACGACCTCCATGCAATCTCTATAAATGCTTTTGCTTATGGCTTTTTCTCCCCTTTTCCTTTGGCTTGTTTGTTTGCAGAAAAAAATGGACAGTCGGGAATACCAGGACGCACAAGGTTTTGCAGCAGATATTCGGTTAATGTTCTCTAATTGTTACAAGTACAATCCTCCAGACCACGAAGTGGTAGCCATGGCCAGGAAGCTCCAGGTAAAGGTGTTGGCAACTGCATCTTTCAGAGTACGTTTAGTTCAGCTATAAGGTGTCCATTCAGAGATCCAAGCATGGATCTGCTCTTGGCATCAGCAAGGGAGAGTCAGTGATTCCTCCAGCCCTTGAAAAGAGCCTTTTGATACTCTTTGCTGCAGAGCTGTTGTGCTCTTCACATGGCATGGCCCAATGCCACCCCTAAAATGTTATAATAGTTGCTATATAAAATAATGGGAGTATTTTCTTGGGCTTACAGAATATGTATGCCCCTCTGTACATGTACCTTGGAAAAGCTGGGAGAAATTGTGCAGGCTGAAAATGATGTGTGATGTACAGTACTAGAGCTAGTGCTTCAGCCTATGGGTAGGGAGTGGGGTATCCCGGCACTGAGACCAGCTGTGCTGTTGGTATGCAGAGGCTGGACTTCCTCCCTGACCTTTGTGAAAGAGCTAAAGACCAATTTAGAAGTCTGTGCTGAGCAGAGGAGCAGCAAAAAGTGAAACCAAACCCAGAGGGAAGTTTGCTAGCAATGCCAGAATGGATCAGAGCTAGGATCTTTTTAGTCTAGTGCCCCTCTCTGGCAGAGGCTGGTGCAGACAAGATGCAGAAGCCTCCCAGGAAGCAGAGGTGTGAGAGCCCATCACCCTTCCACAACCTTCCCAGCCACAAAAAGATCTCAGAGGGAGATTCAAAAACCTTCCCCTGTATATTCCTATCCCACTGCAAACCCTTAATTTTGTCCTTCACAAGAGGAGGAACTATCTCTTACTATGATGATTTCAACCCCTGCTCTAGAGTGCTCATCATCTTTCATTATTTACTGGTACAGCACCTTGCTTAGTGCAGTAAGACCCTGACCCATGGTGGGGTGTCTGATGTGTTTAAAAGACCAGAATGAGGTCTTTGTGGCTGAGGCTTCTTTGTCACCATTTTTTTCCCCTTTTTTGTAGGATGTCTTTGAGATGAGGTTTGCAAAGATGCCTGATGAGCCTGCAGAGGCCCCACCTCCTCCTCCTCCAACAGCACCAGTTGTGAGCAAAAGCACAGAGAGCAGTCACAGCAGTGAGGAGAGCTCTTCCGACTCAGATAGCTCAGACTCAGAAGAAGAGCGAGCGACTCGTCTGGCAGAGCTCCAGGAGCAGGTTATTGTAATGGCCAAGCTGTGTGTGTGTGTGTGTCTGCGTTAGAAAGGGCTTAGCAGGAAGGGTTTAATTTTGTTCTGAAAAATCCCGTCTAGTCTGGGATGCAGCAGAGAGATCTCCCCTTCTGCCAGCTCAAGAAGAACTCTCAGCTGTAAAATAAGTGTATTTTTGATATAACGTTAATTTTCTTTGAGATAACTATTCTCAATGCTGATGCTTTGTGCTTCTTTCTGGGGATCCCAAAGTATTCATCATGAACGAAGGGGCACACAATACTAGGGATCTGGGTAAGCACTGAGACCCCCATTTGGTATGAGAGCTCAGGCATGACAACACCTGTCACAATCTTCCTGTGGGATATTTTCACCCTGTACCTCATCTATAGAAGTAAGCTGTTTTGACTGTTGTTACAAGCTCTGAAGCCGTGGCCTTTCTTATTATGCAGATATGCAGTGTCAGATGCTACAGTGGTTGTATGTACTACCATAATACAACAAAGCATTAATAAAATGGCTTATTCAGTGTCTCAGAGCAAGTTAATAGGAGACCCAAGAAGTGAACCTAGCATTTGAGTCCACGTTGTCAGCACTTTAGACAAAGTTATTAAGCTTAATTTTTACTTGCTCCTATAAAGCAAGAATTAAGTTCTCATTTCAGTAGGCTTCTGCACATTTGCATTGCATTCTTAAGAGACTTTGCTTGATTTGAAGTTCTTTAAAGTTCAATCAGTAGACTGCTTGATCACTAACTTTGGGATATATTTGCATATCCAGGACATAGAGGAAGAGTATACGGAGGCATCATTTATCTTGCCTTGAAGTCTGATTTATTTTTTCACTTTTCTCCCCAAGCTAAAGGCTGTCCATGAGCAGCTAGCTGCATTATCACAAGCACCAGTGAACAAACCAAAGAAAAAAAAAGAGAAGAAGGAAAAAGAGAAGAAAAAGAAAGACAAAGAGAAGGAAAAGGAAAAGCACAAAGTAAAAGCTGAGGAGGAGAAGAAACCCAAGGTGGCTCAACCACCAAAACAAACCCAGCAGAAGAAAGCACCAGCTAAAAAAGCAAACAGCACGACCACAGCTAACAGGTGAGATCTTGCCTCCTGCAAGTTGCCTTAGGTGGGAATACCAAGAGCTTTCACCCCAGTTCTGTCCCTCCTGTTCCCATTGAATTCCCTGGTGAAGCCCGTTTGTCAGCACAGTTAACTCGCCATTGAATAGCGTCTCTGTTCCCAGAGAACTCCAGGGATTTTTTAAGTTAGGGCTGGCAGCAGAGCCATCACGTTTCCACTGCCTGATTCTCTCAGAATCCCTGCCCAATCACTCTCAGATAAGGTTTTGCTTTTTGCCTTTTGCCCAGCCGGCAAGAACGTGCTATTTCATTGCTGCCCCCCTGCTGCTACTTGGGCTTGTTGTCATGCCTCACAGTGCTAAAATCTAATAGGACCAGAACAGCTGATCTCAGACTTCTGAACTTCCTCAGAAGTTGTGGTGCTATTCAGGCTATCTGGCTTAGAGGTTCAAAGCCAAAAGCATTGGGATGGTTGTTGGAAGGGGAGTAGAAGAAAGAGTTCGTTGCTCTTTATATACCCATGAATGTTTCCATGCTTGCCAACCTCCCCAGGCAGCCCAAGAAAGGAGGCAAACAGGCATCTGCAACCTATGATTCGGACGAGGAGGAGGAAGGCCTGCCCATGACCTATGATGAGAAACGACAGCTCAGCTTGGACATCAACCGCTTGCCTGGGGAGAAGCTGGGCAGGGTGGTGCACATCATCCAGTCGCGGGAACCTTCCCTCAGGGACTCCAACCCCGACGAGATAGAAATAGATTTTGAAACATTGAAGCCCACAACTTTGCGAGAACTGGAGAGATACGTGAAATCTTGTTTACAGAAAAAACAAAGGAAACCATTTTGTAAGTTACCTCCTGGGGCACGCGTTCCCCCACCAGCTCTTGGGCTCAGCTTTGGATTAAGGGCATGTTTGTTGAGATTCTCTTATCCAGCTGCTGGGTATGTGATGACAGGGATTTTTAGAGATTCTTTTCTCCCAGAGAAAATATGCAGAAACTTTCTGTTTTTTCTGTTCTGTCTTCCCATGATGCCTTCTCACGTAGACCTGGAGGGACTGCTGTGTTCCTCTGCAAGACCTGTGTGATATCTTTATTACGTATCTAGAAGGCACTACAAAGGTTTCAGTCTCATTGTGTTGGGTGTAATGTGCATATACCGGGAAAGACTGGTTTCTTATCCGGAATAGTTTATCATCTAATTAGGAAGGAAGGAAAAAGTGTGGTTGGAATCCAAAACACCAAGGGAATAAATGACTTGCACAAAGTCACCTGGGTAACCTAAGGATTCTAGATGCGTCTGAGTTGTATGTGTGCCAAAACTGCTATTGCGAGGTGGCCTGATTACCGTATAATCCTCAGTGTCAGATAAGGGGGTGAATGTTAATGCACTGGCAAGTGTACAGTACAGTATGGCACAGGCTTTTCTCTGTGCCTCATCCACAGAGTATATTGTTGTAGCCCGTTGAGAATTTAGCTCCAGCTAAATAGCAGTAGAGTGCGACTTACCTGAAGTGGCCTGGCTCAGTCCTTCTGCTGCTTGGTTAAGAGGAAGTTGTCCTGTTAAGAATATAACACAATAGCTACTCACAATTCTTCCAGAGCACTTTGTTTCCTCACCACAGGACTTTCAGGTAGCCTAAGCAAAGCTCAGACTTTGACCCTTCTTTTTGCTTTTTAATACACTGGTTTGACACGTACACACGAGTCCTTCGCTGCTGGAATAGCTGGGGAAAGTATTTTCCAGAGCTTTTAGGAACTAGAAGCATCCTTTTGCTTTGGAACCAAAGCATGGAGTGACAGAACTTCAGGTGTCTGTCCGTTCACTCCTCTGAGCACAGGATGCCCTGAGCTGGCTGGCTGGCGTGCCTGGCCCCCAGGCACCATGCTAATGCCTGACCACAGCTGGACTCTCCTGCTGTCTGCTGCCTATTCCAGCGTTCAGGGGCGCACCCTCTTAGCACTCTGCTTTCCAGATTTCTTTAAAAAAAAAAAAAATATATTGCTTTAAAGCAGCGCACAGAAATGTAGGTATTTCCTTGCTGGATCAGGCAAAATATATGGCCCCTGTCTGCTTCTGATACTGGCCAACACCTGTGTTCAATTATTGCTCCTCTGAGTGATATTTCTTCTGCTCAGGAGCATGAGTATTGCTGGTACTTCTTACCATTTCCGTCCTAACTGATGCAGCTACATTCTTGTTGTCTTGCCAGCCTTTGCCTCTGTTGGTTTTTAATTTGTTCTTTTTGTTTTGTTTTATATTTAAAGCAACATAAAACACAGTCAATTCTTGTGTGAGGTGTCTTAAGTTTTAATGGCAGATGCTTGCTTCTGACAACCTTTAATGGGACACTTTATTTTACAGGGCAGAAAACCCATGTAACAATTCTGTAATTACAAATGTGTAACTATTGACCATATATCTGGCTGGTAAGTAACCTGTAACTACAAGGTTATTACATGGATATTTCTATCTTCTAAAACACTTTCCAGAAGGTCTCTCTTAAAGTGCATGTTACAGGATGATAGTGATTGGATGATCTAGACAACTTGGTGTGTTGTCCTCTATCTGGGATGTGTAGTTGCTGTGTGGTCACTTGATCTTAGCAGTGTCACTGCAGAGTGGTTGCACAGATGTACATGCCCTGTAAAATAGCAATGTCCACTCTTTTTCACCCACAACCATGCAGTTTCAGAAATTGTGCGTTCCTCCTCCACAGCTGCAAGCGGAAAAAAGCAAGCAGCAAAGTCTAAAGAAGAGTTAGCTCAGGAAAAGAAGAAAGAACTAGAAAAACGATTACAGGACGTCAGTGGGCAGCTAAACAACAACAAGAAACCTGCAAAGAAAGGTAATGGCTGTGGTTTCGCTGTGCTACTAATGCCTGGAAAGTTGTGGGTGCAGGTAGACTTCCTCACTGAGGCAAAACTACTACCTTCTTGGAGCTGTGGGCTTATCTTTGACAGTTAGCCCAGTTTGTCATTAGTGTGAGCACACAACAAGTTCCTGCTGGGCACCTGAGCTACTGCGTGGGGTAGGGGTTGATCCCTGTCCAGGTGGAAGCTCCCCTTGGTGGTAAACAGGAGGTGTCTTGGAGGCGATTCATCCTTCAGAGGAATATCTGCTGCTCTGTGTTAGCCTGTGCAGGAGTGTGCGTACAGACCAGTACCGCAGCACATTTAACGGCTGATTTTCTCCATTGATCAAGAAAAAAAAAACACAGGTGCCTGGTAGTGCAATAGTGTGAAAGATGGTATGAAAGGTTCTTCCAGTGCAAACTAAGCTTCTCCCATCTTCACACAAGTCAGGCAGGGCTTTTCAATGTTCAGAGGTTACACTGAATCACACCAGGCAGTGAACACGGCTGCCTGGATGCTCTGCACCACCTTGCCATGAGCATTGTACAGCCGTGGAGGGCGCTGCCTTCCGTAGGGCTCCAGTGCAGTGTCCAGGCTTCCATGGTCACCGGCAGCCTGAGAAATCTTGCTGTCCACTGCTGGGCCAGGCCCCGTTCCAGCAAGCAAAGTCGGTGGGTAAATAAGTTGCCCAGGCAAAACAAAGTCATGAATGAAGCTGTGGATGACAAAAGCTGTGGGCAAACCTTCTCTAGTTCAGTTCCTTGCAAGTAACTGTTTCACTGCCTTATTTCCTGCAGAGAAATCCGGCTCCGCTCCCTCTGGAGGCCCTTCCCGGCTCAGCAGCAGCAGCTCCTCCGAGTCCGGGAGCAGCAGCTCCAGCGGCTCCAGCTCAGACAGCAGCGATTCAGAATGAGTTACGGACACTTACACACAAAACACAAAATGGACATCACCCTCACCGATGCTCTGCAGTGTTCCTTTCTCTCCTTAATATACTGCTCTTGTTCCACGGTGGTCAGGTTTTTTTTTCCCTCTGACTGTTTTATTTTTTAATTCAGTGTTATAAAAGGTATCTTCCATTTTTTTGGGGGGCGCTCTTTTAATAGGTCAAAGATCTTTGCGTGTGCGTGTGTGCGTGACTAGACTTTATGACAAATAGTTCCCTTTGCATAAAGTCTCTAAAATACATTTTAAGTAAAGATTTGTTGAAAATGGGAGAACTTTGAACTCTTAGCAGGAGATCACTAGAAGGTTCTGCAAGGTTTGTAGTACATTTCCCTCCTGCCCCTTCCCTCTCCCCAAAAGTGTTCTCTTTTAATAAGCCCACCTGGCTCACACAAGGAAAAAAAAAACTTTTTTAAAGAAATCTCTGTAAAATGGTACTGTATCTGAAAGATGTTAGCTTTGGAACTAGTTGGTGTATTTGTTATTAGCACTAGTATTCTTAATCTCAAAGTCTACAGTGTGATGAAAATGTCAGATGCTATCATCATTTTACATAAAAACAAAAAAAAATTCTCATGTACTGTGGATTGCTAACATTTTTTTTGTTAATATTCTTGAGACATAGGCACCTGTTCAGGAAGGTATTTAAGCATGAACTTAATTTTAAGCACATGAGCAATAGAAGTGTCTGCATTTTTAGTCTTTTCCACTCAAAATTTTCATTTTCTTGGGAATACGTCAGAAAGAAGAGAGCAAGGGACACTCAAGTTTCTTGGAAATGTTATTTTTAACATCAGATAGATAATTTCCAGGAAATTGACACTGTCTATGAAAGTTTTCATTTAATTGAAAACAGTTCTTGGCTGCAAGTTCTCAGCTGGACCTCAAGGAGTGATCCCTGCAGAGTGACCAGGGCGAGTCAGGTGCTCGTTATTAGACACATGCTTAAGTACTTTCTCCATGACAAGCACCTCAGTCTGGGCTTAAAATAAAAGAGCACTCGAGCTCCAGCTGAGGCTGAGCTGGCAGGGGACTTGGAGAGGGATGTTGGTTTTGTGTTTTTTCCTTTGTTTTTTTCCCCTTATCTTTGTATCTGCAATGAGCTCCTAGAAAGGGCATGCTACTTCTGTGTCACGCAGGATGCAGGTTTCCAGACACTGAAATGTTTACCTCAATAATAGTAATAAGGAGGGTGGGAGAAAGGGGTTGGGGGGTGGAAGAGACAATTTTTTGAGGCTAGCAATTTCTTATGAGTCAGACGAATGTTTTGACCTGCACTGCTGCAATACACTCCATTTTCACTGTCCCTAATTTCATGTATATATAAGTACTTTATTTATTAAACACTTGGTCATTTAAAACTTACAAAAAAATAACAAGACTAGCAGAAATGCAGATTTTTAATGTGGTTTGAACCAGATTTAAAAAAAAAAAAAAAAGAGCCAAGAAAAAATAAAAAAGAGATGTTATTTAAATACATTGGACTTTATACCTACAGGTGCTACAGTCCACTCTATTGTGTGTCTGGTGCTCTGTCATGTTTTGTGTGTTCATTTTTGGTTTTGTTTTCTCTTCTCTCTTTTCACTCTAGCCCTTTTTTTTTGTGTTTTGTACAAATTTTGGAGACATACAGGTAGATGTAATTTCTTGATGCAGCACATGTTTTTTTTGTCTATTATTTCCACAGGAAAATATTATTCCCCCGCTCCATTTTTTTTTTGGTAGAACAGTGTTGGTTTTCATTTTATAATCCAATTTTAGGAAAACACCAGTACTATAATTATATAAAACTTATAATCTGAGGGGCAGAAATTTATTGTAAATTCTTAACTTTTTAGCTTCTTATTGTAAAGAAAATATGCAGAGTTTAACAGAAAGTTATGCCTTTCCTTCTCCCAGCACCAGCCCCTAAGGCTGCATCTCTACTGTGGCGTAGCCCTAAAATTCACCCTGCTGAGGGGTGGCTTTGGAGGACCCCTCAGCCCTGGCACACAGTTTTTATTGCACAGCCTCCAAGAGCCAGGACAGGAGTTGGTGTGCTGGGAGGTGTGTCTGGGGGCCAACCCTTTGCTGGGAAGCCAGGGGAGTGCATGGCCAGCTTGCTATTAGCACTCTGTGGTTTGTGTGTCTTATTGCATCTGCATTCAGCTGCTGGTCACTTAATGCCCATCAGCTGAGGTTCTGTTAGCTAGACCCTTTGCAGATGGGATTATCAAGAAGTTTATTCTTGCATCTGTCCTTAAAAATCCATCTTTCAAGGATCAACATTTCAGGTTGTTCAGTTGTGCGTCTCATAGAGCTGACATGGCCCTGTGCATGTCTTTTATCTGTACAGTGACAATAGCACACTCTCCACAGTTTGCTGTAGAAAGGAATTACCATTTTCTGCTAAGGGTTGAAAGAGATGCTCTGCTGATGTGAACATCACAGCAACAGTTGTGAGTTGCTGGATGTCCTCGGCTCATTCTGCCATCGCTGGGGTGCTCGGCCCCCTGACAGAAAGCCCTCCAAGTCCTTGCATATTGAGTTTCCTGTAATATTTGAAAGTGCATGAACTAGGGTGTTCTGATTCTTATGGAAATTAATGATTTTTCTTTTCCATTAACAATGAAGTTATTTTTAGTTCCTATATTTTTTTTAAAATTCTGCCCTTAAAAAAAAAAATCTTCCCCTAGACAGATACTTAGTAATATATTTTCAGAATTTTACTATGAGGAGATGTAATATACACCTAATTAAGAGCTTAGTTTTTTTTTTTTTAAACAGGCTTGGTTTTCATCTGTTTCTCCTAGTGCCTGAGATTTACATTATCAAAACTTAACTAGTATTTTAATTAAAATAATTGCAACCAATTCAATATCACAACAGCTTGGATAAACAGGCTCCCAGTTTTCCCTGCTGAAATCCTTTCCCACGTGCATTAACTTGAGCTGTGCCGTTGATGTAAGGTGATGGTCGCCCTGGACAAAAGATGCTCCTGTGCAGAGAACAAACCGCAGGCAGTGTTTGGAGGCAATGGCAGCCTGCCCGGCAGCTCTCTCGCCAGCATCGCCGCCACGCGAAGCCCGGGGACCTGGCTCTGCAGCATGCCACCGTCCTCTGATGCTGAGGCCAGGGCACAGACGTTCCGCCTGGACACATGGGTCTGTCCCACCAAAATGAGTGGAAAGGTTAGAGCCAAAGGGTTGGGGACTGAACGTGAAGTGATGGAAAGGGGCCTGGCCTGGGACTGTCTGCAGTGCTGGAGGAGGATCCCTATTTTAGTTGGCAAACTTGCCCTAGCCTGGGGATTTGCAAGGAAAGCAAGCAAACAAAACAAAAACAAAAAAGGAAATACGAAGAAGCACCTGACTGTCCTTGATATAGCCAGCTGTGACTCGGATTCCATTTAGTGGAAAACTTTCATGGAAAGTAAGATGTTTCCCATGAATGGCAGTTCACAGGAGAAATCCATTTTGGCATGACCTTCATTTCAGGAAAAAAAAAAAATTGGTGACTTCATTGCAAAATGTTCTTACATTTTTTTCATTTTCGTATTGTTTGTAGTGCTCATTATCTCCTGACATGTCAGTAGTGGTGCCTCTTGTACATCCAGATCAGAGTGTCTCCTGGAGAGAAGAGATGTTTTCAGTCCATAGTAAGTAGCAGCTGCCCTTAATGAGTTGGAAACTGAAACAATAGAGCATTTATTTAACTGAGTTTGTATTGCATGACGTGTCAATACAGATGTCATGAAATAACTTGGAAATGATCAAACATACAAGTAACATTTGAAATGACATTTTTAAACTTCAGAATGAAAAAGATTGAAATTTTTATGGTAGGATTTTTTCTTGAATGAACAAAGTTTAACTTTGTTTTCCAGGGGAAATTTCACTGAAATCAGTATGATTTCATATATATACATACACGCAAATAGTTTTATTGAAACTGTTTTTTCTGATGAATTCCTGTTTTGACAAAACAATATCTGACCAGACCTAACACCAATCAACCAGCATTACTGCACCTTTAAAAAGTTTGTTAAACTTTATCTGATTGTAAGGTCAACCTGTCTCTTGGCATACCATCAGATGTAGGCTCGATGGGACCAGAGGGAGATCCGCATCCCGTGGGCTCAGGCCCTGGTTTATCTACTAAAGGAATCTGTCGAGTACGACAGTTTTCTGCTAACCAAATGTTGTCTATACAAAATCTTTTCAGTTTTGTATTGATGTGATTTTAAACTTTCCTACCGACAGGGTTTGTAACTGTAGAACTGTTATTTCAGGACTATGTAACTGTTGTTTGTGAGTGTGTGTATAATAGATGCACGCACCCCCACACACATACACAAGCACGTGTGTGCGTGTATATATACGAATTAGTTACCCAGTGAGGTCTCTTTCCATGTTCTCTATGTGGTAGAAGCAGACTGCAGTTACCTAATCTAGTTCTTTCTCTGTTTTGGGGACTCTTAGACCAGTTTTTAATTTTTTCCTTGTTTTGAAAGGAATGATGTTTTTTAAAGTTGGGGTTGGAGCTAGGGGGAAGGGATCGGGGCATGACAAAAAAAAACCACAACCTTTTTAGTAATGGATTTTAAAAAGACTTAAACATGAGCAGTTACCACTAGGGCTAACTGTGGACAGGCTCTGCATTGTTGAAGATAAATTTAGGGCAAGGATTCATTACACTAGCAGCATTATCTTGCTTGTAAAACAATGAGATGCATTTTTTAAAAGAAATGGTATTTGCATATCTTTTTAAATGTCATTTTTAAAAAATAATTAAACCACCAGCTAGGATTTGACACAGGCCACTTAGAACTTATCCCTGATACTGGCATAACCAATCCAGAAAGATTTGTTGTATTTTTGTTTTGTTTTTCTCCTTTTTTTAATATTTAAAAAGATGTTACTTTTCTGTATGATGTGCATGCAAATTTACCATAACTTTTTCTTAAAACTTTTTAGTGCCATTTCTAGTATATTCCTGTAAATGTCAGTTACTGGAAGAAAAAAAAGTCAATGTAAGTAGTTTAGCTTGTTTATTGCAAATTGCTGGCCTCAAACACAACAGAATTTTAAAGAAGTTAGAAAGTAATCTTTGATGTTACCGGTAATGGACTGTGGTCCTGGGGCATTTGTTTTGTTTTCATAATAAAAAGAAAAATTGTTTTGTGTGTGCAGTTTTATACTGTATTTTCCCCTCCCCTCTCCCTTTCCTCATTTTCCTTTTCAGGTGTTGCATTTCTCCAGCTGAAAACCAGTAGGGCTTTGACCTAGCTGTCAGCTGAATAGCATTGCCAACAGACAAACATAAATACACTAAGAATCCTAGTGCTGTGAGCCTTGAAATAATTTGGAAGTTATTTTGCAAGTCCAGCTGTTAGCACTGGTGGAATGCCGCACTCATGGGGGCAAACTGCCTGCAGAGCAGAGGGCGAGTCTGGGGTGCTGCCAGCTTGGCCTGCGGGTCTCTGAATCACAGTTCAGTACCTGACACGCTCTAAATATATCTTTCTTTTGGTGAGGAACTCGGGCTGCTTTAAGGCAGGGGGCAGCCAAGGAAGGACACTTTCTTCTCCTAGAAGCCTATGATCTGAAGGGGTCTCAGTTTGTGAGAATTGCATCCGGTAGAGGTAAGTTGAGCTGAAAAAGAGGAGGTTGAAAATCTCACCCAAGTTTAATGCTGACTATTTTCCAGCCACCAAGACCTGAAGGAACCCGAGGGAATTTCTCACCAGCTCCACCAGCTGGTGCTGTACCTGCTGGCCCACGGGTCAGTGAGCCCAGGGCAACTGGGACACAGGAGATGCAGTTGGGAAACGGGGGTCCTGCAGTGGCTGGTCACACTCGCAGCAGTCTTGACATTGCTGTACGGTGGCCAAAAGCTACTTTGGTTGCTGGAGGTTATTTTTTCTGTTAGCTTTCTCAGAGGCATGCCTGGTGGTTTGTTTATACAAGTAGGGGTTACAACAGCCAGGTTCCTGCAGGGTTAATCTTTCTCTAACCCTGTTCCTGCTCACTGGGTTTAAAAACCACGATCTCTAAGGCTTCAGCAAACCTGTTTTGCTTAGCTGTTGTATCAGTGCAGCTGTGCATTGTCAGTGATTCCCCCCAGAAGGAAATGTTTTTTTCAACCTAGCCTTTAAAAATCTCCTGTGAGGCTGCTGCCTGCACAAATGATCTTTTTCAGCATTTCCCCGGCCTCCCTGTGGCAGGTTTTCCCAGCAGGCAGACACTGGTCTCCCCTCCTGCGCATGAGCCTTTGATACCTCTGAAATGCTGTAGCAATGGGGTAAATCCCTCTCTTTGCAACAGCCTTGTTCTGAAGACTCTTACTAGGTCTGCTCTGTCTTTACACTAAGTAGCTCCAAGTCCTTCAGTTTTTCCTTGTAGGTTGTTTCCTCTAGTGTTTCCCAGTGAGTTATTTCGTGGTGCATCAAAGCAGTGCTGCTGCTTACACATTTGGAGGAGGCTGAGAACAGACAGAACACATTTGTGGTTCAGCTCACACCGCTACCCACGCTGACAGAGGTTATGGAATGTGTGACATTCAGGGGCTCTCCTCGTCCCCGCGTGCAGCACCACAAAGACTTGACAGAGGCTTTGGGCAGTTGGGATTGGGAACCTGGAGGAGCCAGTCTTCACAGGTACAGTGGTGTGACTGCAAAGGGCAGCTTGCCTGCAGCCCCACCACTACCTAAGGTGATTCCCAGCTGAGAGGAACTGCCTGTATGCTGAGCTTTCCCTCTGCCTGGGCTGGGCTTGGGAGCAACAGTAGTGTAATCCTTACATGTGCCAAACTGATAAACATGCAGAAGAAAAACGTGCACATGATGATGCATTTAAATAATTTTAATGCACTTTATTAAAGAGGCTACAACAGCATTTTAAACAAGTGCATCAGCACTACACAACTGGCTTACAGAAATGCTCACTTGATAGCAGCCACTCCACAAACCTGCTGTGACTAATAAGGACACAGATATGGGAAATGTACTCACATTCACAGGCATGAGAGGGAAGAATAAGTCACACTTCTCTGTACTGTCGTGTCTAGCCTCAATCCTGGAAGAACTTAAGCATACAAGTTTTCATTCTTGAATAGTTTAACACTTAAAACGGAATTTTGGTTTACCAGCCATATAAACAAAAAGGGACTGCTTATACCCAAAATAATCATCTTTCTTACTGAAATTAAAAAAATAAATTTGTGATTTTTCTATAAGAAAAGTAAAGAAAATGAACAGCTGGCTCTGGGGATGTGCTGTCATTCTCCCTAGTTCCTTAAACAACCAGAGTTAGCATGCTCGCCTGGGCTGCTGGAAAGCCCTGAGCCCGCTTCTCCTGCTTCTCCAGCTCCCTTCTGCCTGCACTTTCCAGAGGAGCCCTCGGGCCAGCCTCCTGCTCATTTGTGTGAGTACTCGCCTGTTCACTCAGCCAGCAACTGGAGCCCTGGCTGCCTCGTGCATCCCAGGCAATGCTCTACCTTAACCAGCACGCTCAGTACAGCAGCACTGCCACTCTGTTAGCAGCTTTCTGGGTCTAGCTAGTGTTGTGAATCTTGCTGAATGCTTTTTCCCCAGCTGAAAAACACTTATTCACCAAAAATATTTCTCAGCTAGAGCTAGTCCTGCCAAGATCAAGAGGACTATTTGAGTGTGCAGGGCAATGCACAGGTTTGTGAAGCACTAAGGTCCATCTCAGCAGGTTCAGTTTTATGAGCACACGCACAAGGTACCAAACATTAACACATGCATAAATAGTTACATTTAAAAAAATGAGCTGCCCATGGTTTGCAGTGAATATACTCGCTACGATCAGGGCTGAGTGCATCAAACCTCTATGATCTCATGGTAACACAGGTATGTTCTGCTCAGCATGTTGACTTCAGCAAACTTCAGTGTTTGTGTTCCAGCATGTAACGCATGCAGGAGAGGTGGCGAAGATTCTTCACTGTATTAAAAAAATAAAGTGCTTGAAAAATGTTTAAAGGGAGAGGTTTTAAATAAATATAATAGAAGTAATGACTATGCCTAATTTTAGGCAGGTAAATAATCCACCTTGAAGTCAACATCAAATACTGATTTGCTTGAAGTTGTGCCTATGTCCCAAGTACTGCTGGACTGAGCACACGGGGCTCAGCCCGCAGGATGTCCTAGGCAGAAAGTAAAGGGGAGCCTGTGACTTGAGCCCAACCTTAATGCTGAACCCTGGGCACGTAATTAACAACCCTGGAAGTGGTACTGCTTTGTTTTCAAGAAAGGTTTATGTGCTTGCTGGGTTGGGTTCTCAGCTTGACCTTGCCTTGAGGAAGTTAGGGACTCGGCTCTAACAGAAACAACCTGGGAGCAGTCTCCTTTCCTAAGAAGTACAATTGTAGTATTTTTGTCTCCTAAAGCCCTTCAGTTGGTTGAAACAAACGCTGCCAGGCACAATATATGTGTACCAAATCTGCTAAAGCAAGAGATGTTATCCAACCAGAATTAGAAAAGAAATCATTTCAAGCTACTGCATGCATTAAAACTTACACACAAAGCAAACTTCAGCAGGCTGTTTTCTTCTGTAGCTGATCTCTGGCTGCAGGTACGTACTCCCTGTGTAGGAGAGCCCTTATATCCCTTAGCGGGAGATGTGTGTATTTACAGTAACTTTCTTCCTGTTGCTGTCTTAGGCCTGTCCCTCCCTTTCAGGTGGTTTGCTCCATGATACATTCCTGGAGCGCTACCTGTGGCCTGTGCAGGCTGTACTGGGGCTGGGGGTCTAGCTGTGGGAAGGGACTCGGTTGCACTGGCTCCAAAAGTCCTGTCTGTAACTTATTTTCATAATATCAAACTGTGGCATCAGAAAGGGCACTTTGAACAGGACAAAACTGTAATGCACCTTTCCTGCTAAGTATTTTGAAGGCTCAGAGGAAATTCTCAACACATTCTTTCCCTCTTCCCCTTCCACAATAAATCATTTCACTTCATTACCTGGTTGTAAGATACCACTTTCAGGGAAGTAATTAAAGGCAGACAGGGCAAGCAGAACAAGTAATGGCTGTGTATGTTTGCAGATAATCTTCCTAAAATCTTAATCTCAGTGGAAACCAATCTAGACTCGCCTGTCTCCCACTGGTATTCGCGGAGCTTTGGCAATGCGTAAGGACTAGCAAGTTAAAGTGCCGCTGGGGACAGTTCCCAAATGACAGCGGGTGTTACTCACGGTACACAAGCCACTTACAAGCAACACATGGTCCAGCATGGACCCTGCCAATGATGCTATGCAGCAAACACAGGCTCATCAGTTCCTGAGCAAGACTGTTTTCATTATACACACTCAACAACATGCAAAATTGAATGCTACCGACAGCAAAAATAAATATAAACTTCCAGCAGCCTTTCTGACCTATCCCACGCACTGCTTTAGCCGCAGGTCTGTTACTAGGACGGTACAAGCCCTCCTCCCCCAGCTTGATGCAAGTCTGGTTTGTCTCCACATGCGGATTTCTGATGCAAAGCCACCAAAATTACATGATAGCACAAAACTTAGATTGTCCTGTATCCCTGGAGACATCCAGCTTGTTTTTGTCCCGCACCAGGATGGCTTCGTTGCCGTACTGCGAGTACCACATGCTGCGGCTCCGACTCAGGTACGTGTTGGGGGGGGCTGACTCCAGTTTCTGCTGCTGCTGCTGCCAGATGAGCAGAGAGGTGTCCCGGTACCGCAGCCGGGCATAGCCCTCGGACAAGGCTTTCTCAGGCAGGGGCACCCTCCCGTTCATCACTTTGTCAGTCGTGTGCTCAAGGGCACCTTCAAAGACGAGAACTTCCTCCCGGCAGCTCCGAAACACACCCCGCTGGGTCAGTCCACCTCGACTGCAGCTTTGCGCTCAGGGGAGAACATCCCCAGGGGCACGGCTCCTGGGACCCGCGAGCCGCAGGCTGGTGCCAGCACCACTCAGAAGAGGGCGTGGGGATGTGCATGCCCGAAAATCGCCATGGGCGGCCTGGCCTTGCTTAAGGAACAAGTCAGGACTTCCAAGAGCTCATCCAGTGGTGATGTCGCTATGTGTTTCATCTTGCAAAGGGCCACGCACACGTGAGCTGCTTGTTCTGAAGTCCCCAAAGTATCTCAGTGCGGGTGAGCAGCGGCTCCGCGGTGGCCGGGAACGCTGGGGTGAACGGCTCTGGCTGACTTTTCCTTCTGGGAAGGACGGAGCCCCGAATCGCAGGGCAGAGCTAAGCGGCCACCAGCGGCCAGGCCCGTGCCTGGTGTCACCACCTGTGCTTCACGCTGACGGACGCCGCTCGGTGAGTCCCGTATCCTCGGGGTCGCGGCACCCCGGCTGGCATGCCCATCG
>VXAA01005480.1:771166-936285 GCA_013399115.1 Anseranas semipalmata
GGGCTCCCGGAGGGAGAACCCCCCCGGGCCAGAGGGAAACGGCCCCCCCGTGTTTACAGTCCTCTCGGAACAAAAGCAAATAGCACGGCTAGGATGGGGGTGGCGTGATTACTTTCGGGGCTTTTAACGAGGCTTAAGTTTGGCTTTGATGCGCTGGAGGAGCGGGCGCTCTCGAGTGGTGTCCTGGGGGAGGATACTGGCCTTAAGGGCAAAAGTTTGCCCAGGAGGATTAAAAACAATAACCCCCCGTCCCCCCCCCGGTGCTCTGCAAGCCTGAAGCCCGGTACTGGGGAGCGCGGCCCTGAGGTGCCTGGGTCCCCCCCCGGGGCTGCAGCTCCGGAGGCGGGTGGGTGCTCCGGGCCTCGGCTCAGCGCTCCCATCTGCCCGGCGTGTCCTGCTGTCCCTCCTGCCCCACTCCTGCTGTGTTTTGGGGGTTCAGTAGTCGTAAAGCTTTAGGGTTCCCTCCCTGGAAGTGTTTCCCGTTGTTGATTGCTTTGGTGGAAAGATGCTTGAACACAAAATCAGCTCGGATTGTTCTGGTTTCAAACGCTCTGCTTATGTTTCTGCACGCCGAGCTGTGCAGCATTTGCATGGGAATCGGGAAATGAAATCGATTAGAAGCGAGTGAAACCAGGCTGTCTGTCCCCGGCCCGGCAGCCGCCGTGCTGACAAGCAGCCAGCAAGCTGCTGTCTTGTTTGAACAACAGCAGGTTTTCTTGGTAAAAGGGAGGGGAAATTTCCTGGTCGCAAGGGCATGTGAGATTCTGTTTACCCAAGTATTCAAAGATAAATAATGTATAACATTATCTTGAGTTCCGATACGTGTTGTGCAAGCAAGCTGCCTATCCACAAGTGCCTTTCCCTTGTTTTTTCCAGAGTTTTGTTCCAGGGTAATGGCGGTTTTTAGCTGTTGTGCCTCCTCCGCCAGCAACACGTAGCTGTGTGTGCTGGGGGAGCTGCCGTGACCGAGGGCAGCTCACCTGCGGGGTGCTCAGGCCCGAAACCAATCTGTGCTTTGGGCACAAAGCGTGGCTCGCTGCGTGCACGTGAGCAGCGAGGATGTAGCTGTGCGCTTGCTGAGGCAGAGACCTTGATCCTACGAGCGGCCAGGGTGGGAAACCCCAGCCGTGTGGTTGAAAGGGCAGATCTGTCTGCGAGATCTCCCGTTGGCGCGTGAGACCTGCTGGCAGAGAGTAAATAACACGTCCCGATGGCTCTTCCCAGGGTGGAACAGTGCTGTGAGGCTTCCTCTTGGCTCTCCAGGCCATAAACCGATCAAACTGTCTTCTGTGGGAGCTGATGCTGCAATTACAAGCTGTCTCACTGGAGCTGTAGTTGTGCAGGGCCTGGGACGTTCTCAGAACATGCAGGGAACGACATACGATGCATTTTTTTTCTTTTAAGGAAATATTATAGCCCTACAAACCTACCTTCAGTTTAATATTTGCCTTGTGGGGAAATAAGAATGGGTTTAAGGATGGTGGCTGCAGTCTGGGGAAGGAGCCTCTTGCTGCCCCTGCCGAGGCAGGTGTTGCTTGTTGGAGGTGAGAGTTCACAGCCCAGCTCTTACTGCAGCTGCTCTGCCTGCAGCACCTGGCTGCCTTGGCAAGAGCGGAGGGAGCTCAGGAGCCGGCTGGCTTCGGTGGTCAGCTCGGCGCGGACCCGCTCAGCCGGGCCCACAGGGCGAGCAGAGCCTGGTGGGGACATGGATGCTGTGGCGCGGTTCAGCTCGTGCTGAGGAGCAGCTGGTGCTTTTCCTTGGTCAGGGCGGCACCGAGAGTCCGATCGATCTGGGCTTGAGCCTTTATACTTACCCTTATGCACTGGATGTTTCTCTCCAATTCCTGAAGCCGGGAATCTGTGACTTCTCCCCCAGGGTAGCTAAAGACAGCAGCATCCCGCTGCTCTGTACTCCGGGTGTATTTGCAGCGCTGGCAGCCCTGGAGGGAGGTGGGGGGGGTCTGAGCCCTGACCAGGGCTCGGCAAACCCTGCTGTGCCTCGTGTAGCTATCGGCGCGTGGCTTGGTCTCTCTGGGCCCAATCCTAGCAGAAGAGGGCAGGAACTGATTTTTGTCAAACAGCTGTGATGTGTTCAGACACAGGGGCTGGGATGTGCAAGACGGAGTGTGCCTTGAAACTTCGGAGGTTGTTTTTGATTATAAAGGCACATTTTGCCTGACTGGCTGGGCTGGCTAACCAGCTGTCTGCCTTGCTACAGAGACTTTTTTTCATTCACTTGAAACGCCAGGGGACAAGACACTTGTGCTAGACTTGAAACACCCAGCAATATTCTGTCATCCGCCTTTCCGAGTGAATTAAATGGAGTTGTGCAGGTGTGTAATGAGAAACAGGTTTTTGCCTGAGGTGAGCATCACTTCAAAGGCCAGAGGTGAAATCTCATCTCTCTGCAAAGAATTGCTCAAAGATCTAGACCCTGTCGTGTGTTTTCTTCCCCCCTCCGCACTGATTTGTAGCGGGTCTTGTTTTCGCTTGCAGCCGTCAAAGGCGCACTGCGTGCTGCAGCTGGAGCGCGGCTCTGGCTCCGCAGCATGGCGAGGCCGGCCCTGGGGGGGCCACGGGGGTTTGCCTTTCCTGCTGCGGGGTGAGCTGGTGTCCCCTTCCTCCTGCGGCCCTGCTGCGCTCGTACGCCAGGCTGGAGCGATGCTCAGGCTGGCCGCACAGCAGTAGTTTGCTCCTTGATGCTAGGCTATGTTCATTTAACTCGCTTATTTATTAAACCCAAGGAGCTGAATCACTTCAATAGGCTGTGACCTCAGGTTTGCTTTTTTTCATGCTCAGTTCGAGACAGGAGCCTGCCTTGGCAGTGCCTGGCAGGGCAGGATGACTGTGTGCTCAGCAGCCCGAAGCTGCTGAACCTCCACAGAGACTAACAAAAAGAGCAGGAAGAAGTGTTAAAACCCAGCTCTGTTCTGAGAGCCGGTGGATGCGAGGCCACTTTTGATGAGCCTGGAGTAAAACTTCGTTTCTGCTAATTGCTTTTGCTGGAGAGGCAGCTTCTGGAGAGGCGGGGAGTGGGACTGGTGTGCATGCCCTCAGTACTTATTGATTGTTATGTCTATTACTGTGATTGGCTTTTGGGGGGTAATTCAAGCTGTCTTGCCAGCCAGCTGAGGGCTAGTGATGCGAGGCCAGCTTTATTTGCAAATGTGAGCAGATGTAGCACCCCTCGAGCCTGCCATCCCCATCCCTTTCCCCCCCATCATTACATGGAGCTGTGTCCAGAGCCCTGCTCCTCTCCCCCGTGCCCCTGTAGCTGGCACTGTGTGGTGCAGCTGCTGCCATATCCTGGGCTTTTTTTGTGAGAGAGGTGGAGAGCTTTGCGCTTTAGATAGGGAGGTGATTGTCCCCCTCTACTCTGCTCTGGTGAGACCCCACCTGGAATACTGCGTGCAGGCCTGGGGCCCCCAGCACAAGAAGGATGTGGAGCTCTTGGAACGGGTCCAGAGGAGGGCCACTAAGATGATCAGAGGGCTGGAACACCTCTCCTATGAAGAAAGGTTGAGGGAACTGGGCTTGTTTAGCTTGGAGAAGAGAAGGCTCCGGGGAGACCTCATTGCGGCCTTCCAGTACTTGAAGGGAGCGTATAAACAGGAGGGGGAACGCGTGTTCACACACGTTGATAGTGATAGGACAAGGGGGAATGGTTACAAACTAAGACAGGGGAGATTTAGGTTGGATATTAGGAGGAAGTTTTTCACTCAGAGGGTGGTGAGGCACTGGAACAGGTTGCCCAGAGAGGTTGTGGATGCCCCATCCCTGGAGGCATTCAAGGCCAGGCTGGATGTGGCGCTGGGCAGCCTGCTCTAGTAGTTGGCAACCCTGCCCAGAGCAGGGGGGTTGAAACTAGATGATCTTTAAGGTCCTTTTCAACCTATGCCGTTCTATGATTCTATGATTCTATGATTTCCATCAATAATTAGTTTTGAATCATAACTTTGTTAAGTCTCTGGTCAAATACAAATTAAATGAGTTTTTGCTTGTGTTCAGCATGGCAAGGCTTTTTATTGCACGTTTGGGTGAGGTTGCTTTTTTTTTCCTTGGATAAAATGGATCCTCCATGAGAGGGCCGTGGATGCGCACTGATGCTGGGGGGGGCCCTGCTGCAGGCTGCTCCTGCTCAGGGCAGGCGGGTGCCTGGGCAGAGACCCTGCGGGGGCTGGACCAGCTCCGCGAGGCACCTTTGCACTTCAGACCAGCTTCCCTGTGCAGGGACTGGGGAAGCAGCTCTGGCAGAGCTGGTGAGAGCGGCGGGTGCTGGTGATGGCAGTGGCAGGGTGCAAGTGTGGCTTGCTGGGGCAGTGCTGTGTCACCGGCCACCACGAGCCTGCGTGCCCCAGTGGCTCTGGCTGCCTGAGCACCCTGCTGCAGTGTTACCTGCTGTGATGCCGACGCTCCTCCATGCATTTGGACAGATGGAAATCGGTACTTTGACCACCGTGGTTGTGTGCTTCTAGGGTTTGATCATGCAGTTTGCTGTAACATGGAGACTCTTGTTAATACGTTGCGTTTGCCCTTCTTTTGAGATTGTCCTGGACACTTAAAGATCTCCTGGATACTTGAAATTAAGCAACCGTGTATTTGTGCATGCAGAGACATCAAGTTGACAGTAATGGTCAGCTCATTAAGAATTTTTATTTTGTTGCATACTGACATCTCTCTATGGATAATCTATCTTGGCCTGCAGTGCCTGGAGGTTTTATTAGGGCTCCTGAGACTGATGAGACACAGCAAACATAATTGGCATGATGACTTGGCTGCCCACTGCTCTGTTTTACAGTTATTAAGGAAGCACACAGACAACTGACTGCCTGCAATGGATGTGTGTCACACCATGCACCTGCCTGAATGTCAAAGGCATCAAGGCTGTTGTTTTTTCTGGAGGATGGAAATAATTTGGTATCAAGGTCCCATTTATTGATGACGTAGGTATTCATTTGCCATGACAACTGGGAGCAGGTGGCTTGTAGCAACTGCTTCCCCCAGGTATATGGAAGATGAAGGTGTGTTGGTGTTCATGGTATCAGCAATTATTCACAAGGCTTTGGGACTTTTAACATGCCACTTGAAGGCTTTATAACTACAAAGCTTTTAATTACTCCCATATGTCCTGATCGTCGCTCCCTATAATGCAGCTGGGTGGATGGGCTGTTTGAGCAGGGTCTGTCTCGGCGGCTTTCCCATCTTCCAGCTACAATGTGTAGCTACTCTCAGGTTTACCCCGCTCAGGTCCTCTTGCTTTTTATTTACTCTCTGCTTCTTGAAGTTGAGTTCTGTTCCAAAAGCAGCTATAAAAAATGGCCTCATTACATATCACTGTTTACTGTGTCTCGGTGACTTCCCGTTCGGATGTGCTGAGCTTTACAAAGTGGAAAAAAAGGTGCTCTGTTTTGTACGGCCAAACTCGTGAGCGCCTAGCAAATAGGAACTGATTGTAGTCTTTCTTCCCAGCCTCCCCTTCGTGCCTCCTGCTCTGTTCCTGGGAGTAAATGTCAAATAGCACCCTAAAGCCTCGTGGTAGCTAGAGGCAGTACTTTCTCTTTGCTGTTTGGCGAGGTTGCAAGGTAAAACTTAACCTGTAGCTGGAGGCATGTGTGTATTCTGCTGGGGCAGAAGGTGACAAAGTGTTAGATGGATCCTGCTGGCTGTGCCAAGAAGCATAAAAAGCAGGGAAAACTGTTTTTCCCCCTCTTGAATGATTGATGAGAGTTAAATACCTGCATTCAATATGAAGCAGGAACAGCTTCTTGAATGAATAGTTGCCTTTAAAAACACAAAGCCAAAAAGCAGTCAATTTGGTCACTCTTCAAGTCAGGACCAAGCTTGGAAGCTGCCTTCTCTCTCAACAGCATGTTGATGAGCTGTAAAAAATGCTTGGCTTGTGCGTCCTTGGTGGTGTTCCTTTGTGCTGGGTGTACCGCCAAGAAAACGGGTACCTTGGTCCCTGGTTCCCCCAGGGAGAAACCAGCAATTTCTCAGCAATGGCACCTGCGTTACTTAACTGCTTGGCTGCGTTTGAGGGAGGCAGTTGGGTGAGGAATTAGATTGCAGAATTTTAGGCTTTTAATGGATCAGGCAAGGTGTGGGCTGGGGTTTTGGAGGCGAGGGCAGTAGCGGTGCTGTCCTGCTAGTGGCCAGCGAAGGGGCCGAGCATCGCCCCGGCCCTGTGCCCATGTGCTGGGTTGTGGGTGCGGAGCCCCTGGCCGGTGCTGCAGAGCCGCAGCCTTTGCTTTCGTCAGCTCCTCGGGAGCCAGGAGGGACCCGACTTCTTGGCTGGGACAGAAATGTTGCTTCAGACTGACCTGAGGGCAAATTTTTGATCTGCTTCTTTGTCCAGTCTTAAAGAGACAAACCTCTTTCTCCAGTGTTTTAGTATTTGTGCCACAATACTTCTCCACTCAAATTCCCCTAAGCCTGCATTAAGCAGTCTCAAATATGCTAATCCCATGGGTCTGATTTTTAATTTTTTCAAACCTTGCAGACTTTCTCCTGTGCATGAGCCCTGCAGGCACTGGGGAGCAGCCGTGCAGTGCTGGGCTCAGGGTGGGAGCACCAGGGTCCTGCCTGCTCCCGGTGTGCATGGGGGGGGCTTGCTGGCTGTGTGAGGTGTGCGTGCTGGGGCAGAGAGGATCGGCTTTGAGGGCTGGGGGGGCAGGTGAGGATGGTGAACTTGGCAATGCCTCTGGGGAGTGACGACTCTGCATGGATGCAGTTTCTTTGCCCTTCCTCATGCTAGCCTTGACCTCAGCAGGATCCATTGGACTTGCAGCAACCTTGAAATGAGTCCCTGTGGCTGCTCTCCCAGTGGTCAGCACAGCTTCTCTGATCCCATCCAAGTGCTTGCTCGGTGCTACTGCCAGGGTGACCCGTGCTGGTGTTGATGCTGGGTCTGTGCTCCACCCGGCAGCTCGTGCAGCATCCCCGGATCCGCAGGGCTCGCTGCTTCGGTGCGCACCAGCCCCGGGCAAAGCCTCATCCCCAGCATGCCCGTGGCTGCCTGCTCTCAGCCTCTGACTGCCTCATCTCCTCCCTGCTGCCAGCGTGCCGTGAGTCAGCCCCGATGCTCTTTGTGTTAGCCCGAGGAGTCCAACTGGAACATTTTATTGGGGTGACTCGCATGTTAGCACGCTGCGTGCGGCAGACCCCACGTGCTCATCCTTTTGGCTGTGTTGCAAGGAGGTAGCTGTGCCTGCCTGCGATGCAGGGAACAGCTCTTGTGTCTGTCCCGAGCCTGGTGGGGTTTGGCCACCCATGTGGGTGTGCGGGTACCGTGCTGGGCACAGCTGATGCATGCAGAGCTGTCCCCGTGCCTCCTGGGTCCCTGTCCCCAGCTGAGCCCCCACGTACGTGCTGCTCCTCCATGTCCTGCACTCCTTGTGCCCTGCTTTCTTGTCCGAAGTTGTTCCCTCTGATCTTCCTTTTATAAGGAGAAGGAAAGACTTCCCTTTTTTTCTTTAGGGCAACTATTAATAAAAATCAGCATTTAACAACTTCAAACCCAGCTTTAATTAAATGGCTTTTCCCAGTGTTGTATTTCCACCTTCAAGAACAAGACAGCCTGAAAAAGGTCTGTTTCTAATAAAAATGACTTTTTTTTCCTCCTCTCCTCCTGTTTTCTTTGGTTGCAGCTCAGGGTTGTGCTTCATCCGATGACACAACTCAAACGCAGCCACTCCTTGTCCTCCACCCTCTGTGACTGCTCGCGGATGGCTCGCAGCCGCAGCGCTGGGGCTTTCCTGCGGTCCCGCAGTCCGCTGCAGGGGCCGAGCGGAGGTTTGCCAAACCGGCAAGCAAAGCACGGAGCTGCGTGTGCAATGGAACACGAGCGGTGGCTGTTGAGGTCTCTTACAGCCTGGGTTTATCAGTGGCCCTGCAACTGCTGAGCCCTGGGAGTGTGATCTGCTTCTTCTCAGAGCACGGGCGTTTTGTGCGGGTAGCAAACCTCTACCTAGAGGTGTGAGTTCTTTTATTTAATTTTTCCCTGTTTTGGGTGTGCGGCTGTCAGGCAGTTAAGCTGCTGAAAGCATCCTCCCTATTTCTGGATGCTTCTGCTGCTCCTTCTGGAAATATTTGACCAGAACCCCCTTCTGGACTAGCCCAGCCTGATGGGTCTAGTCCTTGTTAATGGAAAGGTTTAGCTAAGAAAGCTGTTATAGATGTATCCCTGTGAAAACCTTTCAGCTTAGGGTAAGCAGAGCATCTGAGTCTCTTCTTGTATCAGAGGGTGTTCTTTCTGTAGCAAAAGTCTGAATGACTCCATCATACAGAACCAGAAAAATATGGGTTCAGATGGGATCAGGTTGCTATTCTGTGTTTAGGTGTAAAGCACATTGCTCTTGGAGGGGGGGAAAAAAAACAAAACAAAACAAAAAACAAATCCTTTGGGAGAAGTCACTGAAGAATGCTATGTTGGCCATTGAAATTCCCAGGCTAAGAAGCCCTGTGGAACATGTTTTGGAACATCTCTGCTTTTCAGGGTCATTCTCTTTCTGAAGTGCCCGAAACAGTTGCTTCAACCTGATTTGAGGGCTGCAAGCCCTTCCCGTCACAAAACAAAGGATGCAGCCTTCCTATTGTCTCTCTTCCGCCTAACACGCTGTTGCTTGGGTGGCAAGAGATAACAACGTGGAATCTATTCTTGTTTCGCAACCCATGGGACTGCCCTGTCTGGACAGCAAGCATTCAGCTGGAAGGTCCTCCTTCGCCTTCTTGGAAAGCCACCAACCTGAGTCATATCCTGACTTGCTCCGCTAGTTTGGCTCCTTGATGGTGTGACCTAGCAAGCTCAGCCCCTCATAGGCTGTGCAGCATTGTCTGTGGCAGGGACCCCGTTGGAAATCAGCCTTTATATGCTGTGACACCACTTGACATCTCAGGATTGAATTTGCCAGGTCTGCTGGACCTGGGGAGCGTCACCGATTTTGCACGGTGCCCTGCACACCCTTGGCGGGAGCAGCATCAGCGCTGTGTGCTCCTGGCCTGTGCTGACAGCTGACCTGGGGCTGAACCTGGCTTAGCGGATGCAGATGTTGACAGCTGTGCCGGGATGTGATAAGAGTGGTGTGGCGTTGATGGGGTCGGGGGCGATTCGCGCCTCCTGGGCTCATGCTGCCAGCCCTGCCCTGGCTCCGTGTGCTCGCCTGCAGCGGGGCCCTGGCTCTGCCCTGATAGATGGGGAGAGGTTAAGAAGTTCCTATAGAGGAAATTTGCTCTTTCTCTTCAAGCATGTGCTTTAATACTGATGGAGGGGGGAGTAAATTGGCCTTTTTATAGCATTCATATCTTTTGCTGTGTTTTATAGTAGTTTACTGCTAAATGGAACATCTGGTATTTGAAAGGGGCTGAGCAGGGAACAGAGCAGGCTTGCAGATCAAGAAGGGGAGGAGCGGGAGAAGTGATTTGTGTTTACTGCTGCAAACACAGAATTATCTGTAAAATCCACTGAACTCATGTGCATGACAAAAGTATTTGGCCACATGGAAAACAGACATATGCCCAAGCCTTAAGCACAGCATCCGTCCTTGCTCCGGGACCCGCAGATGGGGCAAGCTCTGCAGTCCCTGTGGGAAAGCCCCATTGCAGTGCCTTGCACAGGACCAGGCAGCATCCTTGCTGAGCATGCATCCCCCAAACTGCTCTGAACTGAAACCCACTTTAGAAGCTGGTTTTGCTTTCTAGGACAGGCTGTTTGGCTGTTTGGGTTTATCAGGTACTTGGAGTGTTCACAGCTGTGCTAGGAGCATCTGAGTTCATGCAAGGATACAGCTTTTCCTTAAAGCAGACCCCTGCTCCTGAGAGGTTGGGCTCATTTTTGTGGCAGATGCAACAAGAATGGGGAAGATATATTTATGCAGAGAGATATAAGGTATATAGTTACATGTATTTTTTTTGAAGAGCTGAAGTGTGTTAAACACTGGAAACCCCAGGCTGAATGGCACATCCACAGGACAGGAAACGTGTACAGCATCTGGGCAGGCTTGTGTGTGTATCAGACCCTTTGTGTTTATGGGAAGCACTTTCACATGTGAGTGACCTTCCAAGAAAGTTGTTGGTAAGCCTCAGGAGGGGGTTGAAAAAAAGCACAAGTCTCATCTCGGAGAGCTGTGGGAGAATTGTGACTTTAAACAGAGAATAAAATAAAACTTAGAGTAAACCCAGGATGTTGCTTTGAAGAGTCTTTTTTTTTTTTTTTATATATATATATGTAGACAAACTTCCATTTTCCTTTTCTATCCCTGCTGCAGAGTTTAGGGCTGTTCTCTGGGAACTGCTGCTGGAACAGCAGCTGCTGAGCAGGACACAGCCCCAGGGGCTCCCCAAGCCCCACACTGGTGCCAGCCGGACTGGGGCTGCTGGCGAGGAGCAGGGCTTTCCTTGCACGCCGCTTCCATAAGTGGGTGCTTGTGTGGTGAAACCTGGCTTTGCAACTGGTGCCGGCAGCGGTGAGCAGCCCGGGAGGGAGCCTGGGCGTGTGATCTCTGCCCAGCTCTGGGCTCCCTCCAAAGGGGTGGATTTTTCCATGCGAAGTTGCAGGACGTGAAATGCGAGCGTTGTGCTGAGGTTTGCCAGGGCTGGAGCGGCCGGTGCCAGGAGGTGGTGTTCCCAGGGAAGCATCCCTGCACCATCTGCCCCTGCTCGTCTCTCCCGTCACTGGGATGAGTCAGCCAGTGTCTCCTGCATGGGTCGTCTTCTGCTTGGGAAACCAATTGGAGATGCAGGAGCCTGTCCTGCTTTGGTGCAAATATTCTATGTAAAACTAGTTTTTCATGGGCCTTCTAAAGCTTTAAAACAAAATCCAGCATCTTGCCAGATGTGAATCGTCCTGCCCTGCGCTTGTTCAGGCAGCATTGAAGGTTTGAAGGCTGGGTGCTGGGTAGCACTGCAGATCTGTTACTTTAACCCTTTCACGCATGTCAGTAGAGTCTTGGCTTCTCCAGTGGCCAGTCGTGGAGGTGTTCATCCTGATGGAGCTAGAACACTTCCCACGTTCCATTGCTGCTGCTGCCCACCTGCTTTGCATGGCATCTTTCTGCATGATGCAATCAGCATCTCCCTGATGAGAACTTAGTCTGAGAGGAGGCAAACTTGGTTAAATGTCCTCAGCACTTGGTAGCAAAACCTGTTTCTTGCAACATTAGCAGCGGTGGTGGTCAAAGGCCATGAAGGAGGAGAGATAAAGCCATGATAAGGCAGCCCTGGCTGGGAACGGCAAGTGGGGCTGTAAGGAGGCTTTGCTCAGCCCTTGCTGGAAGGTTTTGCAGCCTCGTGCATGTCTGGGTGCATGTCACCAAGCTTTACCCATGCTGAGGAACATTTAAGCATTTTTCTTAGGGGTGACAAAGGTTAGAGGTAAACTTGTTTTGTATTGACAGCTTAGTTACCTCAGCATAATGAGGAAGCTTTAATGAAACTACAGTGTCTGTCTTTTTTTAGCCAGGTTGTTGCAATAAGCATTTCTAATTAGAGAGATTTAATTCCAGATTTTTGTCCCCTTCCACCCCCCTTTACCTCTTAATTATATTTGCTAACATGTTTAACAGCTTTCCCTTCAGAAAAGAACAATTTATTCAAAGGTCATAAACAGATTCTGGCATTAATTACTCCAGGAGCCACACTGGGCTGCACGGGAGAAATCAACTCCATGGGGAATGCTAAACCTTTTGCGGCTGGGTTTATCTGCAGATGAAATGACTTTGTTTGCACATGCACAAAAGCAGGCACCTCCTCCAAGGAAAGTCATTGTAGCCACATTTGTGCCCAAGCTTTTAAACCCTTGGGGATCTTGTAGCTAATTTCCCTGAGTTTTGGAACAAGCAGATAAATCGCATCTTCTTTGATCTGCCCATCTCTGTTTTACAGACAATATCCAAGGGTATTTCTATCAGTGAGTTTTGGTCCCATCATTGCTGGTGATGTCTGGGGCACGGCGGAGGAGGAGTGGCCGTCCCTCGGTGCGGGCGCAGCAGCAGGATGGGGCTGAGCCCTTCCCCTTGTCACCAAACGCCAGCTGCAGACGCTCGCTGCCCAGCCTGGCTGCTGGCTTAGGTTAATAGTTTTTGTAACCTCCACATTTTGGAGCGGCTGCAACATCTGTTCCAAGTGATAATAAAGCAGTGCTATGGGGAAATTAGCATACAGCTGCTGGGGTGGGTGAAAGTCTATAGAAAAAAAAAATGAATTTATTGATGGAAGATGAGGCCTCATTGCATTTTCATATTTCCTGGTGGTTTTGGCAGTGTGAACAAAATCTGCTCCTTTGTGATGGAAAAGGACAATGCTGCACTATAGGCTTCTGATGTAAATTTAAGACTGAAGTGTCCTTTGTTCCAGTGATTGAGCCCTCACCCAAAACCAAGAGTACTTCTGCCTGCTTCTGATTCTTCTTGAAGTCTTTACATCTCTCTGGTGTGGTTAAACCCACCAGATGAGTGCTTTTTCCTGTGTGGAGCTGGGCTTGCTGCATGGGGTCAATGTTTAAGACCCAATGGGGATAGCTCTGCTCTCGGACGGGGATGCTCTGCGTGCAGGGTCTGGCGCTGAAGGTGCTGGGTGGCTTGGTGCTGGTGCTCCGGGCTGCCCTCGGTGCGGAGCGTGGTTTGGCTCCCTCCTGTCTGCCCGCTGAGATTGCCATTGAGGACCAGCTCGATGCACGCAATTAAACCGTGTTTCTGTGACTTTTCATCCCTGGTGTTTTTCCAGAAGACACAGATCCTGGAATCCTGTGATGCAAGGATTTATTTTTTCCTTAAGGGAAGACAGACAAACAGGCGGTGACGTTGTTGCTTTCGTGACTTTGGGGAAATGCATCAAAACATGATTGAAGTGCTCTCTGAAGTCTCATAAACTTGAAAGCAGATTTAAAAGAAGCAAGTTTTAAAATTTATAAAGCAGAATGATTATTGAACAATAAGTGGTGATATTCTGAATTCCAACCCTTGTGAGATTTAAAAAAAAAAAAGGGGGGGGGGGCACCTTCAGCTTTGGGATCGACCAACAAAAGCTGGTGAAGTGAATAGTATCTCTTATAAGCATAGAGAAAAATAATCGTAAGTGGGATGAACTGCTAGATGTCTGGTTCAACTTGGCATGAATAAAACGAGCAAGAATAAAGCTTCAAGCAGTGTGAAGCAGCATTGTAATTCCACCGAGGGAGGAACTTGCTGAAGATGAGGCTTTTTATTTGCATGGGTATTAAACCTCCTAGGCTGGAGTGCAGGGGATGACCTCTCCCAGGCGAGAAAGGAGGAACTGCTCAAATCCACTTTTTCTTTTTTTTTTTTTTTTTTTTGAGACAGCTCTCCTAATAACAGTGCAATGGTGTGAAGATCCAGGATAATAAAGACAAGGCATCGGGTAGTGTTATCGCTCCATAGAAACCTGTTATTCACCCGCGCAGGGCTGTTATTTGTGTGATTTGTGTACTGCTGTGGCAGGAGGAGCTTCCATATGGCAGAATGCAGGAGGCAGCGGTGCAGGTATCTCTGCAAAAAGGGGTATTTAACTTGTCTTTGTGCTGAAGGTAACTTAATAACTGCTTGGATTTGTCTTTGTCGTGTTAGCAGCCAGGCTTTGTCATGTATTTGAGTGCTTAAGAATAAACGTAGAACTTCTCCTCCCTCCGCCTGCTTAGTGTTTTACTCAAAAAATGTAAAAATGAAAGGAAATGATAGATATGGATAAAAACCTCCTGGGGACTCGTGTTGTTTCACCGGTGCTGTGCCAGGGCTGTCTGCACCCTGGCAGGGGGCAGCGAGCATCCTCTTGGTACCAGCTGTGGTGACACAGGGGGCTCCATCCTGTGCTTCATGGGCTTCTCCTGAAATCCTTACAGTGACCTCAGGCTTTGGTAGGAACACTTTAGGGGATGTACACAATTTTTTTTTTCCTTAGGTCCTCTGACTGCTGGGGTTGGGCTGCTCCTGCTGTTAATGGCAGCTTTTCTTTGCTAATTTTCTTCCCATCCTATCCTATCTGTAAATAAAAGCATGAAGAGCAATAGGAAGAACTTTGGGCAGTCTCCTTTCCCTAAGGATACTCCCCTGGCTTGAGGGAAACTGGCCGCGTGGCTTCTGAATGCTACCACAGGGTTCATACTTTACTTTTCTTTCCCAAACACGGATTGAGTTTTCCCCATGATGCCTGCTGCAGGCGTTGGGGCAGCAGCACCAGGAAGGTGCCAGTCCCAGGGCTTGATGGCACTGGCTTTGTCACCGCCACCCATAAAGGAGCAAAGTGGGAAGATGAGTGCTCGGATTGTCCAAGTTGTGCTCAGTCTATAAATGCTTCAGGGGTCAACACAGTCATCATGTTAAACGCCTGGTCAAATAAAAGATGAAATGGTTTATGTCGGTGCTGGGTCCCCAAACCTGTACGGGTATGTGAAGGAGGAGGAGGAGGGTCCGCACACCTCTCCTGGGGTGTGAGACACCCGGGGTGGGTGCTGTCATCGTGCTGGCATGTCCCACAGCACCTGGGCTCTGGCTGGCAATGCTGGAGCAGCGCACGGCTCCAGCGCAGTGCTGCGGGGGGTGAGAGCAGCAAAGCTCCTTCTGTCGCGTTTCTTTCTTTGGGGTTTAATGTTTTCAGTGTCCATTAGGCAGGGCGTATATTTCTGTTTCTCCTTCCCACACTGTTCTCCTTGGCTCGCTGGCTTGGAAATCCTCGTGGCCGTGCTCTGGGAGATCACAGTGTAATTAGCACTGACGGAGCTGATGAGCAGCCTGGGCTTTGTGTCGCTGTGAGGTGCCAAGCTTTCTCTGTGGATATCTTGGCACTGTTATTCCTGGTGTTCTTTGGGAAAAAGTTTTTGCAAAAATTTTCTGTGGGTGGCTTGCAAAGAAATCCTACATGGACTGAAGAGGTGTCAGTAATCCAATTCTGTGGGTTTAAGGCAATTGTTTTTTTTTGTTTGTTTGTTTTTAAGACAGCACTTTCTAATGCTGCAGGGTTCTGTGTGTGCTATGGTCTGCTCGCAGACCCAGGTTCTGCAGGAATCTTCTTTCAAAGTGGATGTGAGTGCTTTGAGGAAAAAAAAAAAAAAAGTATGGTTACAAATGTCACTATTTGCATTAGTTTTGTTGAGTTTTGGGCTTACAGGTCCAAGCTCTGCATGGTCCCTGGTCCTTTACAAGCAGGGGCCCTAATCCTAGGCAATGGATTGCCCAGACAATTTGGGAATGTGAAGCACTGTCACCTCCTGCCCTAGTGGCAGAGAGCCGTTTGACATAGCATTTGGGATCTGAACGTGTGACTGCCTGGGGACAGCCCACCGCAGACTGGCTTCAGGTGGCCTATTGGGGCATTTGAGTCAAAAAAGTTGCAAAGCAGAAGGCGGAAGGGCTCCATTCCCAGGAAGGCTCCGTTTCTCCTTCAATGGCAAGGGAGGTTGTGTGCTGCCATGACTTTCATCCCCTCTCTGAGACACGAGCCCCTCGCCAGATGTCTGTCAGACAGATGTTGGTCAATCCTTGAGTCCTGGAGGGGAAACGATCTTCGTGGTGGTAGGTTTTTTTGGTTAATAGTGAAAGAAATTGCGTTTTACTTCTTGAATGCAGCCAGAAGTGATGGCCGTGATGACTTTACGTGGAATGTTATTTATGCTCCCCTCCCTAAAAGGCACTCAGCAGTTGGAAAGCCTTTCCTCTGTGGAGCTCAAGGAAGTACTGTTTTGAATAAGAGCTTTTTGTATTGGAAGCTACACCTTAGAGAAGGATGTTTTATTTCTCCTGGTGTTTATGGCCATGTAAAATACTACCTAGCCTTCACTTTTTTTTTCTGTATAGTCTCAATTGCAGAATGCAGAGAAGCAATCTATTCCTAACAGCTCAGCCTAATATGTGCCATAGTGATTTTCACAGGAGGCAGACCTGCCTTAATGTTTGCTATATGACTTTTAAAAAGCATCGTGCTGGCTTCTAAACATTCTTAGTAACTTCTGCTTTGGGCTGTGCAGAACTAAGGGCATGTTAGTCTAGCAAAAATCTGTGTGGCTGTGCCTTAATTCTGTGCTTTAAAAAAAAAAAGTGGATTTGGAGGAGAAAAGTGTGCGAGTGCAGGGCCAGGCCAGCATCGCAGGTTAGTGCATAGCCAAGTTTAAGGCAAATCATGACATCTTCTCCATAAACACAGGTCTTGAGTAGTAATTCTTACTCCTGTAGCATTTTCTTCTGTATGCATGGTCTAGTTGAGTTCTCCATACGTTCGACGCTGTGTATGTGTTGCTGGAAGTAGTTGCTAATAGAAGGATTAATTTAAAGCAGAAGATCACTTTTCTTTAGTTATATATGCAGTTTAAGTAGTGAAAATTAATTTATATTGGGCAGCTATAGGTTCAGGGTTGCTGTCAAAAAAGGGGAAACAGTCTGTATTTAACTGCATGTTGATACTCTCTAAACCATGTCAATAAAATAACTTCAATTTGCAGGTCAGTGAGCTTTTTTTAGGGCCATTGCCTATCTAGATGTATTGATCGGCTGCAATTTGAAGCTCTGAGTATTGTCCTTCCATGTCCAGCTGATTTCCAGTGCTGTAAAGTGGAGTGGATGGCTCTGGGAGGAGCTGGGGTTAATGGCCAAGCCGAGGAAGGAGGGAGCTGGGGATCAGATGCCGTTTCCAGCTCCCCCCAACTCCTCGGGCTGAAACACAGCATTAATGGTCCAGCCCAACAAGTCCCCAGGGCCTCATCTCCCTGCTCAACTCGTACCAAATTAATTAGACCAGCGCAGCAAAACGCACCCTTCCCTAACGCTCCCCGCTCTGCAAATGCAATTACGCCCTTATACAGAGTTTATTTTAGATATCCAATTAGGAGAGTAAGCTTCGCTCTTATGTGCTGTCTGGTGTAACTGTTTGTGTCTGACTGGTAAATACATCATTAAATTCTGTTTCCAGGGGAAATACTTGTCCTAGTAAAACACCTGTGTTTCCCTGCACCCAAGTCAATGCAGTGACTGGGAGAGTCAGTGCCAGAAGATAGCTGGTTCTTTTCATCCCACAGAAATTCCAGTTAATTTTTTTTCTTGAGTGTAAATAGGGGATAACTGCAGAATTGCAAATGTTAGTGTTTGTGACTACATGTCCATGTTAAACTTTCTACTAAAATATTTAAGAGCATCATTTATTTGTGGTAGACTACAATACATCCTTGAATAGTGCATGTTAGACCCTGTTGGTCTGGCTCAGAAAGGAGGACTTACCTTAAAAAAATACTAAGCCAAAGCTGGAAGCTATTGGGTTAAAACATTGGAGACTTTAGGCAAGAAAGTCAGAATTTGCCCCTCTCCCTTTCCACCCAAAATTAATGTTGGCGCAGGGGCAGCACATCAGACTCATTGAAAGGTGCCAGAAATCTGCATTCCTCATCATCCCTTCTTTAAATGCAGAGGAGATTTCTAAAACCATCTCTAACCTTATTGATGCTGACTTTGAATACGCCCCTGTCGTGTTAATGCGGTAGATAAGCAGGTGTTATGGGCTGGGAAGAGTGAGATGTAGGTATTAGATTAGAGGGTTACGTTGATCTTGTTATATTCCCAAGGTATTAATTTATATAAATATCCAGAGCCTTATTTCCCCTAATCTGTGGGATCTGTTCTCAGTGGTGGTTCTTTTGAGCTGGGGATCTGACCTTTCTAAGAAGCTTTACAAATGAACTAGCCACTAGATTAATTTTCTTCAGCCCATTTTCATCACGCACAAGAGTGCCTGTACTGAGTTGCTGTGGAGGAGCAGTGTTGTGGCAGAACATTTTGCCTCATGAGCATGGGCAGGAAGGACAAATGTTCCAGGTAAGGTAGAATAGTTGCATCCAGGGAGAGATTTAAAATGAATTGGGTCAGGTATGAAGCTCCCCACTGTTTCCTTCATCTTAGGACTCCCCCTGAAGTGAAGGTCATGGATGGGGACATATCCAAATCCAGAAGGGCTTGGAGCTTGTGCTGTAATTGCTGAAACTTGATACAAACACTCCTTCGAAATTTTAGGCACTTAGTCACAGCATAAAGATGTCTTTAGTTCCTTTTGGCACCAAATCTTTTTACACTTTGGGAAACTTCACGGCAAAGCATTAATTTTGGCTGGAGTCTCTCATTAAATTCCACTTTGCAAAAATAACTGGAAATGGAAAGTGATTTCTTTTTTTGCAGGATGTTTTCTTCCCTTGGTGTGAATTAGGGTAATTGACAAGCTGTAAAACTAAACCAAAATGAAATATGGCTTTCGTGGCACTTGCGCTCTCCCTCCCTTCTTCCTCCCAGGAAAAAATTCTGTATGGCACATGGAAATCCAACACTGAGCCTGCCACAGTGCTCAAGCAGTGAAATTAGGGAAAAAAAAAATCTGCTCTGTGAGTCCTTGCTAAATAGAAGAGAAACAGCTGCTGTGTCAGTGTCACTGTTATTAAAAACCTGCTGTCTGTTGCAGGACAGTCGGACATCGTGGGAGGAAGGCTGTGGTACTTTGCAGCTCTGGACAGTGCGCAGGGGTTTTCCTTGTTTTGTCCTTAACATGCGTCTGGTCCAGGGAGAGCTAATGTCCTCTGCAATGTGTGGTTCTGCAGGAAATCGCTCATTCCTTCGATGGCTGAATCAGGCTGAGAAGGGGAGGGTGGCTCGTGGTCTGATTTCAATAATTCCTCCTCAGCCCAATGGCTGCGGGGAGCACCCAAATGACTCTGAGTTGCGCTGCTGTGTCCAGGGAGCAACTCTTGGCAGACACTGCCTGGCCACAGCATGGCCCCCCCGAGCCCCCCAGACACAGGGGGGATGCTCTGGGGGACCCATTGGGGTGGGACAGCCGCTGGCACCTGCCCCGTGGGTATAACGTGCAAGTCCCAGGTCTTGTGCAGATAGTGGTTGTGTCAGCAACAGGTCAAAATATGGATTAGAAAATCTGTGTCCAGATGAATTTAGGGGACCAGGGGCTGGAGAGCAGCCCCGCGGAAAGGGATCTGGGGCTTTTGGTCGACAGCAAGTTGAACACGAGCCTGCAGCGTGCCCTGGCAGCCAGGAGGGCCGGCCATGTCCTGCGGTGCCTCAGGCACAGCACTGCTGGCTGGTCGAGGGGAGGGCCTGTCCTGCTCTGCTCTGCCCCGGTGCGGCCTCACCTCGAGCACTGTGTGTGGTTCTGGGCACCGCAGGATAAAAAGGACATAAAACTATTATAGAGCATACAAAGGAGGGCCACAAAGATGGTGAAGGGTCTAGAGGGCAAGGCCTAAGAGGAGCAGCTGAAGTTGCTTGGACTGTTCAGCCCAGAGGAGGCCGAGGGGAGGCCTCATGGCGGCCTGCAGCTTCCTCACGAGGGGAGCGGAGGGGCAGGCGCTGATCTCTGCTCTCTGGTGACAGCGACAGGACCTGAGGGAACGGCATGGAGCTGTGTCAGGTGAGGTTCAGGCTGGATATCAGGAAAATATTCTTCACCAAGAGGGCAGTTGGGCCCTGGAACAGGCTCCCCAGGGCAGTGGTCACAGCACTGAGTCTGCCAGAGTTCAAGAAGGGTTTGGCCAACACTCAGACATAGGGTTTGATTTTTGGGGTGATCCTGTGCAGACCCAGGAGTTGGACTCGATCGTTGTGGGTCCCTTCCAACTCAGGATATTCTGTTCTATTCTATGACAGAAGTGAGTCTGAGAGTTGTGTGCAGGGATACTTTGGAGCTTGTCTTCCTGTGCTGTGTCCACTGGATGTTTGTTGTTGTTGTTGTCGTCTTTTTTTGAAAAAAAAAAAAAAATTTTTATCCATTCATTGGAATCCCTTCTCACTTTAGTGTAGATCAGACCAGTTTGATTTCAAACCTGCTACTCATTCAATGAAAGGGGGGAAAAAAACCAGACACAGTCGAGTGCCCGTGACTGTTGAGACAGTGACTTACAAAGCGCCCAACTCCAGCATCTGCCAGGCAGGGCTGAAGCAGGGCAGGTGAAACAGCCGTGAAGCCTGGCACTGTGTCCCAGAGAGAGCACGCTCCCGAGCTGCTGTTAGGGGCTGGTGGCTGCGCTGGGCGTCCTCTCCGCAGCTGGGGCTTCCTTTGGTCACGATGCCAGCACCGAGGAGCAGTGGCTCTTCTGCTTTTCACCTGGCTTTCACGGCAGTGCTCAGGTGATTTGGAATGATGCTTGATCTAATGTATTAAGGAATTGCACTCCTCTCTTCTCTCCAGAAGGGAGGGAAAATGCTTAATTGAAATGATGAAGATAAAATAACCTCTAATCTTTAAAAAACAAAACAAAACAACCCTATGGTAATGCCAGTGGCTTTCCCATTCTTCCCCTGATTGAAGTTCATTCTGATTTTTATCTCGCACATACATTAAATGTGATGGTTAACCTTCAGATTTCCTGTCTCAGCCTCCCAAGCTTTGTGATACTTACAGTTACTATTCAGTTAATTAATTTCCTTGCAATGTTGAAAGGGAGAGGAACTGATACCCTGAATGCAAATCACAAAGGCGGTAAGAGCACTTTGTGCGGTAAGAAAAATGTCCGCTAATGCCTGTGTTTGTGGATGGCTTTCTTTTCCTAATATAGAGAAATGGATTTGGAGCCGTTATAAGAAAGCCACGTAGGATTTGGGAGCCTAGTCAGAAGCCTGCTGAAGTTGTTGAAGACTCATGGGAGGCTTCTCCTGATGCCTGGGAAGTTCTGAGTACCAAGCTGTGTTTTAGCACTTGAAACTCTTCTTGTTTGACAACATTTTCTTTTTGCTACTGGAGGGGGGAAGAGTTGAAATGCAGGGGGCTTTGTCCCAGTTGATCTCTCTCCATCCCCACTCTCCCTATACATCTTGAAATAGGCAATTTTGTCAGCACTGTGCCCTGTTCTCCCAGGCATGGCCATTAGACACGTGCTTATGGGAATTGTGCACTTCCTTGCAGAGGGAACTGGTGTTGGAAACCTTCATGAAGGCGAGGTATATCGCATCACTGCTCCAAGCCTCATCTGTCTAGCTGATTGTTTCTTTATAGAAAACAATGGGGTTGGACAAGCAACGCTTGCTATGCTAAATGCATGCTGACTGTTCCTGATTTACCTTCTTGTCCTTGCAAAAGGGATCCCAAGTGGGGCATGCTCCAGGTCGAAGATGAGGCTGATCAGCCTGTAGTTCCCTGGGTCTTCCTTTTTGTTCTTAAAGATGGGCGTAATATTGTAGGCTGTGCGACTAGCAAATATCTAAAGCAAAGGCTTAGTCACAAGCATGCAAGCAGCTGCAGTATGCGTGAAGCTGGAGGTGTCTTTTTCAATCTCATCTCATTTTGGCAATGAGAGAGGCTGTGTATAATCCAAGCAGCTCAGAGTGGAATCACTGATGCCTGCTGATGCTACCAAAAGTTCCTACTCCTCTTGGGGGTGTCCTGGCTTTTGTCTTGCGAGTGTTGCAGGAATTGATCCTTACGGGGACCATATGTGTGTGGCCTGGGGTCTGGTTTGGCCATCGTGCAGACACGGGTGCTCACCGCAGAGCTGCTGCAGCTTGGTCCCCACGTCTGAAACAAAATAACTCAAGCTGTTGGATTATAAAACCTTTTATTTTCCTTCCAGTAAGTTTTTTTTTTTTTTTAATAGCCTAACCAGAGCAATTGTCTTTGCATTGTGCATGTTTTGGAATCACTCTTGGTACATTGTCACTTTGCATACACAGGGTTATTCCCTGTTCCTGCTCTTGCCACCCTGCTTTAGCTCAATCAGCAGAAGAAATTTGGAGCTAGAAAACTTGACGAGCCTCACTCGAACCATGGGTAAGAGCAAAAGTCCTTCCTGCTCTCTAGCTCTCACTTTGTTCACGTTCTTGGCCCTTCCCAGCACTGAAATGCAACATAATGCTTGCTATTTAGAACCAAGGCAAGGAGGAAGCCCCAGGTGACTCCCTGGGCATCGGGCTGCCTGTCTATTCTCCATCCCCAAGGAGAAGTGGTCCATGCACTCTGGCTGCCAGGGACCCTTTTCTCGGCTCCAGCAGCATCAGGATCAGCTCCGTGCTGCCTGTACCAGTAGATGTGCTGCTCGTCTCCACCGATTTATCCAGGAGTCAGGAAACAGCTGTCTGCAGTGGGCTGCTCCCTCTGGCTTGCAAGCAAGGCCTGGCTTGTATGCCTAGTAATATGTGAGGGTTTTCCTTTGAAATTTCTTAAGAGGATCTGTAGTGCAGCTCTGCCTTTCCCACCTCTTTCCAGCTCTCTGCTCTTACCACCTCCTGTGCTGTAAGCCCCTGGGTGGAGGAGCAGTGCACGGGGTGCCTGGCCCCGGAGCACCCTGTAACAGCGTTTGTCCCATCTGGGGGTGATGAGGGTGCTGGGCTGCTCTGAGGCTGCCCCATCTCTGCAGCCAGGACCTGGCTGCTTTGCACAGCCCCATGTGCTGCTGCGATCAGAGAGGCCTATTAAAAGCACATCGTGGGCTTAATCTTGCACAATGCAGCTTAATCTCATATGCAGGTCTGCATCAGCCATCTGTAATGTGAAAAGTAGGGTTCTGGTTTTAATTACTTCTTTAGGAAGAAGCTGGGGGTTATCTTTCAGCATCATTACCCGGTGCCATTAAGCTGAGTTTTCTGAGTGTTTGTCGTCTGCTTCTAATAATGCCATCCCAGTCCCCAGTGTGGCATTTAGGAACAGTTTTTCACCGAACCCACTGGCAGCCAGAGCTGGCAGCCCGATTTCAGCAAGGGCGTACAGGTAAATGCGGACTTGGGCAAAGTCCAGGAACCTTGGCGCAGCCCAGGCGTAACAGCAAGCGCGCTCTGTCTCTTCTGCTGGGACAAACCAGAGCTTCGTGTGCTTCAGCACTGATCTTGATGCTGAAATGTGATCTCCAGATCTTGACAGGCCCCGGCAAGACTGGGCAAATCATTGGCCATTAGAGCATTTAAGTTTCCCAGCACTGCCATCCTCCGAGTCATCTGGGAGAACGATGTTTGCCGCGTATCCAATTTCTGAGATTTCTTGCTGACACTTGTATCAAAATGATAGAATTTCGCAATTGTTCTAGGCCATTATTTCCTCCATCACCAATTTAAAAGGTGAAAACTGCAGCAAATGCAGCGTTATAAATATTTTTCATGGCTGTGTTCTCGCTTTTCAATCATGCTTTCCCTGTGTGTGTTGCACTACTTTGTCTCAGTGGGATGAATGCATCGGGAGATTGGTCTGTTCAGCGCGTCTGATTCCTGGCAGGTAACCTGGCACTTCTTGCAGGGAGGAAAATAGCACATTTGGTTGTAATTTCTGAAGCTTTGTGAAGGGGAAGCAAATCTAATTGGAAGCGGGTCACCCAAAATCGTGACTGTGTGGAGAAATGATGCTTGAATAACGCAATGGCAGTTCATATAAGCTCTTGCCAGGAAAGTCTGTTGGATGTTGAAAGATTGTGCCACTGGTCTGATATCAGTTTTTGAAATAAGATTTCCTGGGAGGTTTAGAACCAAAAGCAAACAGTGCTTGCAGTGAGACAGATGGGTGCCTTGAAATGAGGGGGTGCCGGTGGCATGATTGGCTGAGGGGTGGTCTGCAGATATCAGTGGGCATGTACAACTGGACTCATATGGGACTCATAAAATTGACATAAAGGTCTTGAATTCAACATACTTGTCTGGTTGTTATGTAATGAGGCTGTTTTGACAGTTTAGCATAAATGATGTTGGAGTCGGCTGCTGCAGGCATCTAATTCAGTTCCCACCCCATGGTATACTTCCAAAGTCAGAATTTGTCTGTTCAGCGTTTATAGGACAGCCTGGTTTTAAATAGAAGAGTAAAAGTTCTGTGAATTTCATGAGCTAGCCCAGACTTGCAGGCTGCCTCCTGGAGCTTCCTCTCTCAGGTCTGGCCCCAGTTACTCGACGTGACAAGGTTTGACTTCCTGCCTTGGCTGCTGTTTGCTCTTCTCGGAGGCGTACCGTGGCTGTTCTCATCACTGTCCTGTCAAGAGTTCATCACGGTCCGATTCCCTGCGCCAGCTTGAAGAGCAGAAAAACAATGACTGCTTGGAAAGTTCTGTGTGAGCGTATCGTTACAGTGTAATACTATATACAGTTACGTAATTATCCATTTTCTTTAACGGCAACTGAATTCTGTGTTACAATTTGATTGTCATGGTTCAGGTCAAGTCCTGTCTTAATGCTCTGGGTTGGCCAAAATGTTTTGAATTTTCTTTGCTGCACACTCAGCGCGTGGGAAGGTATCTGATTTCTTGATTGGCTATAATCATAATTTCTTTCTTACATATCCCATCTCTTTTTTTTAACCTATGGTCATGTTTTATGCATGATGAAGTGTGAGCCCCAGTGAGGCAAACGTGAGTTTAGGACTTCATGTCAATAGCAAAAGGCAATTCCTCTTTTCCTTTCTTGAAGCAAGTTCCCCCGATGGAGCTGCGTGTCTTTCAGCGAGAGGAGAAATGAGCTGGATTTAACGTGTGGAAGGGGACTCTCTGTTAAAGGTGCCAGACATGGGCAGATTGAGCAATCCCTCCAAGCTCTCCACCTCCCAAGCTCGTGCAGTCTCAGCCCTTGTGTCTCGCTCACTCTGAGCCTGGATTTGGCAGCCTGCTGGTAGGTATGCCTTGGAGACAGCCCCTCGAGTTAGGGGCTTTATCCCTGGATTGTGTGGGAAAGTCTAAAAGAAGCCCCTCTGTTTCCTGTGATACTGATGCAGAAGCCTCAGAAGGCCCAGCTGGGTTTCTCATCTGGAGCACAGTGGTGGTACCTGGTGCTCCTCTTCCTGTGCTCAGCTGTAGCTCGGGCTGCATGCAGCTCTGATCCCTGCCCTGCTGTCCCCACAGGCAGCCCCACACAGCTCTGGGGCAGGTCAGGACCTTGAGAGAAAACTGCTTCTTTGCCTTTTTTTTTTTAATCTTGAGGTATCTGGCTATGGGGAGGGTGTCCAGGAGAGCAGGCACATGGCCTGGCTCTGTCTGCTGTGCCATTACAGTTTGGTCTTATCAAAAGGATGTGGACAAGCATACAGGTTTCTCCTGGTCCATGAAGGGTATGGCACACCATTACTGCCCAGGCAGGGCCTGCAGTGGAGCAGGAGAGTGTCTGAGGAGGGGTTTTCACATGAGCAGATGCTGATTTGGGATAACACAAGGGCAGCTTTCAGCCCTGGGTTTTCCAGGGTAGTTAGGGATGTGAATTCTCTTCTTTATTCAGCAAACAGGGCTTCCTCTTTCCTCGTTTCCTAACAGCAAGAAGGCACGTAGCTCAAAGCAGTGTTGTCCTGCAGACAAAGAAGCTTGAAATTCCCTCTCTTGGGAGCTGGTGGAGACTGGGGCCTTCAGAGAGGGTTGGACCCATCTGATTTTGCAAGAAGCTTGCGCTGTTCCTGGGAATGGGTCTGTGCAGATTTCTTCCTTAGAGACATCCTAAAACATCAATCTCTGAAGTATAATCAGCTGCCGGATGCGATGCAGGGAGTTAGATTAGGGTTTTCTAAAACCTCAGTGGCAAGGTTTTTGGTTTCATAAACCTCAAAGCTGTGGCTGGGGTTTGCACCCGTGCTGAACTTGTTGGAACCGCTGGATTTTGGGTGGTCAGGTGGAAGGCCTGGGCTGCTGAGCCCTGAGATGTGCAAGCAGAGAACTTCAGACCCTGTAATCGTCTCTGACAAAAATGCTCGAGGTGTTACAATTCAAGCCCTTCCCTGATCTTAGCGATTGCTAATTTTCCAGGAGAGCCCTATATTTACAGATCTGGGAGGGCTTCACAAAGGAGGGAAGTATTGTCATCGGCTGCAGCGCGGCCGTTTTCTGGGGGAAGTTGCAGCTTCCTTCCTCCCATTTAGAGCCCCCGCGCTTCGCCCTGACCCTGCGATGGCAGGACGGCCCCGGCGGCTGCAGCGCACGGAGCCAGCCCCACTGGGCTCCCTGATGAGCTTTTAACAAACCTTCCCTGCCGTGCTGCTGGGATGGATCGGCATGTCTATAAGCATAGGGGAGGTACTGGTGCTGTCAAAATTTTCCCTCAGAGGATGTAAGTATCAGGGATTTCTGTGACTTTTCCCTAGTCCAAACCAGGGGATGTTGCTCCATCCCCTCCTCCAGCCCTGTGTTGTCATCTTGGACTCATCAGCTACCAGATAGGGGGTTTTTATCCACACTTCTGGATTTTTTATTTATTTTCATTTCTTTCTCTGAAGGAGCATGTGCAGTGGAGGAAATGAGCCCGCTGTCCCAGACTGCAGCAGCCCTCAGGCGTTCGGGGTCAGCAAAACTTCCATAGGATGCAACGGGACGGGCTCCCGGCAGCTTCCGCAGCGCTGGCTTGGCCCGCGCAGGGCTCCTTGGCGGGGTGACAGCAGCCCGGGGGGACGAGGGGGAAGCGTGGACATATTTGTACCTCTCCATATCTTCTCTGCATGCTTCAGTATGTCGCTGTGTTTCTTCTGCATCTCTGAGTAACTTGGATTTAATCGTTTGACCCTATGCTGTGTCTCTCACTCTTCCCACATCCTCTGAACATTGGCCACCTCCGAGGTGTTTGCCTCGAGCCCTCTCCTTGTTTCAGTAATTGATGTTCTGTATGGAATCCAGGGGCTCTGGTTAATGTTTTTGCCAGCTCTGACTCAAGCACTGCTGAAAGCCATTCCTCCAGCTGAGGTTTGTGACTTCAGTGGATTTAATAGGTTATTCCAGGACCTCCCACTATTTGTTTTTTTTAAATTGATTTTATAATTTTACGCATATTCTGGCTTCCATTTCAGGAGTTTAATATTGTTTTCTGAGACCTATTCCCTTTGAGAGCCTGTACATCGTGCCCATAAGTTCCCATAAGCTAACCAGGAACTCTTTGCCCATTTACCTGTGCAGGAGCAAGGCCAGCAGCAGGCGCAAGGAATGGCAGGAAGCAGAGCCCGTGGTGGCTTTGCCATCGGACACTGCGGTGCTGCCTGGCCGCTCAGCACTGGGATCCTGCTGCGTGTGGTAGATGCTCCTGATAACCTCGTGTCGTCCCTGGAAGATGAGACCCCACTGGCAGTGACATCTCGAGAGCTGCTGCTCCTTGCTGGGAGGTGCCTCGGCTTGCTGTAGCTCTGGGTTTGCTTTCCCTGTTCCTCCCAGTGACAAGCTATTGGTGTTTGCTGAAATAAATGATTGCTATCCCTCAGGTGCTCTCCTAGGGCTAATCAGGGCTTGTGGGTGGATGTGAGGAGAAGGAGAAGCTGTGGTGAGGTCAGCGCTCATCAGTGTTTTGGGCTCATTAATCAGTCTCGCTAAGTGGAACTTGTCCAGCCCGTGAGGCTCTGCAATAGGAATGCCTTTGAAATGGGGAGAAATAATAGCACTAAATTGTTTGAGAAATAATTTCATTCTCCACTTCTCGGTAGATAAATCTGCTGTCCAAGAACCTGAAATTTAATCTGTCCATCTAAAGTAATTGATGAGTTGCGACTTGAATCCAAATGTAAATGGGAAGGGAGATTTTCTGCAGAGATGTTCTGTACCGTTTCTGCGCCTGCTGCTTTCTGCTAGAGGCGATGGGGCGAAGCGGGAGAAGCACCAAAGCTGCCGAGGGTCTGGGGCTGCTGCTGGAGGGTGGCACGAGCTTTGATCGCTTTTGACTTTAATTACTGTTCCTGAAGTTCTCCGGCAATGCCTTGATGGGGAGTCGAGCTAGATCAAGCAGAGCCATTTGGAGAGATTAGCAGGTAAAGGTCATGATTTAATGTGCAATTTTAAATGCAAAGTTCCATTAGCTACAGCCCTGTGGTTCCTGCTGGATACTTGGATGCTCTCAGACTTTCCCTCTGCTCTCGACTTCGAAGCAAGCAAAGGGAACTTCAGCAGCTCTGTTTTGGATCAGCTGCGGGCCTGCTTGTTCCCACTCCTGCATGGTGCTTATCTGGGCTTGTGCTTCTCCGCCACTTGTGGTGCCCCTCTGCAATGTCAGGGTAGCATGGAGGGAACTCGGCATGACTCGGATGTCCTTTGGTTTTCTTAAGAGTTTACGCCAAAGGATACCCAATTCACCACTGATCATTGCAAATTCCATGTTTTCTCAATGAGAGACCTTCCCTTCCCTGTTTGTGAAGGCTGCGATAAGCAGATGCTCGCAGCTCCCCGGCGGGAGCTTACTCTTTGCCTGGTGTGTTTGAGCTGTGTTGGCAGCCAGATAAGAGGAAATCTTACATCACGGTCAGGAAGTGCTAAAGAAAGTTACTTTCGTCATTCGTCAATGGGTTATCTGAAACGGTAAAGCTGCAGCATTCCTTGCATGCTGCAGGGTCCATTTAAAGCCCACGGCTTTGGACGAGGTTCAGCAGCGTGGCTTCGTGCCCAGTCGCTCAGAACCATCACACGTGGCTCCGGTCCTCCCCAAAGCGCTAACCCAGCCTCTGCAGTCGCTGCCTCCCTAAGAGGCCGGCTCCGAAACGCTGTGAGCCTTTGCATGATCCTGCCCCGCCAGATGAACCACCTGCTCTTCCTTCCTCCCCCTATATCCTACCACACTATTTCGTTTCTCTTGGAGACCCCAGGCCTTGCTCCAGCCCCCCAGCCAGTGATGGTTTGCACCATCCCAAATGCAGGGGCTGGGGAGTGCTGTGATGCTCACGTGAACGTCCTCCAAATCCCCCCTCGGGCAGTTTGGTTGTTGAGCAAATGCTGCTGCGTTCGCAGGCTGCCTGTCTCCCCCTAACAAAGCAGGCTCCAGTGGGAGCCAGAAATGCATGTGGCTTTCCGGCCTGGGAAGCATGTGATTATCTCTGCTGTTTGCTCTCTCTGTCCAAGCCGAGGCTGGGGGATGGTTTCCAACCTAACCCGGGCATGCTTGAGTAGCTGGATCTTTTCCTTTGGAAAAAGCTTTGGAAGTTGCTGCTGTCTGGTTAGCACAGGTGCTGTGCATGCCTGGCACCGGGGGCACACGGAGGAGCGGGGCAGTGAGCCTCCGTGCACCATCTCTCCCAGGGTCTCTGAACTTACTAAACTCAATAAAACAATAAGTAATGTAATAAAAGCCCTTTTAAATAAAAGCAAATCCCAGAAGCTGCCGAGTGGCCTCCAGCGTGCTCCCGGTGCAGGGTTGCTGTGATCCCGCCTGGGCAATGGGGCTCTCGCTGCCACCGACATCGTGGCTGCCCAGCTTTGCGCAGCGGGTTTCTGCAGGGCTGGGGCTGGTAGCAGTTTGTTCACCTTACTGCGCTGCAGGGTGTTTAAAAATAAGCAAAGTTGTTCTGAAACTGGGTGCACGCAGGTGTTGGGGCCCTTCTGCAGCCAGGGCAGCTTGGAGGGGGCAGGAGCTGGGTTGTAGTCGCTGCCTTCTCCATAGCAATGGCTCGTTACAACACTCAGTATCCGTTCAAGATATTTTGTTCCGCCAGATGTCTTGCTCCCTGTGGTACAGCCACATCCCTGCCACTGTTGCCTCTTCATTCTTTAAAAGTTCTCCTGCCCAGAGCACCTGCATGGAGTGGTTGCTTTTGGAGCCTGGGCAGCACTACGGTGGGAGCTGCTGGCACCGGCAGAAGATGCTGTGGTCTCTGGGGTCTGGTTCCAGGACTGAGCATCCTGGTTGCTGGTGGAGTTTTCCTCCCAGAAGTGATGGCTCGATGGTGCTGAGCTTGTTTTGGGTGCAGAGGAGGGTGACAGCCAGGCTCAGGGCACGCACCTGCTGGCTCTTTTACCCAGGAGATCCCAGGACCCTGCTGCAGCTCTCGTCCTGCTCAAGGTGTATAAATGACACCATTGATTTGGGGCCTGGCAGGTGCTGAATGAGCCCCGTGGAGAACATCGATTTCTCTTTCTCCCGTGGATTGTTTACTAGTCCTAAGTTGTGATTGACTGGTAAATAAAATGGCCTCGGCACAGCTCACATTCAGTTGTAGCTAACTTTAACGTGTGGCCCGTGAATAATGTTACCAAGCCGATAACTCAAAATCTTCCATCGCAGCCTCCAAATGCTTGTGAGCAAAAGCATGAGAAGGCGTTTTGCGGATGGGCGAGACAGAAATAGTGCAGGAGGGAGTTGTGCCACCCCGACACACCAGTGCTGTACATTTAGCTGCAGTTGTTACTCCGAGCAGTGGCTGTGCTTGTGGGCGAGCGTGGTGGCCTTGCTCTGCTGCCCCATCCTTGGCAGCGGAGCAGGACCGCGATGCTCTGGCCGTGTGGGTTTGGCGCTTGGCTCCCCTGCTGTGGGGCTGCCCGGCTTTCTGGGGGACGTTTTCAGGGTTTGCTGCTGCCTGCCCGTTTTGTGCTTCACGCTGGGCCTTTTCCGCGTGTCTTTAAACAGATCACAGGCTTCTCCCTTGGTGCTTGTCAGCTGGGTGAGCTCGGCGGCTGTCTGGCTGCACGCTGGCAGCGTGCGGTGGCTTTCTGCAGACATCACCTGAACTGTGGGAAGGGCACTGCTGCGGGGCAGCTTCTGCTAATTCAGCAGCTGGTGGCCTGATGACTTCCAGGTTTTAATTGGATGAAGACAGTTGGACACAGCTGATGTTGAACGGTATATTCGGTCCAGTCCTTCCTCACTGAGGCCAAGCCAAGATCGGGGAGCTCTGTCCGATCTAAACCTGCGGCAGAGCTGGTGCTCGCTTGCTGTTAGAAACGCTGTCAGGACGAGGCACTTCATCTCCTCAGATGTGCGATCTCTCTCGGAGACCTCTCAGAAAGGCGGTAGCGTGAAGTTGAAGCTTTTCAGGGATTCGAACCACAAATGTATCACGCGGAGGGTTCAGGTTCTCACATCTTTCACCTTCGGTGAGGACGGGGCTTCTTTCGCTCCGCTGAGCATCAGCGCTGTGAAAGTCGGTCTTGCTGAGCCCTTCAGCCACCGCTTCTGCCCAAGCCTTGGGCCGCGCGGGAGGTGGGGAATGCTCTGCACCTTTCTGCAGGAGACAGGCCTCTTGCTGTGTGTAACCGTGGCTCTAACCTGTGTCTTTGGCTTTCAAAACTGGAGGCTTAAAAGGATTTCAAGTAAACACGTGCTAGAAATTTGAATTCGATGAGACTGCAACAGAAAATGCAGCCCTGCTGCAAGCAGCTGTATTGCACAGGATGCAAATTATTGCGGAGACCCAGAAGACAAAGTTATGAAATAATCTGTATCGGCGAGAGAGGTTGTAAAGCAATTCCAAAAAACCTCTCAGTCTAGACAGATTATATTTACTGCAGTGTTTATGTGAGATAGAGGAATGCCCTAGAAAAACAGAACTGTTTTCGGTTTCTGCCTCCGGCACTTGCTTGTCTAATGAGAGCGCTGCTGTGATGGTTGTGTGCTGGGGAGCTCGGCTCTCGCTCAGCCGCTTCACGTAGATGGGGCTGGACTGGGGAAGAAGGGTAAAAGGTTGTTTCCTCCTTTGTGTAGGTGAATCCGCCTGTTGTTAATGAGGTGGCCTTGCTAATCCATCACCACCGACCTTAAGTGTAATCCCAAATGCGGTAATGCTGACAAGATGCATTGCAATCATGTTTATGGAGATGTGATGGCCCCAAAGATTATGCTTTGAGTCTTTTAATTAAAAACAAGCTATTTTATTTTTCTGTGAACGCTGCAGCTTGCAAGCAGCGGTTTTGCATGGCGTTGGTGCCGCCTGAGGAGCACAGACGGGGCCGTACGACAAAGCCGCGCTGACTCCTCCAAGCGCAGCGTGTGTCCCGTGCCTGGTTTTCACGTGGGGGAGATCCACTGCCGATGGGCTGATCTATGTAACAAAAGCTTTAGAGTCGTACGTGTTTGTGAGGAATTTGCTGAAAAAGAGGAATTGTATAAAAGCACAGCAATAAATTGAAGCTATTTTGTGGGATAGCATGAGGAAGCAGAACGAAGGGAAATGAATGGCTTGCTCAGCACAGTTGGTCAATCCTGATGAAGGACCCAGGTGATGCAGCCAAACGAAGCAGATATTTATGCTTCTTAGCCCCTGTGCTGCCAGGTGTCACTGTTGGAGCAAGCCTGTCTGCAGTCCCTAGGCTTCAGAATCCCCCGTGCTCGCAACCAACCAGTTACTGCTATTGTCAAAGACAGGATCTTCTTGGAGGGAAAAAACAAGCAGACAGAACCCATGGTGTTGCCTTGCTGGTGTAGCTGAGTAACTGAGGGTGGTTCCTAGAGAGGTGAGACTTCTGCTTCTTCAAAGGGGCTAAGACTAAAGATGAGCAAAGCTCGGTGGAAGCGGTCTGGGGGTTGCCTGGGGCTTGGGCACAGGCCCGAGCTGGGTCAGGAGCGGCTCTGCTGGCTGCTGGTGTTCTTGGTGCCTGCACTACATGGGCGGCACAAGGACAGGGGATAAAACATTACTTGAATAAGTTTTCAATTGCGTCAGACCCCAAAGCAACAAGCTATGCTTTTCAATGTCTCAATGTTTTGGTTTGTTTGTCTGGGATGTGTGTATGCATGCACACGTGTGGATGTACAGTGATGTCTACAGCAAGCGATGTAATGTGTGCAACTTCTGTTGGGGATCATGTTGGATATGGTTAAAAGTTCAACACTGGGCTTCTGTAGAACATCAGCTGTAATTTATATTTGGCTTAAGGCTTGAAAGAGAAACGTCCTGGCTTCAGTTTTCCAGCCTTTCTGCAATGTTACCTTATGTTTGAACCGTGAAACTTGTTTTTCAAAAGGGCGTTTGTTTCTGGTGTGCAGCTGAGAACACAGAAGTCCTAACAGGGCACCAGGAGCCCCACAGCTTCAGGAACAACAAATAAACTAATGCATCGTTTTTCAGTGCAAGTTTCTAAGTTCCTGTTAACTTGTCTCACGTGAATTTAACTCAGGAAATCTCAGTTAAAATTTGTGCCTGTCTTACTTATTTTTTTCCCTCCCTTTCTTTTGTTTCCCCCAGTTCCTCTGCTTGAAGAACATCCGAACCTTCCTAAAAGTGTGTCACGACAAATTTGGGTTAAGAAACAGCGATCTGTTCGATCCCTTTGACCTCTTTGATGTACGGGATTTCGGAAAGGTAAGAACTCCTGAGCTCTGGGGAAGCAACGGTTCTGGTGTTGCTGGCCCTAGGCGGTTCTCTGGACTCGTGCTGTAGCTCTTCATAGTAAATATGAAGGCTTTGTGGTTTTCTGAGCAACTTCTGCACCCTTAACTCATGCACTGGGCACCTGTTCCCCTGTGCCTGTGGTAGCATGCGTATCTAGGGGTTGATTCTGCTGTGTGTTTAATTAGTGAAGGCATATCAAGCCTTCAAGCTTTGTTTTAGATTGCAGAGCTTCTGGGATCAGTCTCTAAAGTGCATGGGAAGTGTCTTTTGGGGGGGAGTCCAATTATTTGTGCGTGTGTTCAGAAGAGCTGTTGGAGAGGCTTTAGCCAAGGGACTGGGTGCTGCAGTGGGGTCAGGATTTTGGGTCGTGTCCCCAGCTCTAGCTGGGCAGAGCTGCACCATCTCCTGCGTGAAGCATCGTCCCTGCCCTGCGTGCTCCGGCCTGGGGCTGAGCGCTGCCACCCCAGCCGCACGTTTCCCCACACCCGTGTTGCAAGCTGCTACAAGCCTGGACCCAGGTTTGCACCAACTGTGTGGCAAGGGCCCCTTGTCCACAAGCACTTCTGGTTTTGCCCAGGTGTGGGTGCAAACCTGGCACTGTTCTCCCCCAGCTGCTGCCCCTGCCACGGCTGCGAACAAAATAGGTTTACAGAACTCACTGTTGGGTTTGTAATGGGGCCACTGAGTTTCCATGGTGGTCAGAAAGTTTCGTGCTAAGGCAAAAATCAGTCCCCTGAGGTGTTTCTGAAAAATGCACGTGGAAGTTTTTTCTCCCAGCAGCTCCTGGATGCTGGCTGTGTTTGTGCTGTGTGTCACCCAGATGAGAGGAGTGAGCATGTTCTTGTGTTTTGTTATAATTGATGGGTGGCACCAAATGCAGAATGAGACCCAGCTGTGAGGGAGGAAAATCCTACACGATTTTGACAAGAGGCTGTCATTCTGATATCCTCGCTTTTGACATGCGCAGCATCAGGACTACGCTGTTACTCTGATGGATGCTGGGCTCAGGGAGGCTATTACACAGGACAATTGCTATATTCTTCAGTGGAAACGGTGTTAAAAGATTTATTAAAGCTCTCTGTTTTACCTATTTTTGAGCTACCAGGCATGAGCTGCTTGAAGGCATCTTCTCTTCTGATTATCCAAAGAGTAGATTTTCACTGCTGATGGGGGTATATAATTTGATATTTATTGCCTAATTTATTTCTGGACCATTATCTGGAATGTGCAATTGCAGGGGCTTGTTTTATGAGTTTTTTGATTTATGAAATACAAGAAGGCTTTTGTTGTTCTGGGAATATGAATGCACAGAGGGAACCTTTTGGGCTGGGGAAAGCACTGCCGCTAATTAAAACGCTGCTTTATCGTCACGTTTTCTCTTGCTTTGTGCTGCTTCAAATTGCCGAAGAAGCCTGCTAATAGAGCCTGCTGTTAAACACTTCTGGAACATGTCAGCTGAACGCAGTTTGGTTTCCTTTGTGTTCTGGCTAGGGAACGGCTATTCCCGACTCCTCCTGTTTGCTTTTTGGAGGTCGTTCAGGACTCTGCAGGCCTTTGGTCTGTAACTTGGGAAGGAGACACTTAACCCACGACAGTTTAGGTTTTTTAAGAGACTTTGGAAGGAAACTTATCACAAACTTCTGAGAAATCCAAGTGTACTTTATTGCACGGATCTTGCTTATTTTCACGTGCATTGTCATCTTCAGACAACCTTATGAGGTTTGTGAGGCACAGAGTCTGTATACAAAAACCTCGTTGATCTCTTCCTGATGTGGTTTTTATGAATTTGGTGGGAATATCAGCTGTTCAGCTCTGCACCGCCCTCAGTCCCTCTGGAAGCCTTTCAGAATGTCCCCATTGTCTTTGCCACCTTTCATTCCCACTTTATCCTCAGATCTGTTTTCAGCAGTGGCAAAGCAAATAAACAGGGAAAAATCTGCTGCTGACCAAAGCGCCCTTCCGTTTTGAGTCACAATCCTACAACCCCGAGAGCAAAAGGAGTCTTTAATTTATGTTCCAACTGGCCAAATGCAGACTTCACACACAAAAAATTCTTCCTGAAGCCATTCATTATTTAGATCAATAGTGCTTTTTGGCTACAAGACACTTATGCCGTGTAAGAGACTTTCTGAGCAGCACATAGCAATAGCCGACCATTTAATTACATAGGAACCTTGGTGGAGTGGTGCTGGGTGGCTCCTTTCTGGGCACTATTAAAGTAGTTATTTCTCTCCTCCAAACCAGAAGGCCAGTTAGACAGCAATTACTAACGGCACTTGGATTTGCTGAAGTGTAATTACCAAGCAGAAAGGCAGGGGACTGTGTTCATGTGGTGCCAGCCTATGCGTAAAGGGACTTGACCTGAAAGAAGAAAGATGCTGCTGCTTTAGAAGAGGAAGAAAACTCGGATCTCTGTCTCGCCTTGGCCAGCAGTTACTCTGATAATGAGGGTTTTCCGCAGGTCCTGTTGGCTTCCCAAGCCAGGACTTGAGCGGTGCAGAGCTGCTGGAGGTGCCACGGAGCCCCCTCCGAGGCACAAGCGGGGCTGGGCACCGCCCGAGTCTGGGAATGACTATTTTCATCCCCGATTTTGCTGCTTCCTTGAGTTTTAAGCTTGGGAAGTTGCTGCTTTCTTGCTGTCAGTGGGACAACAGCTGGAGAAATGGGATCATGGACCACGCAGGCTTCTCTGGCCCATATCCATATGGAGCTGAAAAGATCCATCTCTGCCTTCGTGGGATGTTGGGTAATCGGCAGGCGCAGGCTTTTGCCAAACAGATGCGTCATGGTTCTTGTAATCTGGGTTGCAGTGTTTCCCAGTTACCCGAGGGAGCTGAAAGGCCAGTTTAAATTGCTCACGGCCAGTTTCTTTCCAACGTCCAGTTGTTTAGCAATCCCGCTGTGACAAAGGGACAGGCTGTGTTTCAGGACAGAGGTTGCCACAAGTGACCTGAGATGCTGACCGCCTGCACTTCTAGCTGGGCCCCTTTCGGACGCCTTAAAAGAATACACCGCTTCCTACACGTCGGTTCTCAACTTTTGTTTCGGTTTGTTTAAATCTTTCTCCTTTACAGTGGCTCAAAAGCCATCTACAGGGACTTGGGCAAAACTTCTGAGGCTGTGTCTCCGCAGGGTGCAGAAGCAGTGCAGCGTGTGCAGGCTCTAGGGGAGAAAACTGCTGTTGGTACAGCCCTGTCCGAAACTGGGGTCTGCTCTTGCAGGAGTGAGCGCTGCAGGGGTGCTGTGCCCAGCCTTTGCTAGTATGGCCTGGCTCCTGAAGGAGAAATAAAATTAAATAAAAATGCAGGGCTCATGTACGTTGTGGTGTTGCACAGCACTTCATGCACATTTAATAGCAGCGATGATATAAAATGCAACTCTTATTGGACTTGCTAATTTATTGGCACTGACTGTAACAAGATAAAATGTACATAAATATGGATTAAACTCTTTATCACTCTATTAGTCAGCATGATAGTAGCAAGGTTCATTAAAGGGAGTTACTCATTTTCAATAAGTTGCAGTAATGTACTTTTTTTTTTTGAGAAATATAGTTCAAATATTCATAAACCCGTGGAGCGTGCCATCTATTAGCCTCCTACTCCTCTCTGCTCTCCTGACGTGTGTTTAATTGTCCTGACTTTGCTTTTGAAGTTCCCGGACTGCTTGACAAAAGGTTTTTTTGCACGACAAGGGTCTTTCGTACCCTGACCCACAGGTACAAAATGCTGCTGCTCTAGAAATGAAAAAGGGAGGCTGGTCGCAAGTCAGCTGGAAAATGAGGGCTGTTGCTTGTGCCAGCAGCTACGGCCAGAGCAGGTTTGTTGGCAGAGCTGCCCAAGAGGCAACGTGCTGGCACTGTTGGAGGCGTGGGTGCCTTTTGTAAAACGCTTGTGTTTTCAGAACAGCTTCTGCTGTTAGGGGGTCCCCGTTCCTGGTGCTGAGGAGCTGGTGCAGTCCCCTTGGGAAGCCCTGGGGGTCCAGCCCCCCCTCACCTGCTGCTGCTGCGGCTTCATCCCCACAGCCCCCTTTTCAGTCCGCAAAGTGCTGGAAGCTCCCCGCTGTCGGGATGGGGTGCTGCCAGCCAGGGAAACGAGGTTTCTGCTTGGTGTGAGGGTGGGGAGCGTCGTCAGGATTATTTAAGGGATTTTGAGACATTTCCACTGAGGGCCGGTGGTGGTTTGCGTTGCTCAGATTCTCTGAGTTCCCCTCCCTCCATCACCTCTAACTTCAGGTACGTGTTAATACCCTGCGGCAGTATTTTACGGTGTAACTTTAAAACTGGGCACGCGCTTTTAACGTAGCCTGAGCACACGAGGAGGGGGGGGAAGATTTACGTGAAATCATATAGGTAGTTGAGAACTGCAAGGCTCTCCGATAAACGGCTGCATTTCAGGGCCAAAACAAACAACACGAGCTCAGCGCCTGCCCTCCCGCAGCTAACCCGCGGGCAGTGGGAGCAGCTCTCCTTTTCCCATTCTTGATTTGTTTTGTTTTTTAATTTTATTTCTGCCTTCCTGTAGGCCAGAACAAACTGGAAGTCGTGCGTTCTGCTGCCTGAGTGCATCGAGCGGCCGGGAGCAGAGCTGGGGGCGGCCGAGCTCAGCGCCCCGTCCCCTGCTGCCGCTGGCCGGGCTGCCCGCGCGCCTCGCGTCCTGTTTATTTACAAATCCCCGGGCAGTAGCACAGAGCTCCCCTTGTTGTGGCCCTCTGTACCAGTTACTCCGATGGCTGCTACGTGGTGCTTGGATCTGTGTCAAGGAAGGATCCTAGCGGAGGCGAAGTTGCTTCTAATTGCTGTGTAACTCGCAGAATGCGTGTGCAGCGGGCGGGGTGGGAAGTGAGACGCGTTCTCCAAAAGAAGGGCGTGTGTATTTTTGTAATTCCTGAGGGAGCAGTAGAATACTCCTTGGCTTGCAAAGAGATGTGTGTGTGTGTGATTGCATGCGAGAAGCCAGGAACCCGCTTAACTCCTTGCCAGTCCCAATGCTCACCGTGACTTCATCCCAAGCCGCAGGTGTGCCCCCAGCCCATGCCCACTGCCCTTCGTGTGCCTGTACAGAGCAGCCAAGCCCTGGGTGGCTTCAACAGGGTGATATTTTGCTCTATTTTCATTTTATTTTTACATTTCAAAGCAATTGCACTTTTCAGAAGCGACCAAAGAGCTTTACCAACCAGCTGAACATCCACGTGCGGCGTGGACGCTGCCCACAGGGTTTTGCCCGGACCCTTGGGTGCTGCAGGCGCTTGCATGCCAGTCGATGATTAAACCCCTGGCTGCTCGCAGGACAGGTCGGTTTTCTTTCCCCCCTTTTGGGGGTTCATTTGGGCCGGGTGTTGCTCTTCCTGCGGTGGGGGCATGCCGAGGCAGTGCTGGGGGGGACGGGGCCTGGCCGCAGGATGCAGCGAGGGCGTTTGCTGCAGTCGCTGGGGGCGGCGGCAGGCTGGGTGAGCAGGTGCAGCGCTGCCCGCAGATGTTTTCGGCCAGAACACTAAAAGTATGCACAGGAAACCCTGACACCGAACTTCTCTAAAGCACGGGGCAAATGAATTGCAGATTTCTGTGGCTAGCCAAGCGTGCAGCAGGCGGTGCGTTCTGCACGGTGCTGTGCTGTGCACAAGCCCCTTACGGCGCGGTGTCTGCCCCAGGAGATGGGGCGGGTGTTGCCACACATAACGTACGTTTTTAGGCTCCAAATCCTGGAAATTCCCCCTGCTCTCCTATTAACATTACCCTGAAATAACTGGTGGGCTGTGAATCTCTTAGACGCTTGCCGCAGTTTACACCTAAAGGGCCACGCTGGTTTATTTTGTGGTCTTCAGGGTCCAGTGGCAGCACCAGAGCCTTAAACCATGCGCGTGCAACAAGCTGCTGATCCAACGCAGCTAAGTCTTTTACTGCACCCTGAAGCAAACCCCTGATGCGAAACGCCTGAGCTTTACCAGCCCGGGAAGCTGAGCGCCGAGCTGTGCCCTGCGGTGCCCCCTCCTGCCCCAGGCTGGGCGAGCAGAGACTGCTTCCCCTCGTGCCCACCCTGCGGTGCTGGGGGCCCCCCGGCACGCAGCCCGGCAGAACGGCGGCCACTTCTCTCTGCTTTCTGCCTTTCCCTCTCCTCCCGCTTGCAAATCAGCGCTGTTTATAGATGCGCGGCTTCTCGGTGGAACTGAAAGAGCCAGAAATGCTCGTTCTGGGAAGCTTGGCTTTTTTTTTCTCCCCTCTTGGCTGCTTTCCCCAGTATTTTTCCAAGGGGTCACATTAAGGGGTATTATGTTTCAGATCAAACAAGCACGGGCAGGATCTTTCGTAACTCCCATAGGCTGCCTGGCAGAATTCTGCTGTTGGGCCTTAAACAGCAACTGAAGTGTAGTAATGTGCAAGGAATCGGAGGTATTGATCAGGACGTGGGTGAACGCATATTCTTAATGTGTATGAAATTGATTTTCCTGTACTTCCTTGATTTGGCTGAGCTCTCCTTGCAGTCACATCAGACAAGATCGGGGGGGAAAGATGTTTTTTTCCCTTTGAAAAACCTGAAAGCAGTAAAACATTTGCCATTCTGTGCCTCCAGAAAGGGGAAGGGGTGCAGGCAGGCTCTTTTCTGTGACCCTACAGCTTTGGTCTATTGTTTGAAGCATTTCAAACAATAGTTGCATTTGAACCCCGTGAGATGTTTTTTCTTTATTGTGTCGTCAGGCGTTTGTGACTTAACGATTTGGTGAAGGTCATCGTGGCGGAAAGATGTCAACAGGCAAAGTCAGTCCTTCTGTACCTTAGTGCTCCATTAGTGCATCTGGCATCACTTGAGCTCAACTGTTCAGTGTGCATGTGCTTTGGGAAGGGAAGGAAATACATCCCGTGTAATGTCGTTTAAAGCAGTCTTGGAATAGAAGGAGGTTTTTATTCCGTAATGAGCCAGGGGTCTTCTGTTTCTTCATTAAAATCTTCCCCAGATTTCCTAGCCTCTTGGAGTTGCAGCGTCTGATAATGAAACTGTCTCAAGGCCAAACGCTTCGGTTGTGAAGAATAATTAACATTTCTTGAAACAGATTAACGTGTGGGTGTAACCATGTTTTAGCAGAACGTGCAAAAAGTGAAACTCAGCCTGAAAGCACTGACGTGACCCAACTCCGCAAACCCCAGCGCTCAGGGTAATTCTGCTCAGCGTCCTCCCTGTGAAACAGATGAAAGAAAAAGGGGAGAAAAAAGCTGCTGCAGAGAACTGATTCCTCGTGGGACAAAGGAGAGCGGGTACAAGTTTAGCATAGCAAAGCCTCGTGCCTGAAAACAGGCACCCTGACGCTGGGATGGAGCCGGGTCGCCTGGTGCCCATCCCGGGAGAGGGGACGGGCCTGGGGTGCACAGAGGGGACCTGATTTGGTCGCCTGTGGGGCTCCTCCTGCGCTGACACTTTGCATTTGGACAGTCACTTATTTGAAGCGAAATGTTAATGTTTCACAGCAAATAAACATTGCTCAAAGGCGGGGGGGAAGAAAAATCGTGTATTGAAACCTCTGCTGCTCAGCAGAGTGCGGTTTCGGTGAGGTTTGCTATTCACACCCAGGCCTCCCACCCTCTCCCGCCTTTCAGGAGACCTCGTGTTGCTGAGGCCGTGGCCGGCGGGTGCTGCTGCCGGCAGGAGCAGCTCTGTGCACCAGGGCCGCCCCTGTGCTGCAGCTCGCTGGCAATGAGGCTTCTCCTTTCCATCCCCCCTTGTTCAAGAGAATTTAAAAAAAAAAAAAAAAAGAAAAAGGGCATCTCGGACTATTTTGTTCCACTCTTTCAAAATGGGCTGCTTGTTTGTTCTTGGAGCGCTTCCAGGCTTTTTTTTTTCCTTCTCCTTCAGAAATGAGTTATTTCTTCAAAACCTCCCTGTGCTTTCAGGGTTCCTCTGGGTGATCCCCCTGCCTGCTCTGTCTGGGTGCATGGGGCTGGGGGGGCTGGAGAGCTCGGTGATGGATGTCCCAGACCTGCAAGGGCTGCACTGTATGCACCAGAGCATTAACATGGGGATCAGGGGGCTTGACTGCACCTGCAGTGCTGTCAGGGAACAATTTCCTTTGAATAGGTTTTAAATAGCTTCTCAAAACATCACAGGTGAAGCCAGGATCACGGAGATACGCGAAAGCCATCTGCGTGGGTTGTGTAACGTTCCGAGGTATCGTTTTCCCTGTGGGGGAGCGGGTGCCTTTCTCCTGGGGACAACTGCCTCTGCACTTCCCAGCTCTTCCAGGCTTGGTTTTGAGCTAGGCAAGGAAGAGGAGGGGGCACGGCGACTGCCACGAGTGTCAGTGCGCGGTTGTTCGCTGTACCTGCGGCCGGACAGCAGCGCTCGCCAGCCCTCGATGCTTTGCTGATCGAGTTAATGAGCCTCACGTGGTGATGCCGCAGTGAGTTCATTTATGCTCTCAGTCTTAATGGCGTGTACGTAAGTGAGGCATTCTCCTCTTCAACATCGTTTTCTTCCTGCTAATTACATATTAAAGCATAATCATGGTAGCGAGAAAGCAGCCTTAATGCACCCTGGGTAAAGCTAATGATGTGGGCACACTCTACTTAGTGGCGTTTGTCAAGGTTCCCTATCCCAAGCCTGTTGTTAGTAATTTTAGGAATTTCTGAGCCAGTGTGGACATGGTAAATGTTTGCAGTTGTTCCTACTAATGAATAAGGCTTGTGTGGGAGAGGCTGATTTAGCTGCGGTGGAGATTTTTCCTTGGCTAACAGATGGTGGGGATTTCACAGCCTGTTACTTAAGTTTTGAAAAAGGTGGTTAATACTTCAGGGGAAGGAGCTCCACGCAAACGGGCTGGAAGTAAGATAAATTGGAGCCAGCAGTTTGCATGTTCTTCTGGAACCGTGGAAAGGTGCTTCCCTAATCCTAGGGCAAGGCTTCATCTTACTGCCCTGCTGCTGGTGAGCAGCGCCTTCTCTGCCACTCCTGCTGCGTGGCAAAGCTCAGCTCCTGCTCTCCTTCTCATGTGTTTGCCACCTGCAAGATCTCCCCAACTTCAGGCAGCTCTGGAGCATCTAACTTGAAGCACACGGGGGGTCTCAGCAGTGAGGAGAACTTGTATGATAACCGGATTCTGTGTTGTCTGGTGAGTTGGTGTAGATGTGGCCCCACGAGCAGCAGTTTGTCCAGGTCCTGCAGAACGGTGGCAGTGGAGCAGCGATGGAGACCCAGCAGCCGAGTGCCCTGACCTGGCGCTGTCCCACAGCCTTTAAGAGCCCTCTCGTTGAAGACGGGTGAATTACTTGTACAAGCAGGGAGACAGTCGCGCAGATACTTGCATTGTACGATCCTTGAAGATGCAATGAATGTCCTGCCGAGAATAATGCCCATCATACAGTCAAAGGTATGCTATTCTCTCACTTTGTTTTGTGCATCTACCTTAAAACACATGTTCTGGAGAGCATAGATGCAAAAGTGGTGTTCTGACAAAGAAAACCCCTGAGTTTTCTCATGGGGGGGTGGGGAATGAGGAAAGCTCTCCCACCATAAGCAGACCTTTCAGTGTGCATTGAGAACTGGACCGGAGCCGGGGATCCCGGGGGCTCCTGAGCACAAGTGCTGGGCGTGAGGGTGGGGGTGTTCCTCTGGCACTGCGGCCTCCGCTGGGCACGTGTAGAGACAAAGCAACCAAAGACGGTGCTGGGGCACTGGTGTGAGAGAAGCGCTCGGAGAGGCAGGGTGCGAGGCAGCAGACTTGGGAGCGTTGCTCTCTCCTGTCCCTGCGACGTACCTGAGTCTGGGTGCAGCGGCTCTGCAATGGGAAAGAGAAACTCAGTCTTCCAAGCCAGTGGACTGTAAAGATTATTGGGAAAATTGAATATATTTCTTTCATGCTGAAATAGTGCTGTAGTCCATGTACACAGATTTATCAAAAGGACCTCTGTGCTCCAGCAGCAGAGCTGAGATCACAGTTCATTGCAGATGTGAATTGAACTGGCGGAGTCCCACTTTCATATGAATATGAATAACCATTGTACGGTGGCGGTACACACTGAACACCACACAGCAGTTCTGCTCCAAGGCAGCCTTTGCAGATGCTAGACTGGCACAGTAAATTAATTAAAAAACAAACAAAACCAAAATTTCTGGCTTCTGGAAATAACATGGCAAAGTCGGCTACGAGGGCTCTGCGTATGGGCACACGATGTGGGACGCTGGAGAGCAGCAGCAAAGGGAATCCCCTGTTTCCCCGGACAGGCTGCTCCAGCAGCCCAGGAGATGTTAGGGATGTATCCACCAGCATGTAGGTCTGTTCAGTTTTGTTCCATTTTTCAGCTGGGATGTTTGATCCCAGCGTAGGAGATGCTTTAAATTAGCTTCCCAGCCAGCATTTTCAGCTGATGCAACTGTTTTGGGTGTTCTAATTTTGTGGAGCTTAGCTGACAGCTCCTCTTAGGAAATCTGATTTGGGGACCAAGTGCTCAATGGGATTAGATGTTTATGATGTCTTGGATCACGCACAAAGATTTGTTAATCACTGGGCGATTCTGTGCTAGGACCTTGAATTGCATGTATCGGCCTAGAAAGAGCCATTGCCCTTGGTGGTACTTCTGAAGTAAAGAAGAAAGTTGGGTCAGGGTCATCAGCCCACGTTTGATCTAAATACAAAATTTTATTTAAAAACATGCACGCATAGGAAAAGCTACAGTTGGGGAGTAGATAACTTCTGGTTTAAATGCAGCCCGCAGGGAGCCGCGTGAAGGGCTCTTGCCCAGAGGCCTCGCTTCACTCTGTTTGCTCAGCCCGCTTCCTCCATCAGCCCCATCCCAGCGTGCGCGCTGCCTCCTGCCCGCCCCTTGCCTTTTTTCATAATATTGTTCTAATTACTGGAGTGTGAAGAATTGACTCTTAAAATGCCTCTTGGCAAATTCCATTTGTGCATGATGACCTCTCCCTGCGCTGCAATCTCGCCGTTAGCGCTGGCTGCGGCGGGGCCGCGTTCGCTCAGCGCGTTCTGGGCTCGGAACTTCTCCGTCCTTCCCGGGCAAACCAGGACACGCCGTCATCGTCTTGACTGGAGATCGGAAGCACCAACAGAGGATAGAGGGGAGAAACGGAGGGCTGGGGGGGGGATGAGGGGTTAACGCTTGTGCTGGGGCTCCCGCTGGGGTGTGTTTGCGGTGCTGCCTCTCCTCCAGCGGCTAGCTGCAAAACGTCGTGTTCTGGGCATGGCTTTTTGGCCCTGCACACATCCCTGCCTCCGTGTGGTAGTGCAAGAATTGAAGTTTACTGGGTAAACTGGGACACCTGGATAGAGGCCGGTGCTTCGCCAGGAGGGGCTGCGGGTGTGAGGCCCCGGGCCCAGAAGCTCAGCCGGCAGCACAGGGGCTGTGGGGCTGGGGCTGCTGGGGGGGTCAAGCTCTGAGCCCCGGGTGGAATGGGGGTGGCACGGTGGTGGCTGCGTCCTTTGCTTTCTCATGATAACTGTCCCTTGGGTAGGGGCTTGCTGGCTCTGTCCGGACCTCCTGCACCATGGCTCGGTGCGTGGGCGTGCAGCAGACTTCTCCCCATTATTTCTAGAGGACTTTTGGATTTTGAGTGAGTAGGGAGCACTTGAGTAATGCTTTGTGCTTTTTCTGCAGTTGTGAGGGGCTAAAAACTTAAAAATAAAACTGAAAGCTCAGTTAGCAAGTAATTGCAAGGTTCCTGGGACTGAGGCTTTATGAAAAATGCCGAGGAGGAGGTTTTCTCCGTAATGTTAGAGAGTGGGCAGCTTTGGACCATCTCCTGATTCCTGAGCACTTGTGGTAGGTCCACGCAGCAGACTGGGGCTGTGAAATTATGGGTTGCTTCTGTCTGGGTTCCCTTGTCCCTGCGTTTGCAGCATGGGAGCTGGGCCAGCAGGTCCTGGAGAGGAGAGCAGGGGTGGGGAGGGATGGGCTGGAGAGGTGGTTCTCCCTGGGGCCCCCCGTAGCAAAGCACCTGGGGGCTGGGCTGCCCCAAGCTGGGTGCTGGCCTGAAGCGCTGATGGCTTTGGCTACTGTGAAATCTTTATCATTGGCCTCTTTGCAGAAGGAATCCTCCATGCAGGAGGCTATAGGCTACAGAGCATTTGTCTGCACCCCAGCTGACTTTGTCCGAGGAGCTAAACCAGTGGGGAACCAAAACTGATCCCACCAGCACTGCCCGTCCCTGCGTGGGACCTGGGCTGGCGGCCGGGCTGCGGGAGGAAGCTGGGCAGTGGAAGGGACATGGACACGGTGTGGTGGCAGCCCAGTCCCCCCCGCTGCTCTGAGGGAACGGCTTGGGCTCACCCGGGCTGGGGGCAGCCTCTCCCACCAGCTGTAGCCATGTTCTGGCACGTAAAGAGGTCTGACTGCCCCTTGCGGGAGCGTTGGCACACCCGCTGGCTTCTTGTGATGGGCCTCTTCTTGGTCAGTGACTCACGGAAGAGCAGTTATCCTTCAGAGGAGCAGCAGAGCCTGAACCCCCACCCCGTTATCGTGCTGTTTTGTCAGCGGATCTGCTTTAACCCTGACAGGGGGAGAATGAGAAAAAAGCAAGGGACGACTGAGGAAACCTGCCCCAGACTGCGTTGAGGAGAAGACATCTGGGGACGCACCGGGGATGATCCATGGCTGGGGATGCTCAGCTTGGGCTTCTTGCTTTCACCGTGGCAAAGACCTTCAAAATGCAGGGAGATGGCAGTGCTGGAGGCCCTGGAAGCGCTTGATGAGAGATGCAGCTGCTGGCAGGTGGCACCCGCGGAGAAAGCTTTTTCCCAGCAGCATTTTGCGGTGGCTGCGCGGGGTGTTGGGGTACGTGAAGTGGGAACGTCCACGCGCTGCTGTCTGCAGCAGGCACTTATGCTGGCTCCTTGTGCTACAGAAGTGTTTCTGAAGCCACGTAAAAAGGCCGGAGCACGTTTGATTTCAGGCCCTTTGCTCCTCCCAGACGCTTCTCCAGCTCTGTCTTGCCACAAAGAGGCTTGTAAAGAGGCAGCGATCGATTGAAGTGAGTGGTAGCAAGTTCCTGTTAGTGCAAGCCGTCTGAAGGACGAGCAGATCTCTAGATTTTTGTGGTTTTACTCAGTTCTATTCCGAGCTGCATTAAATCAATTTTTTTTTACCCTGTTTTCTTCTGAAACATAAACAAGTAAATGCCGTACCAAGGGCACACTTAAGGAAAAATGAAGCATGACTACAAAAATGAGTGACCCCGCTAAAAGAAAGGTCAGATAAGAGACATTACCCGGTAGCACTCATTAGGGGTACCGGTGTGATTCAGCTTTCTGTTTTACCTGCGTGTTTAGTAGAGCTGGTCAGAGGACTGGTGGAAAGAGATAAGAGATGCAAGATATGTATATGGAAATTTTTCTTTCCTGTATGTTTGTATTCTGGGCAATACAGCAGGTGAAAGGGAAGATAGATCTGGATACCGATGATTATCTGTGGTGCACTTGGTGTTTTGGAAAAAAACATTCCCTGCTTTGGGGACAAAGGGAGAGGAAGGAGCCGGTGGCAGCTCTTCGCAGAGCCCTGGCGGTATTGCTGTTTGGAGAAGGTAGGGCTGCAGCCGGGCTGTTTGCTTTTCTGCTCCGTGGCGTGCACCGAGATGTTTGCAAAGTGCTTAGAGGCTTTTCACGCTGTTATGGCTTGGCGCCTGACCCGAAATTTGGAGCCCAGGCACTGAGGCTCGACGTGCCAGCCTGCGCCCCGTGTCCGGCTCTGGATGGGAGGCTTCTGCTGCAGCTTTCTGGACCACGGAGCGCCGAGATGGGAGCGTGTCGGAGGCAGGAGCAGGGCACGGCTGTGCTGTGATGGAGGAGCCAGAGATCTGGCAGAGACATCAAAATGGGAGCCACCTTGGAGACCTGGCAGCAAAACTACTTTTTTTTCCCCAAAATGATATCAGGAAGAAATGGCAGTGCAGAGAAATCCCTGTTTATGGCTGGAACCAAGCTAATGGGGGTTTATCTTGGAGATTAACTGAACTCTTATAGCTTTGTTTTTCCTGCCATGCCATTCAGTTCCCTGAACAGAATTGCTCTACAGGTCTGCACCATCTGGGGGGGTATAATAATTACAATAAACTGATTTAAATTCTCCTTTGTATTTCGGAGGGGCAGTGATAATTCCCCTGGTACCAAGACTTATTTTGCTTTGGTAATACCTGGTTTTCAAGAGTTTCCTTTCTTCCTTCCCTTGCTCGTGGCTGTGGTATCAGAAAGCTCTCTTCTCAAAGAGATTTAGCAAGCGCACACCACGTGAAGTCAACAGGGGCTGCACTTCAAAGTGAAGCATGTGGGTAAATATTATCCTGACTTGAGGCTACTATTTATTCTTTTTCTTCCGAAACAAAACAAATTCATACATGCCTTCTTGAGGCTTGGAATTAATAGTCTTCTGTTTACCACTGTGGCAGTGCCAGCACTTCAGTATTTGTTCCCATTTGCTCGGATGAGGGCCTTATCTGTCTCTCAACATGGGCTGTGCCAGTGCTGCGGCATTTGCTCCCTGGACGCGTCCGCAACAGGCGAGTCCCTGCGCCCCAGGTGGACAGAAGATACCCCTAAATTTGGGTCCGGACAGCCCATCTTTGTAGGGCTTGGCTTTCAGAAGGTGCTGAGTGCTCTGTCCTCTGAAAATCAGCGCTCTTGGCACTGCCTCGGGCCAGGCACCAGCTCTCCAGGTCTTTGGGTGGTTTGTAGCTGCCCGGTGCGGGCAGGAGCTGGGGTACTGCTATGGCAGCGCTGCCCCAGGTGCATCTTGGTGCCCGGTTCGATTCCCATCCGCCGCTCCGAGCGGGGAAAACCACCTTGCCTAGAAAATAATAAAATTATGCCATCAAATGTTTTATGTATGAGGAGGCGCGGGCTGTCAATAATCCTCTGTTTTTTAATGCGAACTCTCTCTGTGTTTCTGCTGGTGGCTGATGACACCAATTAATTTTATTGTTTGGAAATAATCTTCTGCGGTGTGTGATTTGCACAGCCCTAGCCTTATGCTTTCTAATGATTTCTCTATTAATTTCACTGCTGCCAATAAGCTGAAGATGCCTTTCAAGTGGAAAGGGAAATATGACCTAATACCATGGATAAAATATTAGCAAGAGCAAATTAAATCTCGGTTAGTTGTGTTAGGACCCCGGCCACTAAAGACCGAAGAGCTGCTGAAGCGTAGCCGTGCGCAGCGGCTGCGGGTCTCCTGGCGAGGGGCTTTTTGGTTTTATTCTTCTGGAGCTCCCTCGCAGGCGGGAATGTTGCGACCAAAGGTTGTTCCGAAACAGCGAGTGCAGCGCGAGGAGAGCAGCGCACGGTGACAGGCGGGAGGTCCTGGCCTGGGGACCTGGGGCAGGTGGCAGAGGCAGTGGCACGTAAACGCCCGCTCGTGATGATAATGTGTACATGTACGTGCTGTATCTGAATGCGCAACAGCGCGGAGCTCTAGTTTTTTGAACGTCTTGAAAATTAATGCCGAATTAGTGTTTTCGTCCCCTCTTGCTGCAGTGTGAAATATATGGCAAAAGAGCCAGTAATCAGGGATAGGGGCTGATGGGTGGCCAGAGTACTTCCCAGGTATTTTATTTTGAATGGTAACCTCTGAGGCGTTTCAGTAATTTCAGTTTTCCATGCTTTTAATGGCAAAAGCATACGTAACCCCCAAGTTTTCCCAGAACTGCATCTCATGATAGTGTGGGCCGAGAAGATTATAACGTAATGGACTATATAAAAAACAATCATCGGCCACGACGGGCCTATGCAGACAAAATGTCTGTCACCGTATTAGTGCCATTGCCTTGCCTCGGTTGCACAAGGTGCTTCGAGGCCCACCCTGCTCGCGGCAGCAGCCCTGGCTGAGGCACAGAGCGATGCCCAGGCTGCTCAGTGCCCGCTGGGGTGCGGCAGGAGCTGCCTTGGGGGCCTCAGCGGTCTTTGAAATGGTGACAAAATGTTACAGCTGGACCAAAGTCTGGGCGTGAGGTTTCTGCTGGCCCTGGATTTCTTTGCACTGGGCTCAGGACTGTGGGGTGAAGTCGAGCCCTCCCGTAGGGTATGGACAAGCACAAAGCCGGTTACAGCTCTGGCTTCACGGGGAGGTCACCAAACCTCAGTGCCTGCTATTTGCCGAGTCACAAACACGAACCGTGAAGCTTCAGGTTTTTTCCTTTTGCTCTTCCAAAGAAAGCAAAACTTTTCAAAGGAACAGCTGTCAGCAAAAGCAAGAAGAAAGCAAGCAAAGAGAAGAGAGCAGAGCTTGCAGTCATCAGTGCAGAGCTGTGCTCGGGCCGTGCCCCCAGTGCCAGAGCAGCCCCAGGCAGGGGCTCGGGCTGCGACTCCTGGCCCTCTGCTGCTGTGCAGGGAGCGTGCCAGCCCCGGCTCATCGTTAGCAGTCCTCCAGCCCGTTCCCACTGGGAGAACAACGAGGCTGTTGAGCGTGGGTGCTGCCATGGCAGAGCTCAGCCCTGTCCCTGCTCTTCCACCCCCCGAATGTGCCCCCCTACAAGAAACCCTTCTCCAAAGCCACCTGCTTCAGGTGCAGGATTAGGGGTAAATGATGCTGTAGTGCTATGGTGACATTTCTCCCCTGGATGCTTTCTTCTCTTTCCATCTCTCGTTGACTCTAATCTTCCAATATTATAGGAAGTGACGAGTAACTTAGCTATTGGCCTTTTTAAATATGTATGAACTTCTTAGGGAAAGCCAGAGAAATGAGGAGCGACCGAGACAGATAACAGATGCACGATGGTCTCACAACCGTGTCATTTGACATGCATTTTTTCTGCTGTCCTAAGTCATTATTCATACGCAAAGCATAATGTATCTGTGCTTCTCATGTACAGATTATTATTATTTTTAAAAAACCGACTGTATCTGGGACACAGCTGTGATTCTGTCACAGAAAGCTGATGTTGCAGTTCCGCTTGTCCTGCCTTTGGCTTGTTGGGTTTTTGCTGCCAGCAAACAGGGATGTTTCTGTCTCTTGTCGGAGTCGGTCTGGAAGGGGCCTCAGTAAAATGGGCTCTGTGGGGTAGGACGCTGATTGCGTCAGGATGATTTTTCTGACAGACCTGCAAATTTGCACTTGTGGTGGTTGGGTTTGGCTTCTGAGAGGCAAACGGGGCTGTCCCGTCTCCTCCATCATCCTCATCCCCTCCCTTTGGAGGTGGCCGGGCAGCCCGCTGCTCCTGGCTTTCACAGCCACCGTGGCACAGGGCGGATGCCCTTCCATTTGCCACCGATAAATGGTTTTGTGTCATTCCCAAATACCAGCGTTAACAGCGGCGGGAGCACGTAAGCGATCTCTGCTTGGCAGGTGGCTGGGAGGTGTCAGAGGGGACGCGTGGACTGGCGGTGCCAGGATCCGTCCCTTGCAGGCAGCCTGATGTGCTCGCGGCGGAGCGAGCCGCCTCTCCCGCTGCCCTACCGGTGCTGGCAGGCAGCGGGTCGCAGCCTGTTTTCTCTCATCTCTTCATTTTTCCCCTCCGAACAATCTGTTAACTGAAAACACTCTTAAATTTGACTGCCATGCAGCTAATCGTTTTGTCTGAAAAGTGAATTTTCAAGAAAATTCATTTCCTTGTTTTCATGCACTTTTCATTTAAAAAGCAAGTTGTATTTAATCCATGGTTACTTTCTTTTGGAGAGCCGATCCATCGGTCATCCGGAACTCTGTGCAGAGCGAAATGGCAGGAGCAGAAATCCCGCCCGGGGCTCCCTCTCCTTCTCTCCCGGTGCAGCCCCTCGCAGCCAGCAGGTACCGCTGGATTCGTGCCGGGGAGGTCAGGTAAATGGGGTGACACCCCCGTTAAGCAGTCCTTTGCTTGTACAGCATGCTGTCACCCCATGTAAATGGAGATTACTCATGAAGGGAAGAGTAATGCTACAAGGGATGAATTTCTTGCTCCGTATGGCCTTCTCCACAGACATGTTTGGAGGGTTAAGTCTTCTGGTATTTGTGCGCGTGTTGGGAACGCACTGGAAATAACAACCCACGCTGCTGGAAGTAACCCACGCTAGTCAGGCGGCTGTTTCTGCTGGCTGAGCGCTTGCCCGAGCCTGGCCGCTGGGAGCGATGCTAAAGGAGCGATGCCGACGGTCAGCAAGTTGCTTCGGCGAAGCCGCGATGCACGCTGCGGTGCTGGCTGGGACTCACTGAGCTAATTCGCCTGTCTCCTGGAGCACCCTGCCTCTTGTAGATGGGCTGAACCTGACTCCCTGCAAGATGCATGTTGGTGTGGCACATCTAACGGGACTTGTATCTGTCACTATAATGCATGTAACATAATTGACTTTGTTTTTGCTGGGAAAGTGAAGTTTGCAAGGATAGAGCTTGGGAAAAGAGGAAACCAGGCAGTGATACGACAGCATTTGCTTTCCAGGAAAGCACTTGTGGCCCAGAGCTTGATAATGTGTGATGTTCCCTGGTAGCACGCAACGCCGCTGCCACCCGTTCGTGCAGTGACTGTGTTTTTGTAGGGCTGGCTGTTGAGCACGTGTTTCATTTGCTTTTGTTCTCCAGGCGTTCATGCTCTGGGCTGTAGGACTCGCGGTGGTGGTCAGCCCTCGCCCGACAGGGAATCGATGCAGCTCCGAGGGGCTGCTCTCGCTGCTTGTGCTCCATAGACTTTCCAGAAAAGATGGCATTTAAAGAAAATTACTGCATTGCCTATCAACTGAAAACAAAAGTCCTTTGTCTTGTCAATCATTAGGAGGCTTTATCCTGTCAATCACAGGGAAAATGTCTCCTTTTCACTTCTACCAGACTTCGTAGAGACCCAGTTTCTCCTTCATTCAAACAAACAAGAACTGGGGCCAGCAGCTGACTTTGGTTTTTTGTTGTGTTTTTAAATTAAAAAAAATAAATGCTTGGAATATTTTATCAGTATTGGGACTTGAATGAGAGAAGTAATGCAAGCTAGTGTGTGTGCTCCTGTCCTGTAGCTGAGCCTAGGCGATATGTCATAGTATTAAGCAGGGCAGAAGAAGTGTCCTTACTTCTCCTCCCCATCCTTGTGCTAGCACGTTTTGTGCGTGCTGTAGGAAGCCGCTGGGAGTTCAAGTGCGTTGCAGTGCCCTGGGGTAGGCACAGCTCCGTTCGTGCGCTTTAGAAGCGGCCCAGCTTTTCAGCAGTGTCTGCAGAGGGAGGTGGTGCGAAGTCTCCGGTGCTCTGCAAGCTCCCAGTGCCACTGAGCGAGCTCCAGCATCTCTCCGCTGGCGCTGCTGCCCAAAGACCGAGCTGAGGCTGGGCTGCCGGGGCCTGGGGATGTCGGTGCCTTTGCCAAACAGGAGGAAGCCCGTGTGAGAAGCAAGTGGGAACAGCCAAACTGGCGTCTCACGCTTGTTGGATGCTTTCAGAGCCTGGAACTGAAGCGTGGTGTGAGGTGCATTTCCCAAAGGCAAGCTCTCTCAATGGGTTCATCGTGGGTCCTGGCCATGGCTCTGTTCTGCAGCACGCGGACGCTGTGCCTGGTGGGAGCGTTTCGGGCTCGAAAGCTGGTGGTGAGGGTGAGCCCGAGCACTTCGCTCCCCTGCCCTTGCTGCTGCTCCAGCGCTGGCAGCGCAGGGTTGGCGTGCCGGCATCGCTGCCCTGCCCAGACCTCGGTGCTCGCTCCCTGGCCCGTGGTTTGGGCAGGAAGGAAGGAGGAGGCTGCAGTGTTATCCCGGGAGGAAACCACAGAAACACCGAGGATGGCTGGTGGGGAGGAGTGTGCCAGGAGGGGGCTCTGCACAGAAAGAGGCAGGTCTGGAGGCAGCCGGGGAGGGCAAAGCCCCTCTCTGGGGGATGCAGAAGTTCAGGTGAAGCGGCTTTGTCACTTGATGGCAGGTTCTTAAGCAAGCTCTCCATAACCCTGCTGCAGGCTGGACTTTGTGATGTGTTCTGAATCATTTGTTTTGTTCGCGAGAGTGGAAGAAGTTTTCCTTTTCCGCTTCCTTTCCCTTTCACGCGGCAGCATTGCTCCCCGTGCTGCTCCTCTGCATGCCCAGCAGCCGCGGGGATGAGGCTCGGGTTCTGGGGGACGTGATCTGCCCCTCTGCGTTGTGCTTTGGAGCCCCGTGTCCCTAGAGGGCTCCGTCCTCGTGCTCCGGCTTGTGGGTTTGTGCTTTCCAACGCCTGTAATCCCTGCAAGGAGCTAAAAAGCAATTTTTAGAAATAGTCTTGCCTAATACATTGGGCTGGGAGGCAGGAGACTGGTACTGAGGCTTTGCGTGGCTCTGAACAGTCCCTCCATGAGCTAATGCACAGAGAAGTCCAGAATCCACACGTGCATCTGTTGGATGATGCACAGCCGCGTGCACAGCACGGAGCACGGCCCGGGCAATGGGAGCCATGCCCCAAAACCCTCGTGTGCGCTGGCATTTGGGTTTTGTAGAAGCGCTGGCACACTGCTGCATCCCCTCCTGCTGGGGGCATCTGCACGAGCACCCTCGCAAGGTGCTGTCCTGAAGTCCGCAGCCCGCCAAATAACGCTGCCCTTCAGCTCATGGTGCAGGTGCTGGCAGAGCTGCGTGGGCTCGGGGGAGCTCCTGGCAGTGCGGTGAGACGCGAGGGGCTCGTTTCATTCTTGCCATGGAGCTGTGGGACCCACAGCTTGACTCTGGCAGCCCTGGAGAAACCCAGGGTGTCTCGTGTCCCACACCCTGCTGCTGTCGCTGCAGGGAAGGTCCCCTCCGCATGTGCCAAGAGCTGGGCTCTGTGCTTTAAAGTCTTTGCTGAATTGGGCCACGCTGCCACAATCTCACCAAAACTGGGGATGTTTTGCGTGGCTGGGGCCTGTGTCGGTGCCCATGGTGCTTGCTGGCCATCTGCTCCCTCCCTCGCTGGGTAAGTGCGAGGTCTGGTGGCTTCTTCCTGTAAACAGCGCTCTCCTGGGGCACCGCGCAGTGTCAGGAACCGCTATCATTGTTCTCGAGAGCCGCATGTTTCCCTTTGCAGCCAGCTAAATATATGAAGCTGCTAAATATATACAGCTGCCATAGGGAGTTTCCATTTCTCTTGGCCCCTCTTGCAGCGTGACACCCAAATATTGCTCTAGCTACGTGCCAGGAGTTTGGTGGTGCGCTAAGGTTCCCGCAGCAGCAATGTGGCGCGGCCGAGCGTGGGCTGCCCCGTCCCCGTGGGGTGCAGTAGGAGATAACAGAGCTCGTGGCTCGCACCTCGTCCTTGGGGAAACCGCGGCGTGCCGACGCTGCTCTGCATCCCGAGACGATGCTCTTTCTCTGCTCCGTTTGCTTTTGCTGCCCGATGGCTGCTCCCCTGGGAGTCTTGGCTCTCCAGGGTTTTACATCAGCTGTGTGTGTTTTGCCACTCTTCTGTTATTAAAAAAGTTATTTTCAGAGCGTGGAGGCTGGAGCAGCCTGGGCTGGCTCCTGGGTGTGCGATGTCTCTGGACCAGGGACCGGCGCCGGTGACGACCTGCCACCTGCACTGCACATCTCTGTTGTGAGGATCCCAGCTGGTTCCCAGAAAGTCTCCTGAACCCCATCGATTCTTTACACGCTGATGGTTTATAAATCTCGGAGCCCGGGCAGGTGAGCTGGGGCTGGGAGAGCTGCAGCGGGTGGGTGACCGCCCTGGGCCCCCCCAGCCCCTCCCTCGAAGCTGCCTCATCCCAGCCTGCGTGCAAACGGCTCGTCTGCGTCGTGACAAGGACAAATGAGACCTGGAGTTTTCTTTCATTTCTCTGAACGCAGAAAATCTATCTTATCCAGACTTTTCTTAAGAGAAGACAATTACGAGCCACTCCATTTTCTTTGTGTCAGTCTTTTTTTGTTTCTTTTTCCTTCTGAACCATAACAAAAGCTTTAGTGCAGTGCGGATGGTAATGAGCTTAGCTCCTATTTTCCAAGTAACTCACCCCTGGAAGCGTGTGTGTCAGAGGCTCCAGGGCCGCATACAGGAGAATGGCCTCAGGGTCGAATTTGCATTTCTGCTAAATAAGTTCAAACTACTTTCATATGCTAAGGGATTGTACTTGTTGGAGCATCGCTCTGTATGGCGTTGGGGGGGATGTCTGAGTACAAAGCCGGCTCTTCATCGGGGGCTTCTTGCCCCTGGCCAGGCTGGGGCTGCGATTGCCTTTGCAAGGGAAAGAAGAAACCTCCAAGTGCCAGAGCGATGGGAGTGGCTGTTCCTCACCTCCAGAGAAACCTCTTGTGCAGCAGATGAGCGATGTTTGATAGCCTGCATCTTGTGCCCCTGTGAAATTCTGGGGTGAGAGCGCGTGTGAATCTCACCCGGGGGCCACTTTCATCAGTAACGCAGTCTTGTTGGTTTGTTCGGATCGTATATCCCTGTTTTCTTTGAGCATAACAATATCTAGTAGGTACTGGGCGATTGATCGCTGTCAGCACAAGCCTTTAGTGTTGGCTTGTAGTCTTTTGTAATAATAATAATAATTAATTACCTCGCAACTCTCATCTTTCTTCCTCAAGTATCCTAAAGCCTTTTATGAGTGGCTGACCATGAAGGGAGCGTGCTGCCTGTGACTGAGGAGGCGAGGAGGCAGGGGCTGCTCCTGTTTTGTGCTGTTGATGCTCCTGAGCCCCAGGAGACGCTTTGAGGAACACGTGAACTCCCTCCGGTTTGACGAACAAAGACTCGCCACTCCCCGCGGAGCTGAGACATCAAAATAAGAAGACCAGATGGCATTTGAAGCATCTCACTCGATGACAGCCAGGTTTGCTTCAGACCTAACGAAAACACAGGAGGTCACACCTGAGGGGTGTGTGGTTGTCCTGGATTATTTTCAAGCTTTTCAAAGGCCTCCTGTCTTTCTCAGTACAAAAACTGGGACCTTGTTTGCTCCCATCTCCCACCTCTTCCTGTGCTGCGGGCACCGGGGTCCCTGCAGCCCCGCTCCGAGCCGTTTGCCAGCAACGCTGCTGCTGGCCGCAGTGGCACAGGCTCGACGTGACGTCTTTTGGAGGTTTTTGTTTCCTATGAAAGCGTTTCTCACCCATCCTTCTTGTTTAACATGAGCTGGCAGAGGGTATCAGCTCTGTCTGAGCCGCTTCTCAAGTGTTTACTGAGATGTCGCCGCTCCTCCCGCGCGTCGCCTCCACCAACAGCTTCGCGCCTTTCTGCTTAGGTGGTGGGGTGCCAGGAGTCAGCCAGCGAGCAGGGAGCCCCGCGGAAAGGCGAGTTAATGCTCCTGTCGTTACTGTACCGCGAGCCAGCGCTGGAACTCAAGGGAGCGTTGCAAGCTTCGGTTCTTGGATGGTTGTGCCTCTGTTAATACAAAGGGCACAGCGTGAGGAAATGACTGAGCTGAAGCCCAGGCATTCATCTGCACTTTCCCCGCTGCTTTTTCTGGTTAGTGTACGAAAAAAGGGTGTTTTTTCGTGACCCTTACCTTACTGCTTGTTTGTAAGGGGGTAAATGTGCGTTTCATGTCCCACGGTGGCACCAGCAAGTTTGGTTTTCCCAGCTGGATGAGGTGGCCCAATTTGGTTGGGAAATGGCGCTTGCCACCTGCAGATCTTGAGGCAGGGTATTGCACCCCTGATGAAGATCTCCAAACTAGGGCTCATGCAGCTGCAGTAATATAGGTCTTTCAGGGCAGAAGGCGAAAACAAAAATGGAGGAAACAGTTATCCTCCAGGAAATTACAGCTTGCAATTTGATAATTGACCCCATGATGGGCTCGGGAGTGACGGTGGCATTAGGGGTTTCATGTGGCTCTTTGCAGCTGCCTTTTCTTTCCGTTTTAAACCCCCTCCTAGCACCAGGCTGGCACTAGTCCCCTCCTCACGCTTTCCAAGAGGACCGCTGCCTTAAATCGCTCGGAGGCTCGTTACCCGCGTTAGGACATCACTGCGCACGCTGCGTGGTTCTCGTCCTCCTCCACAGGCGATTCCCTCCCGGGGAGCAGTCGCTAACGAGGAGAGGACCGGGCGTCCTCCATGCTGTCTGGAGGAGGGACATTAAATAAACAGAGACGGGAAATCAGCTCCTCGCTCAAATTCTTGGTCTCCTCCACCTTGTCACTTGGGTTTTGGTAATCGTTTTAATCTGCAGTTGGGACTGCCTGACAGCATAAGGATTTTTCAATGGCTGTCATTTTCTTTGTTACTTTCAGGCTGGTTGTTTCAAAACTCATTACCCCTGGCATTTATTTACTAAGGCTGGAAGCAGCTTGCACTATGGGCGCAAAATGGAAATTGATTTACAGGGATGGTGTGTGATCTAGAAAATGTCAATTTTTTTTTCCTCTCGAGCCTATAAATTAGTTTTGATTCCAATGAGGTTTTATACTATACTTATAAATCAGCTCCAAAGGAACTGTGCGAGCGTGGAAATTGAAGTCAGCGAGCAGCAGACCGGTGCCGTGGCGTTGCTGATGCAGCTCTATCCCGGCGCTCCTCTCCTGCGTGAGGATGCGTCGGGGCTCGGCGAGCGCTGCTGGGCTCGTGGCTGTGCACGGCGCTGTGCGCGCTGCGGGGGGAGGCTTTTGGCTTTTGGCTGGAGAGAAGAACCAGCTGCTAAAAGACAGTTGTGGCCCTAGTGCCCCAATTAAAAATGAAATGGGTCAAAGCTTTTAGAGAGGTAAGGGTCTGCGCTTTCAGAAATGACTTGTGATTTAAGGAAACAGCCCCCACGGTGAGTTTTTTTTTTTTTTGAGAATATTGATGCCTCAGCACTTCCAAGCTAGCAGACCTCTACAAGAACTTGCCTCAGGCTGTGAAACCACTGACTTTTGGGAAATTTGGGTTGTTTGGACTTGCAACCTCAGCACTGCAAGCATTCACACCCTCTGAGCACCCAATGCATGCAGGCGCTCCAGGGCGCAGCGGTGGTGACGGCGGGCGAGCTCAGGGTGAAGCACCGGCCCTTGCACTGCTTCCCCGGCTGCCCGCGGAGCAGCTCCTGCGCCAGGACGCTGATTTTCAGCTTAGTGAAATGGAGACAAATGGCTGCATTTGCTGCGGCCGCGCGGGAGCCTCTACCTGCCAGGCAGCCCGTCTCACCACTGCACCATGTTGCTGCTGGGATAAACTTGGTTCAAGCTCCGTCGAGTACAATATCGTTTTTACATCTTGTCATTTTGAATCTCCGTTCCTGTCTTTAACTTCTGCTGCTCTGCAGTCTGTCTCTTCTAGCTCAGTTGCCTTGACAGCTTCCCTTGCACACACTATTGATTTGTTGCACACTTGTGCGACTCCCTGCTTTTTATTTGTTCCATTTTTGTGCCTTAATTGAAACACTGAAGGAGCTAATGGAGAGCCACAGAAAGGACCTCCTGCATTGCCCCTGAGCTTTCTGTGGACCCCGGAATCCTGTCCTAGAAACCTCCAATGTCCTCAGCCTCTTTCGTCTTCTGGATAAAGCGTTTCCTTCTGCTCGCGCCTCCCAAACCTCTGCTTGTCTGGGGAAGCCTCATTCAAGATGAGATACATTAACGCTGTGTTTATGGAGTTACTGTGTGGCATTCGTGCTGTGCTGCTTTGCTGTAAAGCATCTGTACATGTCAGAACACCTTGCAAAGAGGGGGAAAAGCAATTTCCCTTTCTCCTTAATAAACAGAAAATATTACGTGGAACGGGGATGCAGCACAGGGCTCAAGTTCTCTTGAGGAGGCAGCGCCATAGTTTGGGCAGGGATCTGGTCCTGGGCTGCCCCTGCAGCATCCTCTGCAGGGCTGTGTGTGTCCCCGCCTTTGAGGCCTCCGGCTGCCCCGTTTATAGCTGCTGGCTGTTCACAGCACGGACATGCGATGTCGGTCTGCCCAGGCAAGTGCTTGTCTTAAAGTAAGAAACCCTCAGGAACAAGCCCTCAGGAGCCACGCGATAGAAGTCCTTGGAGCGAGGCGAACCCTAGCTAGTTGGTAACTTGAAACAACGCTCATCTTGCTTGGGAAATTCTTCAGCTGGACTTGGAGTTTGGGTTAAGACCCCAGGGAAGCACGGGCACTGCTGGTAGGTGTCGGCAGGCGGTGTGGCATGCCCAGCTGCCCTGGCTTTGGCTGGGCAGGAGCCCAGTGCCAGCTGTTGGTCACCAGCTGTGTGAAATACCTGCACACAGCTTTGGTGCTGCTTTAGCACCTGGCATTCCCGCGGCCACGCTGCACCTTGGATATCCAGAGCCGGATCTCCCCGCTGGCTCCGCGGCTGCTCTTCTTGCTGCCCACAAAGAGCAGATGGGAGCAGAGGCTGGGATCGTCGTACAGCAAAACTGCAGCGAGTCTGCTCCCCCTGCCAGGCCCTGAAGGGACTGTTCCCCGAGCAGGTGGGCTCCTGGGGGGACCTCGTGGCACTCGAAGCTCAGACGGGGCTTGCGGGTGGGAGCTGCAGAGCTGTGATAGCTGACGAGGTCAGGATGAGCTGGCCTTGTCTGAGTTCACAGGAAAATTATTTTTTAAGTCAACACAAAATCTCGTAGCAGGTGACAAAGTGATTTCAACCTCATTGTTTTTTCCATTTGCGACACCAGTGCTGCTGCTGCCCAGAACCCACCAGGAAGCCAGGGGGAGGTTACTGGTGGTGAGATCTGCAGCTGGTGAGGAAGAAAGGCATTTTGTGTATGCGTGGGGGTGTTTGCTTTGCTTGGGTCTATTTAGCAAATGCCGGTGATTTTTTTTTCTCATTAATTAGAGAGATGTAAGCTTAGAGCAAATTTGAAACAGATGGGGTTGGTGACATCAGCCTTTGTTTTACTCCTGTTAGTGCAGATTACCTACTTTATGCTAAGTCTTGAATTGAGGCTTAAGTGCCCGGGTCTCCTGTATTTTCTCTTCCTTTCTGCCTTTCCCATCCGTCTGCTTTGTTCTTTCGTTACACCTCCTTCAGCTCCAGGCGTGGTGCTTGCCTGGATAACGCACTCCTTCCAGACAAGGATCCATGCCAGAAGTCCGAGCATCCACACCAAAGAGCGTACAAGGTGGGGTCCGTCCCCGTTGTGTCGGTCCCAGTGTGACCCGCTGTCCTGGCCTGTCCCTGCTTCGTCTGTCGTCCACTTCCCTTGTGTGTAGCCCTGCCTTGCTGCTGTGTTTTCCTGCTGTCGTTTGTACCAGGGTGCCAGGCAGGGCTTCAGGTGGTCCATGGAAAAGAAGCAGCACACGTCCAGAGGAGCAATGGCCTGCAATTCTGCCCAAATCCCTGTGCCACCGACTGTCCCTTCGGCTGCAGCCGAAGAGCCGGGGGCAGAGCAGGGCACGGCCGCTGCGGTGTTTTCCAAATGACCCGTGTCCGGGCAGGGTGCTGCTGGCCCAGCGGGGCTGCTCCGGCAGGAATCCGCTCCAGCGCGCTGGCAGCACATGAAAAGCCCTGGCCACAGGATGTGTTTGTGCACATTTTGCCGGGGAAAGCGAGGGGAGGGACAAGAGAGGGGAAGGGAGCTGAGTTACTCTCTCCATTGTCAAGTTTATTTTCAACACATTTTTTTTTCCCGAAGAGTTAAAACTTTCTATTTCCCCTTTCTCCAGCAGTGCCCTTGAAGATTTATTCTGCCTTCTCCAACAATAACACCACCACCATCCCCTTTGTGGTGCAGGGCTGGAGCGCTTGGCACAACAGGCTGGGCTGGATTGCCAAAAGTAAGGGCTCCTTCACCTCCGAGAGTCGCTTCCTGGGCACCTCATGCTGCAATAAATTAACGCACTCACATTTTTCTGGTGGGAAGCTGGACGAGGCCGCAGGAGAAAATACCTTCCCCAGGCTGCGCTGCAGCCGCCTTTAGTTTCCCTTTGCCTGGCACAGGCGCACGCAGCGGCCAGCTCCCGTTCAGCGCGGCTTGGGCAGGGCTCACTGGGTGCTTCCCGCTGTCCCGCGGGTGCTGAGCGGGGTGAATGTAATGAATGTCACTTAACAATACAGCTCTGCGTAGCCCCCTTCTTCCCTGTGCACAGAGTTGTATTGGATCGTCGCTTTGTGCTTTTATACCTGCTGGTTAATGCTCGTGCCTATAAGTACAGCTTGGTTTTTCTTGGCCGTTCCAGGAGTCGCTTGGATTCCTCCCTGCCTCCGGGCTTCCAGCATGGTGCATGCAGAGCGAAGCTAGGCACAATCCTGGCCTTTTTTTCTTGGCCACATTGCTCAAGCATCTTTGGACCTCCATTTCTCCATCTGGAAAATGGCATTGACCGTTTGCGGTCGTTTAGTGGGGATTAATATTTGTAAGGTGTTTGGTGCTAAGCATTGGAAACAGCAATGCTAAGAGCGTGCAGGACTGAGCAGGGTGCGTGTAGGACCTTTGCTGTGCAGAATGCTCACAAAACACTTTGGTTTTTCTCTGTCGTAAAAGCAGAGCCGCTCTCTGCCATCCAGGCTGGGAACAGCTTGCTTTTTCCTTCCGTGCACCAACTCCGAGCAACTTTGGCAAAAGCAGGTTTGCTCCTGAGCACCAACGCTGATGGAGGAACACTCCTGCTCCCCACAACTTCTGCGCTGTGGCTTACCTGCGGGCAAAAGAGCATCCTCGTGTGCCGCCAGCACCTGAAATCAAGGCTGGAAGACCCCGTGTCCCTTCCAGGCTGGCATGGTGGCACTGAGGCCAGGTTTGTGGGGCTGGCCGCGGCTGAGCTGAGCGTGCGGCTCCAGCTGCCGGCCTCTGGTTAAGCCTGGCTCCTTTTGAGCTGGGTAAAATCTCGTCTGCCTCATTTAGATCTTATCGGCCGCATTTGGTGCAGGCCGTCCCTCCCTGCAGTGCTGCTTCCATCCTCAGGCCGGTGTCTAAGAAGAGGCTATTTATTCCTCCGTTTAAATTTATGTAAAGTATAAACATTGTGTCCTGGGATGTTTATAAAGCAGAGAGGCACTTCCTCTTCTCATTTCTCACTTTTAATCAGTGCTTTTTGCTTACTCGCCAAGAGCGAAGCCATAAAGGGATCATTTCTTTTCCTTTTCTCCCCGACTAAATTAAACGGCCCTGGTGCAGGTACTGAAAACCAACCGATCACACAGAGAAAACACCGCGTGCCCGCTGGTGGAGGCGATCATCTGCAGCACCGTGGGACGAAGCACAGAGGTAGCCACAGCGAGGCGCGTGCTGCGAGCCGCTGGTGCTGGCGAGCGAGGCTGGGCCGGGGCAGCCGCAGCTCTCCTCTGCCACCCGCGGTGCCCGCTGGGCGCTGTGCTGGCAGCAAAAGGGCAAGGTCGTGGTGAGACGCGAGAGCTCCGTCTGCACCTGGCCAGGTGCTACCAAGCGTCCAGATTTCTTTGGACAGCGGGTTTAGGCTTGTAGATTGAAGGGCCTCATGAAGGCGTTACCCTCCGTTAATGCAGTGTGCCAGGACATAGTCAGTGTGGTTGCACTGGGGTTGTCAGGAGGTGACACGGGACAGGAGAGTGTTGTAGTGACTTACCGGCCCGGCAGGTAGCTGCTGTTGCTTTGTGTCAAAGCTTTGTGCTGTCAGCGGTTTCACTTTTGTGTCCATGCTCAAAGCCTGATAGCGCAGATGATGCTAACCTCGGTGTGGATAATTAAGGTAATTTTCACTGTTTTCACCTAATCGATACTGGGGGACATTGATCCTGTTTGGCGATGGGGACGGAGAGGCGGCAGCACCGCTGTTCCGTGCCTGCGCAGGCATCGCAGCGCTCCTGCACTCACCCCGTGGGACCCGCTGTGCGCTAAATCCGTGCAAACCAGAGCAGGAGATGCCCAAACAGGGCAAAGGGGGGCAGAACAGACCCCTGCCAACGAATGCAAACGTGCTCAGAACTAACTCGGTGCCGGTTCATCCCACTCATGGGCCTGTACATGCAGCAGCTGGCTCGTGCGATGAGGGGGCCTGGGTTGCACGGCCCCCAGGACTGGGGAGCTTCACGTGCTGGCTCTAGCTCCCCGCGTTGCACTTCTCCATGGGAAAGCCGGGCTGGAAAGCTGCGGGAGCTGGCGTGTCAGCCTCCGGCTGAGGCCGGTGGTGGTGGAGGACTGGAATTTTCACCTCAAGCCTTTCACGAGGGCTTCACCACGTCGTGCACTTGTGTGCTGCGTTGCCGCTGCTCTCCTTTGAGATTTGTGGATGCAGAGTGCTTAAGGGGGGTGAACCATTATCACCTTTGAAGGCCCATGTTGTGTACCTGGCTCCATGAAAAAGCCGGTGGGAAGCACACGAGAAACTTGCAGAGGCCGAGCGTGGATGCGCGTCCCAGAGCAGAGCTCGTGCTGGGGCCGGCAGGTCCCGCGCAGTGTCCCCACGTGGGTCCCCAGGCTTGTGGCAGCGTGGGTCATGGTGCACGTGATGGAGCGCTGGTTGGTGCTCTGCTAACTGGTGGCTTGCTGCTGGTGGAGGGACTGGTGCAGTGGCGTTAACTGGAGGAAAACTTGCAGTCCCTTCAGGGCACTGTTGGTGGTTGAGTTTTAAAGCTTTCGGGTCCTGCTGGCCCTCAGCATGAGCAAGTGGCCCCATAGGTCCGTGGTCTCAGGGATGCGTGGTCTCCATCCATAAACTCTCCAGGCCTGGTGAAATCCGGGTAGGATTTCCTGGTGTGGCAGTTGTGAATAAGGACGTTTCCCATCTCTTCATGCCCTGCAAAAGGAAGAGAAAGTGTCTAATAATGGCTGTGCGAGGAAGGCTGTACACAATAAAGACATTATGAAAAATATTACACTCATTCATATTGATTTTTGCTTTGTTTGCTAGCTGCTTGCTTTATTACCCTGGCAGAGCCATGAGCAATGTCATCCCAGGCTCAGCTAATGAGCAAACGTCAGCTGTCAGCGGGCTGGCGTGAAGCCCCTCTGCCAGTCACGCAGCAAATAGCCCCGTGAAACGCCCGTGCAGGGCTGCAAGGCGTCCCGTGCCAGCTGGTCCGGCGGGGAAGGAGCTGCTCTGGTCCCTGGTCCCATCCCGCAGCCTGGCCGCGCGGAGCTGCCCCGTGGGGAGCAGCGCTCCGGGAGGATGGGCAGCCCCTCCGACGGGGTGAAGCACAGCCCTTCCCGGGTTTTGCAGGTCATCTGTATGCAGTGACCTTTCCTTAAGCGATGCGCTTTGCCCCCGGTTTCCTTCCAGAAAGGAAATGTTTGCAAGCGCTTAATTTATTTTAAATTGACCCCGGTTCCCAGTAGCAAGGGCTGGAGTTAGCCCCAGGGTCTCTGGTGGAAAGAGGTTTGGGCTGTCATGGAGAGTGACGTGCGTGTTTTCTGAATACCATTAATTAATTAGAGTTTTGCAGCCCCTTGTCCATGCTGGAGCGGCAGCTCCCTTCATTAGCACCGAGATAAATGCTGCCTCCAGACAGTGCAGCGCAGTCCCCAAACCTTCCCGTCTCCTTGCTGGAGAGCGCGTTCTCAGCCGGGACCGCATTTACGGTGCCATCATGCATTATTCACCTGGAATAATACATATTGTAATGCTGCAACCGCGCGGGCGAGGCAGAGTCATTTTAAGGATATCTCCAACCTATAAATCTTAATGGCCCGAGCGTTAATAGGCTGTGTGTGTGTTTGTGGGTCCACAAGTAACCGTTCCTCGTAGCAGAGAGCAAGACCCACCCCAAATTAAATGGTTTCGCAAGCAAGCGGCGCAGCATTTCGCTGCAGGGGGCGGCTCAGGCTGTCAGGTTCCTCTGCCGCGGGGACCGGGGCGCGTGCGGTGCTCCTCGGGTCCTCAGCTGGGTTCAGAGCTGCCTCGGTGCCTCTGCAGGAAGGGAAGGGAGAGCTCCCGGCCCCACGGCCTCTCCTCGGCCTCCAGGTCAGGCCGCTTGGCTCAGATGCCGCCTGTGCCCACGTTGCGGTGAAGAACTGAGCAGTCGCTGCAGGTTTCGGCGCTTGTTAGCGGGGTGGTTTCTGCCTGGGGGAGTGGAGGAAGGGGAAGAAAAAATTATCTTCCGAAAACTGCTCAGATTTGGTCACAAAATTAAATCGAAGTATCTTTTAAGAAAGTCAATGGGATGTGGGACTTTTTAAAGGGAGGACGATTTATGTTAGTCTTTTTATAATAATTGATGCTAAAGAAACCGATTAGACCTTGTTTGTTTAAAAGCCATGTTCTCTGCCACGATTAAATCTTCGTATTCCCGTAACATCCCCCTTACCCTTAGGTCTGGAGCGCAGCTCGGAAGGCCCTTGTCTTTAAGCGAGTGAATAAGATTTAGCTCCCGTGCGCTATCTCCTCGTTTCTATGGAAACCGGATTTTAGTGCCGAGCCTGCTGCTCGGAACCGGCCTCGCTCCTGGGACGGTCGCAAGCTGTCCCGTGCCAGAGCAGCGATAAAACGCACCCCGGGGGCTCACAGCAGCCTGGAGAAGTCGAATCAGTGGGGGAATGGCTTGGTGCTGCGGTGTCCAACCTGTCCCATCTCCTACGACTGAGTTTTAAGTTATTTTTTTTGCTGAAATGGTGATTTTGCCTCTGCCCGGAGGGGAAGAGGAGATGCTCTGGGCTGTGCTCGGCGTGGAGGGAATCCTGGTGCTGCGGCCGTGAGTTTGCTGGAGCCGCGGAGGTGCAGAGGCTGGGGCGAGCCCGCGCCAGCGCCCTTGTGGTGCGGGGGCATCGTCCGTGTGCTGCAGCGAGCCGTGGGCTGGATGCGGGAGGAAATAAACAGGCTCGAGCGTTGCTCGTCTCTGGGTTCCCATTCAAGTACGCCTAGGAGGAGAGGAGCAAGCCAAGCACGACTTCCCTCTTGTACTGGAAAAATTATTAAAGCATAATTATGTTCTTAGACTTGGATAATGAAACATCTTTCTCAGTGGGCCTCAGGGCCAAAAGAGATGCGTTTTTGTTATTTTTAACAGCTCAGTTTTTTTAGATGTCGGTTCCTTTTCATAATCAAAGTGGAAATAGCCGAGCTGTGCGATCATCCTTATGAAAATCTCCAGCCTGTTTTTGCCCTGTTTGGGATTAGAAGATGCAACACATCCCAGGGTCTGCCCTGGAGACAGGGGTGTGGGTAGAAAGTGTCAGATGGGTGAAAACAGATGGCTTCTGGTTGTCTTTTTCTGCTATCAGCGCTTGTGTCGCATCGGTGGTTCATGTTTTAATGAAAAACTGGAGCGGAGGTTGCCGTTCTCCCTGGCTGGACATCCCCATGGCCCTGGCAATGGTTACGGTCTTTCGTAGCCCTTTAGATTATTTCCCTAATCCCTTAGGTTATTACTTTCACTGCTTCCCATGCATTTTTCCTCTCCCTTCTTCACTGTGCCAGGGTTTGTGATGGTTGGAGCCGTCCTGAAGGCTGCTTCTCCGCTGCCCGCGCCGTGTTTGCGAGGTCGCAGGCAGCCGTAACGCATCGTGGCACCGCACGTTGCCCTCGCTGGGTAAATAAGCGCCGCGCCGCGTCAGGCACCTTGATCTGTGTCTGCGTGCCAAGATCCTGACGATAATGAGGGTTAATAATATGCCGCTGCGATGGATTTGGAGCAGGCCCAAGGCCTAGCGGGAAGGATCATGGCCCTGGGAAGAGCCGCTGCTGGCAGCTCTCCGGTGCTGGAGAGCATCGGCCGCACATCGCTGCCAGCCCGGGGAGCGCTGCCCTGCTCCGCGCAGGCTGGGTGCCGGGGCGGTGCCGCTCCGTTGCGCGTGCTGCGGTGATCCCTGCCCTCAGCTGGGAGGGAAGGGGGGTTCGTAAGGAGATCTGAAAGGTTTTTCTGCAAAATGGCATGGCCGGATGCTTCTTCCATGCTCTTGCGTTCCTGTGCTGGGGTTTTTGTGATAAAAGACGTTATGCCCTTCATCCGAAGCGCCAGCTGGCTCTCTGTTAGAGGTGCACGAGTGTGACCGAGGAACCCGCCGTGGCTGAGCAGCAGCGACCCTGTGCGTGAATTCAGCCCTCCAGGCTGCGACCTGTTCGGATCCGGGTGCGCGTTGTGTGCCTTAGTGACCAGGGCAGAAACCACATCCTGCAGCTGGAGGCTTTTTCCATTCTTTTTGCCTGAAGCCCTTCTGTAATCTTAATGGAAAAGAAATCCTCCCTCCCTGTCCACCTATTCGTTATTGGAACTGCTAAACAGTCATCTTCAGCAACTTTCTAATAAAGGGATGTCTGTTAAATGAAGCCCCAGAGAGCTGAGCTGCTTACGGGAGCTGTTTCAACTTGTTTCCGCGCTGGCTTTTTAATATAGTTTAATTTAGTTCTGGTCCTTTTTCTGCCTAGTTTTTCCCCATCAAAGCTTGTCTCTTCTGCTCTGTTCTCTTACTGCTGCCTAGCCTTACGTTGGGCTCGGGGGGAAGGGGGCAGCACACGGAGCAGCAGAGATTTTGATATTTATATCACAGCTGCGAATTCACGAGCGCTTTCTTGGGAAGGGCAGCGAAAGGGCTGCACAGAAGCGAAGCTGGGTTTGCTGCTTCCCACGGCGCTGGTCGGGTCCCGCTGCTGGAAACCAGCACGAGCGCACTGGTGGAGCTGGAGCAGCTCAACGCGCACAGCCGAGCCGGTTCATTTCTCTGTCGCACTTCCCCTACGCGTTCCCCCTTCCTGCGGCTCTTGTCTCACGCTCTCCATCACGTGCATCAAGCGCTCTGCGCTCCCGTAGCACCGTGAGCATCTGGCGGTTGTAGGTGCCCGTGGCCGCTGGGATGCCAGCTCTTCCTCACCCGCCGGCGGCTCCCCAGATGTGTCCTGGAAATCCCGGCCGTGCCCGTGGATGCGGCAGCATCCTCTGCGTTGCGACCAACAACCCCTGGGAGCCGGCAAGGAACCAGCCGGGGATATCCCCTCCGCCAGAGGGACCTACGATTAATTTAGGTCGTTTGTATCGTGAAGGTAGTGGCTCAGCTTAGGGGCGCAGAGCCTCGTCCCGGTGGCTGTGCCGGAGTTGCCGGCGGGCAGCCGGCAGGGTGCCCGTGGTGACACTGTCACTTGTGCTGGCACTGCTCCGTCCCTGGCTTGTCCCCTGGCTTGGTGGGAGAGCAGCTGCGGGGCCCTGCGGGAGCGAAGGCGTCAGTGGCTGCACTCGGTGGAGTCACTGAGATGTGTCCGTGGGTCTGACTGCTTTACATGTGTCCGTCCTTCGCTCCTGCACTGCGGGGGAGTTGTTCGGGTCCGTGCCGGCGTGCTGTTAACCCCGTTCAGGCTGTAATGAAGGCATCCCGCGTCTCACACGGGCAGAGCCGGGTGACGCACAGGGTGGGATCGTGGGCTGCCCGTGCTGGGGTTTTGGGGGGGAATTGGGGTAAGCCTGGCTCAGACCCGCACACAGCGTGAAGGAGGAGGGTGAGGTGCAGCAGGCTGGGAGTGCGCTTCTTGCAGAAGGGTTCCAATGTAAATAACTCGAGCGCATGGTTAATGAAAGTTTTAATAAATGCTGAGTTGTTTTGGTGTACGGCCCGTCAGCTTTTATCCGTGACTTTACAAGTATCAGTGCCATCGCCTGCTATTGTGCTTGGGAACGCTTATTGCTGATAACGCGTACATCTGTAGCAGCATAAAGCACTCCATGAAAAATACATAAGTGGGGCCTTTGTTAGAGGAACGGTGCTGCCGGGTCTCCCCGCTGCGCTAACTGACGGGGGCATTTACTGCGTTTTCCCTCTGTGATGCAGCGATCACAAGTTCTCTTCCTCTCCCTCTCTTAACCCATCAGCTCCCTTCTCTCGTAGCTCATGTCCTGGGGATCGGGTCCGGTGGGGCTCGGGGGGCTCTGGGCAGGGGCCGGACCCTGCTGCCCGGGGAAGGGCTCTGGTTTCTGGGCACGCAGTGGGCAAAAGCAGGGAGGAAAGGAGGAAAAAAGTTTGTGGGAAAAACCTGATGTTTTGGAAGACGTTTCCTCAATGGGAGCCCATTTGTCCCCGTTTCCCTGCCCTCTTCTCCATGGATATACCCATAGTCCTGCTCGCTATTGGGTACCGGCCGGTGTAACTGATCCCATGATAAATATTGCAGAGGAGCCGACGCGGGGCCGCTGGGCTTTGGGTTTGTTGGCGTGCAGAGGGGGACAGCCCGGGCTGCTGCCAGCAGCATCCTCGGGGGCCGTATTGAACCAACCACCCCTCTCCAGGCCCGGTGAGAGGCGTGGAGAAGAGATCCCCAACCCCATGTCAGCTGAATGATGGAGAGCCCGCTTTGTAGTTCCCGTGTTCCCGGCGTTCCCAGTTTGTTCCGCAGAGCTGTTTGTCACGGTGCGTGCCAGCTGGAAAACGAGTCTCGCTGACCGATGGCGAGGTCCCTCCGTGGCACTCGAGAGGACCTCTCGGACCTGCTGACGGGAGGAGAAGCCCAGCTCTCGTGTGACCATCGGGGTGCCGGTGGATGCCGCGGGACGAGCCGTGTCCCCGTTCGGGTCACCCTGTGGGGTGAGTCTGGAGTCGGTGTCCCTGGGGTGGCGGAGCCCTGGTCCTTGTGCCTGCGGGTCCCGGCCCACGCAGAACGCTGCCAGCTCAGCGCAGCGGCCCTTGGGCTCGCTCAGCATCGCCGTGCGGGACGGTGCTGGCCACAGAGGTGATGCTGAGGGTGCTGGGCTGTGGCGGGAGCAGGATGAGGCCCGGAGCCGTGGGTTTGTGCAGGTCGGGTCCTGCTCGGCCACCCCTGCCTGGGTCAAGCCCCAGCGCTGTCACCGCTGCTCACTGAGCCGCCCAACCCCTCCAAAGCTCATTTATGGCCAGCTAGGGAGAGAATTTGCTTGGCTTAATATTTTCTTTGCAAATGTGATTTCAGAGAGGGGAATACTTGCATAAATATACATACATCGTCTAACCGTCTTTTTCCTTTTAGTCACTCAAACATGTGATTTTATTCCTCCAGCTGTAAAGCCAAGCGTGCGAATTTTAAATTGTTAAATAAGTCAAACATAATTATTCAAGTACCCAGCATAATGTTTCAAAAGTGCAGAATCTGAAATCCAACACAATGCAGGCGGGTAAACGCTTTTGTGGAGATTGTACTCCTAAGGGGGATGTCATTTTGACAAGAATATATTTTCCCTCTTCCCTTTCGCAGCCTGTCTCGTACGCTCTTGATGCTTTCGTGGAAGTCTCATCCGCATGCGGTTCATTTTGATGTGGAATTATTCAAACCTTTCAGCTCCATCCCTGCGGACCGCTTTGCTCTGCAGGCTGATGAGACGATACGGGTTCGGCTCGGTGCGGGGGCACCGGCGTTAAACGCAAGGTTTTCTTTTGCGAGGGCTGGGCTGGGCTGGTTATCTCGCGGCGGTGCTGTCGGATGCTCCTTTCTGCAGTCCAGGCACAACGTCTGCATCTGGCCAAAACACGTCATGGAAGAAGGATGGTTTGAACAAGAAGTCATCCTTTATAGCAGATGGGGAAATACTCATTAAAGCTGAATTTTCAGTGACATTTTGGTCTAAAAATGTAAAATAGTTTGTTTGAAAGTTTGTGGACTCAAAGGAAACATTTTTCTTTTTTGTTTTCCTTTTTTATCGGATGAAAGTGAAGTGCTTATTGCTATCTTTCACACTCCTGAACGCTGAGGTTGATGCCAGGCTGAGCTTTTCTCCGAGGCTGCGGTCGCTGAGTGCATGGGGCTACCTGCGGCCGCGTTGCTGCAGCGCGCAGCTCCCCGCGAGGCACCGGGGCAGGTTCTCGCTCCGACCTGGGCTTTTGGGGGTTTCATGCAGTGCAAAATGCCCCATGCAGAGGTCACCTCAGTTGCTCGGTTGCCAGCTGTGGTGTGGTGGAGTTGCTCCCAGGAGCTTCCCTGGTGGAAACCAGCGTCACCCGTCCCATTGCGAAGACCTCTCTGTTCTGAACAGCAGCGCCAAGGAGAAGTTCCCGGCGAACCTCCGCTACGGCGCGCTTGTACCCGCCGGGTCAGCATTTACCTCTCTGACGGTTGCTCTGACCTCATCTTCCAATTTGCAGGAGTGGCTTTTGGGATGGAGTTTAGTTCATAATGCTCTCCAGCCCTCACAGACCCGCCCGTGCGGGGCCAGCGATTCCCGTTCCCCTCCAGCCATTTTCCCCGCCTAAGCCTGAGCCGCGCAGCGGGACTGCTCCTCTCCCGGCGGGGCTGCGGGGTGCTCGCTGCCCTCTTGTGTGGGGTGCTGCTGAGGGCTGCGGATTGATGTCCCTTTTGTCAGCAGTGTTCGTTCAGAACCTTAGCCCTTTAATGCTCCAGCCCATGTTGAAGTGACCCTGCATTAACGCAGGAAGATTTATCCCCTTTTTTCCTTCTTTCCCCCTGCAACCCAAGACTGACCGCAGTGCCATCCAGCTGCTCTTTGTCTCTGGTGGCTGATTAAAAGGCTTGAAGAGAGAGCATGTGGTGTTGGAGCTGTGTTTTCCGCTCTGTGCATCAACGTGCGATTATGTGTGTGTATTTTTGGCATTTCTTTCCTGTAACGGGGTTGGAGCTCGCTCTTTACAGCCTATGTAATTTTAACGTTGCGTGTTGAAATTCGTCGAAGCTTCTGGTTTCTGTATATTCCACATTTGCTCAATCTGTTCTTATTAATTTTTAAACGCTCGCATTTTAGCAGTAGATAAACAGCTGGTGACGCTTTCAGAGCCGCACTACATCATCCGGGCAGCTGACGGAGCAATCCCAGCACGGCACGCCGCGGCGGGGCGAGCACCGCAGCCCCCGGGAACCTGTTCCGTAGGGGTGCAAGCACCCCCCCGCCATGCTCCCACCCATCCTCCTGCAGCCCCTTTGCTTTTTCTGCTGTTTTAAGGCATCGCGTCCCGCTGCTGGTCAGAGGGGCGAAGCGGAGCTCGTGGTGGAGCATCCAGCCGGGGAGTCTGCCTGAGCATCTTTGACAAAGCTGTTTACATTCCTTAAATCACTGCCTGAAAACATCATGCCTGAGTCTTTCTTTCCTTTTCTTTTCTTGGAGGCAGCCAAGATTTAATCTTTGATTTTTATTTTTATTTTTTTAACAGCTGTATGGATTTGTTAGGTCTGAAGGGACCCTTAGATCATCTTGTCTCACCCTCTGTACAGTAGTGACCGTGGAAACCCATCCAGCTTCCCTTCCGCCCGTAATTTGTGAGCTGTGACTGTACGCATCCCGCTAAGGGAGCCAATATTTTGGATGTTCTGCTGCAAGTCTTTTGTACGGCAGTGTGCAGCCCGTTGTGAGTGATGCGTGTTTCAGTCACCCACGTAGCAGTAAATGTGGTGTCTGCACAGGCAGCTGGAGAGAGCAGAGACTAAATTTAACCTGTTCCATCAAATCAAAGCACTTCATGGGCACATTTATCCACCATTACAACACAAGCAAGGGCTGTAGTTTCTGATTACCAGGGTCTCTGGAAAGCTACCTTGTGCATTTCTTTTTCATCAGCCCAAATTTCCTGCCCTTCTGCAGGTGTAGATGCGCTCACTGACAGAATGGCATTAACGTCCCATGGCGCGGCCAGTGCCAGCGGTGCCGTCCCCTCCGGGGCTGCTCTGGGCTCTTCTTGGGCACGCAGCGTGGAAGCTGTTCTGCGTGGGCTGTGGGAGGCTGCTCCGAGTGGTACGTCGTCTGAAGACCTCTGTTGGTGCTTCTGGTTAATCGCTTTTTGGGGAAGTCACTGTCGCTATTCTGAGAAGCAGTCTTTGGGTAACAAATCAGAGAGGAACTTATGGTTATTTCTGCAGCCAGGACATTGTTGATGGAAAACTCTTCTATTTCTAAAGAAATGTTTATTTCTACACAGTGTTTCAACACCATTTTTTTTCAGGAGCAAAGCAGAACATACACACAATTATAAAAGAATTCTTTTATTTCATTCTGGAGCAGGTAAGGAAGCAGTGGTATACTCAGTAGTGGCCCCTGCTTGTAGCTGTCAGGCTTACAGAATAAGAAATTCAACATTTGTATTTTTTTCCCCTCCTGGAATAATACAAACCCATAGAAAAAGGTTTTGTCGCTGACCTTGCATCAGGAGCTGGGAGTTTCTCCTTGCTGCTCTGACTTCTTGCAGTCGTCCTGTTTGGTTTGAATGCCATGAATTCAAAGTGATTTAGCAAAAAAATAAATAATAAAAAAAAATGATGTTTTAGGCTGAGAAGGTGGCAGAACAGTGCCTTTCAGCTTGCCTTGCTGCTGCTGCCAGACAGACGAGCCAAGCAGCTCAGCTTTTGGTGACGTACATCTCCTGCTCTTCCTGCGTCCTGCCTGCCCCTCTGCGCAGCTCGCTGTGGTTGCGGGGCCGGCCGCTCTCCTCTGGGAGTCAGAACCCACCGGGTATTTCCCATGTCTGCAGGGAAGCCAGAGGTGACACTGTGGGGACACGCAGCAGAGGACTGGGATGCCAAACGGGCTAAAGCGGGCTGAAGGGTCCGGCCAGGCGCGTGCTGCCGGCACATCTCAGGTACAAACACACGGGCACGCACGTGTGAGAGATTGTTCCGTATTGCCTGGTGAGGAGCATCGAAAGAAAGAATCGTCAGGGCAGAGCATCTTGCAGCTTTGGATTTTTCTATTTCAAGAGCCGTATGTTCCTTGTCCTGGCTTTATTGTGGAACTGGACAGCTCTGTACTGGAAGCACCTGTGCTCGTGGTGCTTTTAGTTTATCCCCAGCAACCTGGAAAAATGAGGCACTTGTTTCCGATGGGAAATGTTCCGTGTCCTCTGCGTGGGAGGGGGGGAGCAAGGTGCGTGCTCTGCTGGCCTCTGTGAGCGCGTCCTGCGGGAGTCCTGCGTCGCTGCTGCCCTTTGTTAGAGAAACTTCGGGGAGGGGAGGGGGTGTCCCGTGCTCGACGAAGGCAATGCTTTTAGGAAGAAGGCGTGGGCGCGTTCATTTTCAAACTGGTCATAACCTGAATTAATGCTTCATGGGTGTAGAAAGAGCGACGTTTGCTTCCTCGTGCCCCATGCCTGAACGGTCGCACCAAGCTTGAGGTGAACTTCTCAAAGGTTACCGGTTACCTGCGAACACAGGGCCTTATATTTACACATGATGGAAGATGAAGCGAGGAGCTCTGTAGCACTGAGCAGCTTTCAGGGGCACGGAGCAGAGCCGGGTGATGTGATGGGCTGCGGCTGAGCCCAGGCGTCGCCAGCAGCCGGAGGCTTGAAGACGTTTCCCAGGCGTGTTAGTGCCGATCCCAAGCGAGGTGGGCCGGGACCTGGGTGGCTTTGGGGAATCCTGCTTGGCAAGCCAGCTTGTAACAACAATTAAAAAAAAAACAAACACAAAGTTTACACGGTGCTTGCCTCCTTTCTGGAGGCCGAGAGAAGACTGGAGTTAATGAAATGAAGGTTACGCTTGCTTTCCCGCACTTTGCTTTCTGCTGGCTTCTCTTTCTCTTGGCTGGTTGTGCTCGGCGTCGCTCTGGTTCTGAGATGCTGGAGGCATGAGCACGTTTCATCCAGGTGAAGCGTGCCTGCTCGGAAGGCTTGGAGCAGCCCAGAGGGCACAGACCCCAGCGGGGTTCTTGCTGCAAGCCCTGGGTCTGGTGCAGCTGCAGGAGAAGCAGCGTTGGTGGGACGGGTCCCGCAGCCCTGCAGGCGTGCAGTTGCAGCTTTGAACAAATCACAGCAGCAGTTTCCAACCACGTGCAAAAAGCTGTCTTTTAGGATGCACTTGAAAAACTGCTATTGCTTCCCATCTCTTTTGTATGCTTTTGTATTACAGGAATTTTTTTGAGCTTAAACGAGTTTTCTACCCCTGTGTAAGACACAGTTCTCTCCAGCGGCTTGTGATGGTTAAGCTGCAGCAGAAGGGCTTCGTGAGGGGCTTTCGTTAGCCAGAGCTGCTGGGGCAGAGGCGGGTGCTGTGCTCCGCTCAGCAGCACCCAGCTCACAGTTACGGTGCTGCTGCGAGACCGGGCATCGTGGGCTCAAAGCCAGAGAAATCAAAGTAGAAAAGCTCCCACTGCCTTTGGAGGACTTGGGTCACGCCAGTGTCCTCAGGGTTAGTCTGGCTCAAGCTCGGAGCAGGATCCCCTATGGTTGTTCGGTGCCACGGATTCCTTCAGCTGTGGTCGGACCCCCTGAGCCACAAAAACTCCGTGCAGCAGGAGGGGACAAAGCACTCCTGGGAGTGATAAGGTTCCTGGGAGTGATAAGGTTGAGTCCCTGTGGGTTAGGATCAGCGGGAAGGNTCTCCTGCCTGCACTGCTGCTCTGGTGCTGGGGATGTTTCGGTTCTGTCTGCGTGCCATGGCCATGCCTCAGGTTGTGGATCTGCAAAATCCAAATCCCTGGCTTTTCGGTGCTGTCTGTAGCGTTTCTCCTATATACTGCTGCATTTTTTTCTTTAGCAGCTGGAATAAAGATGAAGGAAATAAACCAAGGAGAATTTCAAGCCCTCTCACTTCAGTAGGTAAATTGCCATTGTGCGAGTGAATTGGTTTCATATGGATGTTTCTGATTTCCTCCTGCATATGTTCATAAGCCTCTTTTGTGTGCTCCATATGCTTTTCTCTGACTGCCCAAATCCATTCCAGAGCAGAGTGGACATGGGAACTTAAAGGTATGTGAAAATCTGTAATATTTTCTGCTTACATCCAAGGCCTTGATCAAGAAGGATTAAACCTAATGCAGACTTAAGCCAGTTTCTCGGAAGCAGGTTGGGATATCCCTGTTCTGCATCCAGCTAGATGCTTTTTCCATCTGTTTCAACAAATCCAATCAGTGCTGGGGGATGGGGAACGCGTGGCTTGGGCATCACGAGTTACCGAGTCTGAGAAAGTCCTTGAGCACGAGGAGGGGTGAGATGGCAGAGCAGGTGCCTCGCAAGCTGGGAGGAAACTTAACCAAAACTGCCTGAATCCGAATGTTTAACAAGCACAGCTCATGTCTAGCCCAAGTTCAGCCTGTTGTTATCTTTCCTACAGTGCAAAATGAACACCTCTGCCTGGAGCTGCTTTTTGTAGCATTGTGGCTTGGCCATCCCATGGCTTCTGACACTTGCGTCAGTGCTCTGCAGTCGGGGTGACCCTTTCCCCTGGCCCCCCTGATAACTGTATCCACGCGTAGCACCGGTGTGATGATTGTAACACCCTGCTTGGCACAAGGAAGGCTCCAAGCCCTGGGGGCAACACGGAGATGCTTTCCTAGACTCTCCAAAGCCTGTGGAGATGCATTCCTCCCTGCCTTGCTGCCGGTGTTCCCTTCCACGTGGCAAACGACTTTGTGCATCTTTGCGGGGGCTCGGTCCTGCGTGACAACACGAGGTGATGAAGCTGAGCTCTGCGTGGCCCAATTAGCCCTGGTGGTCAGGGCTTTGCAGGCTGCCTGTGTAAATGCATTTACCAGCATTTTAAGCTAATTAGTGTTCAGGGCTTTATTTTTGCTTGCTCCTCTTTAAGCATGAAGGTCAAGGTGCCCAGCAGGTGTAAGCGCTTTCAGCAGAAACTCCACTGGTTTGCGCAAGCCGAGGCCAGGGCCGCTGGGGCCCAGGTCTTCCTACACATCTCACGTCCTCCCACATTTGAGCTGATTCCTTCAAAAGCTTCCTACCTGCTTGTCGCTTCTCCCCAAAGAAAACGGGTATCGGGAGGAAACGCAGCTATTTATTGACTGCGAAGCATGGTCCACCCGCAGCACAGGCTGGAGGGTAGGGGGCTGCGTGGGCACAAAGGTGTTCTGTGGCCTCTGAGCTTTTCCTGTGCGCTGGCCTTCGAGCAGCTAGCTTTGTGCAAGGCCTTGGAAAAAGCTTTTTAGAGGGAGGGAGTAAGCCGTGGGAGAAGGCTTCTATAGCAGCGACCGCTCAAGCCGGCACTTGAAGGAGCCCTCTGAAGGAGCCCCAGCGGCTCCGGCTCCCTGCAGCGGCAGGGAGATGCGCTCCGTGGCTGGGCGCTCACCTGGGCGGCAGCTCCGGGCAGCTCAACCCAGCTCCTGTCATAGCCTTTTTTGTTTTTTTTTTCTTCTAATTTCCAGGAAAGCGCGGTTCCCTGGCTTCGTTAGCTTTGTTTCCAGAAGGATGTACTTTTATAGCCAGCTTTTGTAACTATTACAAGGCTACACAAATGAACCCTTGGTGTTTTTCTTAAAGGCAGTTTTGCAATGTCCTTGTCTCGGGGAAAGCAGCCAGCCCCTCGTCTCGGACTCCCCCGTGCTCAAGTGTTTCTGGGAATCCTCCTTGTCCCTGGGCAGCCAGCAGGAGGATGCTGAAATCTCATCCACCCTAAAAATGAAGCTCTTCGTTTCTCCTCCCCTCTGGTTCCCATTGCCCAAATATATTCCATTATTGCTCTGCAAAAGCAGAACGTGGCTGGCTTGGGCTTCACGGATCAGCAAAACCAGCGTGTACTGGGACACCTGGGATCCCATGAGAAGCGAGGGGCCGGGTGCCGGGCAGCAGCTAGGGGAGGTGACGCAGTGGTCCCTGGGCACTGGTGGCACATTGGAGCCCCACAGGGACACGGGGGTTGTGGTCAGAGGGAGAGGAATACACAGGCAGCTCTCCTGAACGGACTGATGGTTGTAGAGAAGTGCACATGCGGGAGTAAAATCAAAATCTTTAGATCAATGCGTGCAAAGCATTGCATCCTTCTTCTCCACCTTCTGAACTGTAAGACAGGACAATTCCTCCTTTAAAATCAGTCCAGGTTGGATCTCCTGTTGTCTGTCCCACGGGGGCGTTTGTCCCGTTGCCATCTCTGACAACCGAAGGACGTGCTTTGTGGTGTGCCGAGGAGGGACGGAGCGTCCTGCCAGCCTGGCGCTCCATCGCACGTCCCCCCGATCCTTGGCGTGTGCCACTCATTTCCAAGTCAGCATTTGGAGGTGCTAACAAGCTTTTCCCATAAATAATTTTGGGGATATCAAGGCCTTTCACTTCCCTTCCTTTCTTATGCCAGTGTTTAACAGCTGCTTTATTTCCGATTACCTGCAATCGCTGTGCAAATCGATGGGGCCAAGCTGAGCCGGGTAAAACAGTGGAGATGCTGTCAGGTGCTTTGCAGGAGGAGGATGTGGAATCGCGAGGCCACTCGCCCCTGTGCCTCGCACCCTCGTCGTGTCGAGGCGTAATCCAGTGCTTATCAAGTACGGGTTTGTGGGGTCTGCTGAGGACGCTGCAGCCGCCAAGCACGGCTGCAAGGGGTTTCCCAAATGCTGGTTCGGGATGCGGATGCTCAGGGCTCCCTCCACGCTGTCACGCCCAGCGGAGCGATGATCACCTGGACGCTGCCTTGGGAATGCCTCCGGGAGCTCTGAGGTAAGGGCTGTGGAAAGCACTATGCGTACTCACCTTTCTTTTCTAAATGCACCCGTACAGGCGCCCTTTTCCGACACAGTCCCTCCCTCCTTAGCTGCTCTGTAGGGAAATAACGCAAACCTTTGGTGCGTGCTCCTCATGCTTTCCCAGAGGAGTTATTGGTTTGGGTAAAGATGCTTTCATCTGGAAAGCACGTCTCTGGCGAGGCACTGGTGTTAGAGGGCTTAACCTCATTATCTTGAGAGGTGTAATCGCTTGTCCCTGTAACCATAACGCGGCCTGACACAGGCGCTCTGGGCTGTGGCTAAGAGGTCTCGGGGACAATCTGTGTCAGATGTTCACTTGAGATTATTTTAACCCTTTGCTACTCTTACAACTAAGCATCCCTTTAGAAGAGGAAGGAGTCATGCACGTCCAGCCTTCCTTGCTGAATTTCAGAGCAAAATCCGGCTTGTACCCGAACTTTCTGCTCCCAGTGTGCAGACTGGCAGCCCAGCCAGCTCAGCCCCCCGTGAGGCTCATGGTGTTAGCATTTCTGGCGAGCTCTCTACCTAACCAGCGTTTGGGCTTTAGCACTGTATTTCCTACTTGAAAACAGCCCTTAATACACGTGTTTAAGAGGCCAAGGGAGCAGCAAACCTGGAGGGGTGCTGGAAGCTGAGCGGTTTTGTTCTTCCCTCGTGCTCTGGCAGACGTGTTCTGTTTTATATTTCTGGTCCCTCCATCTCCTGTGATCTGGTGTGTGCTCTAGGGCTTGTCGCAGCTCCGCAGCGGTGGCACGAGTTGCTGTGTTCTGGCACCAGGTGGTCACTGCAGTGTCACCAAAGGGCTCAGCTAAGGGTGATGCCAAGGCACTACTGCCGGGAACCGGTCTCCAGCCCCATGGCCAGCTGGGCAGCAGCCCTGCCTGCAGACAGTGCCGGTATGAGATGCCAACACTTGCTGATCAATGGTTTGAACTTCCATAAGCTCCAAAAAGACTTAAAAGCAGCAATTCCACTGCAAATCAAAGGGGGCGGGAGGGCTTGCAGCGAAGGCTCCCTGAAACCGGTATTTGTTGGAGGAGGAAGAGAGGGAGGCTTGATCGTTCCTCCATCACAAGGTTCACCATCTCTTGCATGATCCTTGTAGTGAAACGTGGGGATGGAGGTGGGAATGTGCTCGGCTTGGCCCCCGGTTCCCCCACCGCAGCTCTGTGCTGCCCGGTGCCTCCTCTGACGTGGACGATGCAAATCAAACGCTGTTGCAAACACTACCTGTACGTTCTGCATCTCTTGAATTCAGCACTCACTGAGCCCTCAAAGAGTGAGAAACCACATACAGTAACAAAGCGTTGCTGCCCTTGTAACCCACTCGTGATCTCGGGAATTTATGTAGAGCAATCCAGGAAACAAACCACCCGTCCCTGAATGCTTTTCAGTCCTGACCCTTTTAGGGAGGTGAGGGCAAGCTTGCATACTGATCCCAAATACGAATGAGCTGTCTCAGGAAAGCCAGCCTGGTTTGCTGGGTGCTGGTGACTGGTCAAGGTTAATGTGGTCGTGCTGTGATGCACCAGGGAGCTGCCTGTGCTACTGCTGAGCGGCCACGCCACCGTGCCGGGGGGCTTTGGTAGGTAGGTTCTTGCCCACAGCGTTTGCTTCCTGATAATTAAGGCCGCAGCAGCTGCTGCTCAGGACGGGTTGGTTTCAGCAACGTAAGTTGCCAAGAGCTTCATCAGCACATCACTGATGGGGAAGGAGGCTGGGGCTGTGCTGCTGTCTGCGTCTGAAGCTGCCCTGCCACTGCCACCGTCATGGGAGAGCTTCCCTGGCTTGGATTTAAAATCCCTATCAAATATGTATCAGCCAAAATCCGCTCAGCTGGCACCTCTCCCAGCACCGTGTGCCCAGCTCAAGTGGGAGGCAAAGCCGTGGGCAGAGAGGTGAAGCCGTGCAGGCAGCCACGTCCCACCTGGAGAGGCTCGAGCTGGTTGTCCCAATGGGCCGTTAATGGATAGCTCCTTCCTCAGCGTCCAGCTGAGAGGTGGAAAATCAAACAGCTCCGTTCCCGTAACAGGGCTCTGCCAGCCCCTGGCATCCTATGGAAATACCCAGCCCGATTTCTTCCTGCCCAGCAAGGGGCTGTTGCTGTCCTGCCTCAGCGATGCGGAGCAGTGCTGCGGTACGGGGCTGCATCAGGACATGTCAGCCTAAGGAATTCCCTGCAACATCTGTGGGATGCTCGAGAGGCAGCAGCCTCGGCTGTGCAGCCTCTGGGGAGGTGGCTGTGCACCAGCCATAGCTTTATGTTTGCTGTGCTTGCTGTGCACGTGCTGTGGGGCCTTATAGGTGTTGTGCAATAGCATGCACAGCATAAATAATTGATCCGGAGTAAGGAGGTTGTGTTTCGTGCGTTTGGGGCTGGCTCACACGCCCCAGGGCTTGGCTACACAGACAGAGCGAGGAGAGCAGCTCTGCAGGACTCGGGTTGGGTTAGCTGAGGTGTTAGTGATGGGAGAGGCCCATGCAAAAAGGAGGTGATGGGAAAAACTGCTGGTGGCACTTCGGTTTGCAAATATCCTGCCTTGGCTGTGAACCCTGGTGTGTGCGCGTGGAGCTGGGCGGGAGGTGCTGGGGAACGGCCCTGGGCATGCAGCGGTGCTCCTCGGCAGGTCGGTGAGAACAGGCGTGCGGTGACCATTGCCACGTGCACCACGGGGCTGCCCAGCACCACGAGCTGGAGCTGTCTGGGGCACGTCCTACTTACCCCCTTAGCAATCTCACGGCTGCTTTGTTTTAGCAGCCTTGTCCCTGCAACTCTTCATATCGCTGTTTTTGCTATTGGATGCCGTTATCCCACTCAGAACTAACTCAGCCAGCTTGTATCCAAATCTGGGGTCTGGTTCCCACCCGCGCAGAGGTGGGGGATTTGGTCTGAGGATTTCTTCTTTTTTGCCATTCATGTGTTTAGGTGCCAACCAGAAAATCAGCCCGTGTGATTTCAGGCTCTGAAACCGCCTTCCCCCCGAGAAGCACGTGTGCAGAGGTGGCAGCATCAAGGTCTCTGCCCAGGCGTATCGCCTGGAAGCAAACGCTCCCTGGTTCTGGGAACGCACGACCTCGCTAGGGCTCCGCACAAGCCGCGACCTGGCTGCAGCCCCCGCAGCTTGCTCTGGCTGCGCAGGCAGCGAGCAGCGAGGTCGGGGAGTTTCTCGTATGCAAAGCCTATTGCAGCCCAGCTGGCTCGGTTTGTTTTTGTCAAATAACAAGAGAGTTTATTTTAGTTTTCTAGATGCACAGAGATACCGCTAGAAATAAACAATGCTGGAGGAAATAGAAGAGCAGTAAGCATAATGATTTATTTGTTGGTTTGTTTTAGTTTATTTTTAAATCCATAATTCCTAAAAGAAAGCATTGGCAGTAAGAAAGATGAAAATTAGTGGGTTTCTTTTGGTGTGGGGCTTTTGTTGTTGGTTTTTTTCGGTTGCTTTTAAAAATCCCGTTTCTTTGCTCAGCCAGGATTCTTGCAGTGACCAGTGAATCTGAGGAACCCGGTCTGAGACTCGCTTTTATTCCAGGAAGTGCAGAACTTCGTGCCTTTTGAAAATTAGGGTCTCCATGAGGCCTCTGATGCTCAGCCTCTGACACCATGTGCGTGACCCTCCTGCTCCCTTTCTGCTTGCGTTGATTCACAGCAACGATCTCATACCATGCGGCAAACCAGCTGGTAAATGATCAGCTAGATTGTTTGATTTAGCTCATGTCAGAAAACACCAGGCGAGCTGGAATGTCAGGAATGCAAAGTGTGTCCCTCGCCCTGAAACCACCAGGAATTTCCCAACCACCCTTTGCAGGTCCACTGTAGGAGGCAGCCGGTGAGTACATCTGTGCCTCGCAGCTCCATTTCTGCATCCCGCTGGCAGGGTGGACGCAGCATCTATGTTAGTGCTGCGTGCTGAATGCAGCTTCCTTGGTGGGAGTTCCACTGAGAAAGGGGTGAGGAAGAAATAATACTGATAACCCATGTAAGACCTTATCAGAGCCCACAGCTGCCTCCTCCCCCGAGACAAACACACCCACACACGTGTGTTATTCCCAAGCAGCGTGCAGAAGTGACTCTGCAAACCCTCACCCCGCCGGTACCGGGCACGGGGCTTTCCCCAGGGCCGCGGGATGGGGCACGGCGCTGGGCCGTGCCACGGGCTTTGGCGCTGGAGCCCCTTCCAGCACAGTGCAAGGGACCTGCAAATTTGGAAGTTATTGCTCGGGGTTCCCCGTCTGCTCCGGTGGCACTTTCAGGACACTGCAGCCTCAAAACTGGCTTCATAGGTTTGAGCAGTGGGTTTTAAGAGGGGATGCCCAAAGGTCTGAACTTATGAAATGATCAGCATAAATCATCAGGGAGCTGGTGAGAAATCTTTTTTGGGTGTGCTGTCTGCCTTGGGAAACAAGGCTTGTGCATTTCTGGGCTGCCTTAAAAGCAAGAGGAGGTATAAATAACTGGGGACTGTCACGCCGGTTGGTGTCATATCTGTGTTAGCTGTATTAGCATGTCCCAGAAGTGCAGAGCAGCTAAGCCTCGGATGAGATCAGGGACCCCTCGTGCCAGCTGCTGCCTGGCTGCGTGCTAAAGCAGTTCCTGCCCTGCCTATCGAACGTTATGGCCGGGAGTGGCAGGAAGCATTACTGTGCTTCTCAGCAAATAAGAACCTGCTTTATGGGGAAAACGAGACACAGTTTAGCAAACACTTAAGGATTTACTTACTTTTAAGAATGTTGTTTAATGCTGTTGAAATCGAGAGGATTACTTATCCTTAAACGCACGCTTAGCGCTTCCCTGGCTGGGGGCTGGCACAGGAGCTGGGGTTGCACGTGGCTTTCCTCGCTCCCTGCTGCTCCTCAGCAGGAGCTGCTGTTGGAAAAACGCTCCCTGATGCCGGACAGTCGCTGCTCGGTCTTGTTTTTGGAGGTGCTGGCTTCGTGGGGGCTCTTTGTGCCCGATTAGAAGTGGGTCGCTTTGCTTGCGTACCTGAGCATGAGTTTGGAGCCTAATCACAGACAGGCTCCTCGCTGGAACCGGGTCCCGGGCTTTGATGTGCCACGATGTTCAGAGATTTGGGCTTTTCATAAAAGAACAAAGCAAAAAGCACCGGCACGGAGAGCAGCGCGCTTCTCTTCACTTTCCCTGGAAGTCAAACCCTCGCTGTAACTGTCTGATTCACAAACTGATTTTTGTGCTGTGTAAGTCTAATAATAGACCGCAGAAGAGAGTCACCCGCACAGGCTGGGACTTCCCTGGGGCTGCTCCCAGCCCCGTGCGGCCGGCGCGGTGCCGCTGGGCTCCTCGCGTGCAGGCACCGCTTGCTGGCGGCGATGCTCTGCTCACTACCGAGCCCAGTCCCACCTCCTCCCCCAAACTGGGTGGCATTAGCCTGGCGGGTCTTACAGGTGGGAGGCTGAGGCACAGAGGGATTTAATAAAACGGCCAGAGCGGTCTTTTAAGTTGCTGACAATCTGGGGAGCAAGACCTGATTTCTTTGACTCCCGGTTATGTTATAACGTTTAGATGTGCCGGTTGAAGCGGGGTGTTACCAGAAGTCATGTCTCTGCTTGACACTGCCCAAAGCCAGAGCAAACGAGAGCCAGCCAAGGCAGGGTGTGAGCGGGACTCGAGAGCCGGGCTGGCTCAGCACCTCCCCAGAGCAGAGCTGGAAATCTGGCTGGCGCCTGCGGCTCGCTGGCCGCAGGGCACGTGGTTGAAGCACTTTTCCAGAAGGGATCAGGCTTTGCCCACGCTCCTTTTTTGTTAGATTGCAGTAAAATGAGGAACTTCACTGCGTTTGCATTTGTGGGACTAAACTTCTGCTTGAGAAACTTTCTGTTCTGGTTGCGCAGTGATTATGGTCACGTTATGATCAGTGGCTCCAGGGCATCGCTGTACGACCCAGGCAGACGGCGGTGGTGCTCTGATCGCTACCCAGACGGACTCCAAGAGTGAGAGATAGGCCAGAACAGGCTCATCAAAGCCGTAGCAAAATGATGCTTTTCTAATTAAAAAATCCCTTATCCATATCTTCTGATTAGAGGGAACTGTCAGGGGTAGCATCTTATTAAAAAAAAAAAAAAAAAAGAAGTGGAAGGATGTTTTGGTAATGCCCCGTTTTGTTAGAAGTATTGCACAGGGATGGTAAGGGCTCTGAGGTGAGAGGAAAATCCCCTCCTGCCCCGCAGCTCCTTTCTGTGCTGGACGCCCATCGGGGACATTTTATACCAGAGACGAACGTGGCCAAGTTTTGCCATTCACCGAGTCTCGTTTGCCTTGCTGAATAATTCAGCACCTCCGTTCTCCAAGTGAAAGTCAGCCGTGAAATGCCAGGCTGCGGCAGCTCCTTTGTTCCCACCCCGGCTTCGGGTCCGAGCGTGGGGACCGGTGGCCGAAAGCCAGCGGGTCCCCGCTGAGCGGTGCCAAGCGCCGGGCTGGCATTCGTTAGCGGTGCTGAAAGACACGGTCCTGGAGCAGGTAACGAGCTGAGAGACGCAGAAGCGGGAGGAGGAGACGGGTTTGGAGCGTGCAGCATGGGCTGTGCCGCAGCCCGAGGAGCTGAGGCTCGAGGGCATCCCGTGGAGCCGTGTGCGTGCGTCCCCCGGCACGAGCTCGGTGTTTGCTCGCAAGGGGAAGGACTTGAATGAGGATCCGCGATGCCACCCTGCTTGGCGTTGCTGGGTAATCGTGTGGGAGGGAGGGAGGGAGGCTCCGAGTACCCACAGCAGTCCCAGGAGAGAAGTCGGGCACGCACTGACGGCGTGCGCTCGCCTGGCTCACTGACCCGGGGGGGTTAGCAAACCAGGAGGCGTCCCTCAGCCAGGACTCGAGCCGTCCCTAGAGAAAACAACGTTAACGGGGGCCCCGTGGCTGGGCTGGGTGCAGGGCAGCTCCAAACAGTCTGCGGTGTTTGACTTCATCTGCCCAATGGAGAGCCTGGGGCTGGGGGCCCTGGGCAGCGGGGACCTCCCCAGAAATCCTTTATCTGCGTCCCGGCCACACGCACCTCTATTCACTCCAGGGGGCAGGAAACCATTCCAAAAATAATAGGTTTGTCTTTTCATTCTAGCTTTGAAATGATGAATGTGAGCAGGAGTAAGACGTGTTTTAGAGCTGTAAGTGGCTGAAACCATTCTTTGTTTGTCTTCACCTAAAATTCTGCATAGCAATTAAAACAGGAACATACATCAAAAATGAGAGTTTTTGGAAAAAGCTGATGGCCTTGCTGTTCTCGATTGCAATGCTGATGAAAATCCTTTGTGTTGAACCAGTTCTGGCTGCTTTCTGCCACAAGAAGGCAATGCTCTGCACCCAGCTCTGACAAACTGGTGGTGTGTCCTTATTGAAGTGCAAGTAGTCAAAACCTTTCCATGTTGGAAAGTTCTCCTCGATAAGATCATCATCTTGGTGGAGAGAGGCAAAGGAGTTATAAACCTTTTGAAATAAAATACAAAGTGAGATGTTTTTATCCCAGTGGTTCTCAGTGTTGCACAAAACCTGTTGGAGCAGACCTGGCAGCATTATATGAGCTGTGGGATGGAGTTTCCTTGGGTGACGCTGTTGGATGGGTGTCTTTGTAGCTGAAGGTTAAGTGTCTTTTATGCTCAGTGGTAAAAGTAGAAGCGGTGTTTGCTCTGACAGAGTCCTCCAAACCCTGACGGTGGTGTGCTGTGGCACTGGTGGGGGGAATGGAGCACACCCATTTCAGTGATGGCTGTGGGAGCAGAAAGTTCAGGTCCACACACCACGCTGTGGGTCCTCAAGTGCCCGCCTGCCTTCCTTGTCTTCAATAAGCACACCCATTTTTTTTTTCTCTCGTTTCCAGGTGATCTCTGCAGTATCCAGACTCTCCTTCCACAGTATTGCTCAAACCAAAGGAATTAGGTAAGATCCTTTCAATACGATGCTTTAAATATTGTTTCTCTCTCCCTCTATACTCACAGCATTTGGTAACATCGGGCTCTCTAGGAGCATTAATATGGCTGGGCTAAATTAGGGTTAAACAGCCATTGAGGATGCCTTTGGGACGTGGGCAGGGTACCTGTAAAAGCTCCTGGCCGGTTCACAACGAAAAAGATGGGAAGAAGCCGTGAGCTGTGTGTCACGCGCTGGGGAGGGACGCAGGGTGGGGTTTAGTTTGTGGTGACGGGGGCTTTGCTCTGCTCTCCTGCTGGGGCCGCGCAGGTCCCAGCGTCCCAGGGAGGTCGGAAACGCCCGTCCCCTTCTTCGGCACCCTCCGTGAGCTGCACTTGCGCCCGCTGTCCTCCCCGTCACCTGCCCTGCTGTAAAGCTGGGACTTAGCGCTGTCTGAAGCTGCACAAGTGACCAGGCGGCCGCCCCAGCTGCGAGTGCAGGGGGGTCAATAAATAGCCTGGCCCGCGGGCTGGGGGTGCTGCCCTGCTGCTGGGGCTGCTCCCGCGCGCTCACTGGAGGAGCCACGGAGAAGGAGTTTAAAGGCGAGCAGCCCCGTGAAACAGGGCTGTGCCCCGCCTGTGTGCAGTTCAGTGCACATCGCTTGCAATTGGTTTTCTGGTTGGTGCGCACTTATATTATTAATCAGGCAACATCTTCTCATTAGGATGAGACATAACTGGGAAGAGTTCTCAGCTGAAGAACCTTTCCTCCTTTCTTTTTCTCTTTTTCTTTTTAATTTCTTTCCCCGCCCTCCTCCCGCCCCACGCTGTGGAACACTTGATTTTTCCACAGATCTTGTCTTGCTGCTGTTCTGGTTAGGGTGTAGCATAGCACTGGTCTGTGGCTGCGTCCTGGGGCCAGCAACACACAGCAGATGTGGGGACGAGGACTGGATGAAGCCCCCCTTTTACTTCTAGCCCCGCCGCCCATGCCAACCACCCCACACCATGATTTTCTCTGCCTGAACTTTATTTTCTTAACATCACACTTTATTTTCCCTGCCTTAACTGCACTGATATTGCTGGAGGGGAACAGCTTTTCACATGTAAACAAACTCTGAGTCTTCCCATCTGTTAAATACAAATCTGACAGATCCCACCCAGACTGGGGGGAGATTCGGGGAGCGAAGGTTTGTAAAGCGCACTGAGGGATAAAGACATGCCGTACGTTAGGGACTACTTGTTATCAAGGATAGCCCCGAGTCCTGGAGAAGGTTCCTTTGCTAGTCGGGATGCAGGGGCAGGGAGGCGTGTGGGCTGTGGCATGGCTATTGTGGATGTGCTGATTTTTCTCATTCATTTTACAACCAGCGTTTACAGTCCCCACTAAAATCCCTTATCTCGGAAGCCTTTGGCACCATAATTATACAAGAATAGCACAGAGCTTAGCGGGGCTTTGTGCGTGGCTCTGTTTTCCCTGCGTATTAACCCTGCTCCTCCTCCCCATTGTAGGAAGAGAAAATGCTGGCTCTCCCCTTAGCTTGAAAATCCCCCCACGGGGGTGTCTCTTCCCATCACCGCTGTCCCCTGCAGTGCGAGAGCTCTCCTTTTGCCCATTGCTGCGAGTTTTTTCTTTCTAACTAGATGATTTCTTGCTGCACCATCACAAGAGCCTCAATGAGAAACTGATCTCAGATGAATTAAGTTAATCTGTGGGAGCCAGCAGCAACTCCAGCTCCCTGAAGGGTCTGCTCACTGGGGTCCCTGGCTTTCCCTCCGGGAAGATGCTGCCGTTGGAATAAATAGGAAAAATCTCATTGACTTAGGCACAGCGCTCAAAAAACATGGTAAATACAGTGCAATTAGGATGGCATATGGATTGTGTTGTCTTCAGCCCCATAGCATGAATGCGGGTCTGTGTTTTAGGTCTAGGACTTCAGGATCATGCAAATTAAGAATGAAATAAATCCACAAGCCTGTTACTTGTCCTTAAATAAGTTCTATGGCATGCAGGGTAGGAAAATAAAATCAATCTTCTATGCTATTCAGTGAAGAAAATGTAAGTCTTTCTGTCTAATAATTTCTGGATTCATGAACCTTGCCAGAGAAACCCTGTTTCGCAGAGTAAATCAGATAGCTATCAGGATAGCTGTGTGGAGATGACGGAGTGTTTCTTCCAAGGAACAAGCTGCAAGCAGCAAAACATGGCAAAAAATGATCTTGAGTGCAGTGTGCTATTTGCAGTGCGCTGCAAGGGCTGGACGTAACACATGTCCTGCTGCGGCTGTCTCTGGTCTCAGCAGCAGGTTCCAGAAGTCCGCTGGAAAGCAGCGTCACCCTTCAGCACGTGGCGTCACCGAGTGAACGCCTGGCAGGCTGCTGGTTGCTAAATGGAGAGGTGGGCTTCTCTTGCACAGGCTGTTGGTGCAAACAGCACGGATGCTTTGGTTTCCCACTAATTCAAGCAGCGTGCGGTCCCAAGGACCACCACTGGCTGCTGGACACCCAGTTAGTTTTTGGATAGAGCCCTGTGCATAGCAAGCCCCTCAGTGACAAGAGGCTTATTGGTGGCTCCTAGGAAAGGGCACATTTTCTCTCTTTAAGTCCGTCAGAGGACAGTCGGTTTTGTTGGTAAAGAAGCGCGCTGAAGGAAAGGGGATGCACAACACCGCATTCGGATCCTGGCTCTGCCCCCAGGTGCTGGACGTGGCCCTGGGCAAATCCCTTAGATTTGTGTCTTTTGTTTTCCCCTTTCAGAAATGGGCAGGTGAAAATTCCCTCTGGTCACCTTGCTTGGCAGAAGAGAGCCGGCTGCTCGGTGGGCGTGCGCAGCCTTCGCAGCACTGCTCTTTGATCTCGTCTGGGGGCACGGATTCCGCAGTAATGCAGTAATACTCTTTTCCTGCTGGTTTTATCCATGGATTGTTTTACAGGGCTGCGTTTTGGGGACAAAGAAAAGATCATCCTTGCATAGCATTGCTCACCAGTTAAGGGTTTTTAGTCTTATTCTCATTTCTCATCCTCTTCTCCATCTGTCTGGAGGACTGTCAGCAGTCCTAGGAAGAAGTTACCACCAGGTTCCATGCCCATCCGAGGCTGTCTCTGAACAAGGAGGCTTTATTTTAGGTCCAGGCCCCCTGGATCCCCTGCTGCAGACCTGTCTTGCAGCCCATTAAGTCCATTATCCTGTTTTTCGTGGTGGCTGGCACTAAATGCTTCCAAGTGAGGTGCGAGGATTTTGTAGCGCACAGAAATAGCATGGTCTTACGGGATATTGTGTGAAGGTTGTCCTGTGCTTTGGAGCATTGGTTTTCATTCCCTTTCCAAGTTTTCTCGCGCAAACTCTTAGCTCTCTGGAGGACAACAGGACTTCTAGTTGCAGGTCCCAGAAAATAAACCAGGATTTTCTTCTCAAAGCTTGTTTTCTCTAAGCCTTTCCTGCCACAGCCCTGGTCATTCCCCATTGCCCATGGCAGACCCAGGCACCGGCTGTCGTGCACCTGGTGCTGGCGAGCTCCTCGGGCTGAGCGCGAGCTGTGCGAGCAGGGGACATGTGTTTTTGTCTCCCCAAGATATATGTTTTTCCTGGAAGCAGGGTTTTGCAAGCAAAGCAGGAGGTTAAGGAATATTGGCTCATGCTGCCTGCATGCATTTTTAATGTGCGCGCAGTGAAGCCATCTGAGAACGGGAAGGAGTTAGTGTGTTCAAAGGCCTTTTACCGAGGTCCTTAATCTAAGTAAATCCTTTATATATGAACTGAACCTCTAAGTGACTTTCTTCAGAAGGCGCAGCAGTTAATAAAATACATTTTTAAACATTTGCAAACAGGGAGGAGGGGTAAATTGCACTTGTCAAGCGGACGTGGTCTCCAGCGGGCACAGCAGCAGTGCTTTGGCTGTGCTGGGGGGATGAAGAGGTGAAGAGGATGACTGCGTCCTCTGCACTGGGGCTGAGGCAGGGGTCAGTGGGGATTCAACCCAAAGGAGACTTCCCTACCTCCCTGCTTTGTCTGCAAAACCCACGCCTTGCTGATGAGGTTCAGCACTGCTCAGTTTTGCCCAGGTAAACTATTAAAACAGCCTGACGTGCTTAAATGAGGTTTGCAGCCTTATCATCCCTGGAGTTTCTGTGCTTAAGGGCTTGCCAATAATATCAGGATGTGTGTGTGGGATGGAAAGGGAGAGTCACAAGCATCCTGCCTGTGCTGTTCGTGGGATTGTAACACTGCTGTGCTGAGCGAGCAGCATCCATCAGGGCAGCAGTGCCCTCCCTGCCCACAGCACAAGGGGCAGAGGGAGCTGGAGCTGCTCTGGCAGCCTGGAGCTGCTCCACCGCGGTGCAGGGCCCTGAGCTCAGCCTGCCTTCGCCTGCCGGACCCTCGCTCGGATCGTCCCGGGGGTGATGCAGAGGCTGTTGGCAGGTGCTGGCCACACTCTAAGCCCAGCCCCGTTCCTCTTAACCCTCTTTATTTCTGCAGTGCAAAGGCCTCCCTAAGGTAACGAAGATGTGTCCCATGGGGCCAGCAAAGATCAGTCAGGTCTGGGGAGCTCAGGTGGGACAGGGAATGGTGTGCCCAGGTCACGTCACAGCAGATGTCTCTTCCCTCCCAGCATGTTTGATTCACTGGTCAGCTGTGTTTGGTCCATAAGCTCCTCCACACTTCATTCACCAGTTCAGAATTAAACCGAGAGTTCTGTCCAGGTTTCAGGACTTTCAGCCATTTCCCCATCTGAGCCCCACTGCAGCCCTAACCTTGCGCTGGGGACGGCCCTGGCAATGAGACTGCGATCCTGCCAGCAAAGCCCAGCTCTTGTAAAGGTGGGAAGGCACAAGCCCAGGCACAGCTGATCAAGGAGACATTCCCCTGCCTGTCCTGGAGGAGAGAAGGGAACTAGTGGAAATCTTTTTTTGTGATTTGCAAAGACTCTCCAGCACAACAGAGGCTTCATGCTGATCGGATGTGGGCTCTGGGCCCCCTGCCCCTGGGGATGGTAGCTCAATGCAGGAGGCAGATCCAGCCGTGTGTGAAAATGGCAAGCAATTAAAGTCGCTAACGATTAAGTCCTGGAGCATCTTCAGGCAGCGATTCTGGTGAGAAGGTAGTTACAGGAGCTCTTCTCCTGTACGGCTGGTTTTACAAGGACTGTTTTATTCTTTGCCAATGTGCTCTCTGTAATTGCACTCTGCCCATTATATTTTTTACTGCTGTTGTGTACCCGTTGTACTCACTTTAAGTGTTGCTATAAAATGGATTTAGAAAGCTGTGTAAGGAATCCATGTCCTGAAAATGCATGCAGTTGCTGTGCAGCATGCTCTTGTGCTCCAGGGAATCTGAGACTGGGACACAGCACTAAAATGCATTCCTGCATCGCCTGAGCCGATAGAAACCACCCATACCCGTCCCAGGGCTCCTAGTGCACACATCTGCCTTGCTGGCCAGCAGTCCTGAGCAGCACAAAATTGCAGAGCTTCAGCCACAGACCTTGCAGTCGTGGGGTCAAGTGGAGATGGTTTGCTGTGACACGGACAGACCTTTATCAGCAGTGACCGAGAGCATCTTCATTTGTTGATAAGCAGGGTTCTTGGCTAAAAGCAGTTCCTTTCCAGCTAAAGACGTTTTCAACACATTTATTTTGGCAAGTGTGTATCCTCACAGACTTGCTCCTGAGAGAGTCTGAAAAATCTCATTGACGTGTTTTCCTGTGCGGCTGCTTTGTAGGCTTGGGAGATGCTGAGGTCACTCCGTAAGCATCTGCTAATAAAAGCAAAGGCAGTTTGTCTCGCCCCCTCCCCACCAGCAGCCTTGCATAAGGAAGGTACAGCCCTGCTTAGCCGTCAGACCTGGGGCCTGCTGGCTTTTTGGGTGCACCCGCCTTGTCATGGCTGGTTGACTTTGTGGGTGCCGTGCGTCCCTCGGGCTCCCTCCTGTATCTCTGGCCAGCCTTGCATCTCGCCTCTGGGCGCAACAGCAAAGCGTCAGTGGCTTTCTCTGCTGTTCGGTGCCAGCGCCCAGGCTGACCGGCGAAGGCTCTGGGAGGGCTGTTCTGAAATGCAGTGCTCAGTGCTTTGCCCCGGTGTGGGGAGGGGGCTCAGGCTCGGCCGGTCCAAAACAGGGGCTGGGAGGTGGGCTGCTGCCGGCGCTGGGGACACGAGGGCTCGGTGCTGGAGGGACGTGTGTTGGGGTCCTGCCTCCGCTCGGGGCCCGGCCACGTCTCTTTGCACCCCTCTGACGAGGGGGAAAGGCACATCTTTGTGTTCCTCGCTGACCACGGGCAGCGCTGCTCGGTCCGGGCGGTCTGTTTGGCTCTGGCTGATGCTGCACAGTGGGACCCTGTTTGGGTGGCAGTGCTGCCCGGCAGGCAGGCAGCACTGCTGGCACAGCCTGGGGAGCAGGCAGAAATGTGTATTTGGGGAGATGTTTGTTTTTATTGGCAACAGCTTCATAGGACTGCAGCTGCTCAGGTACAGCAGAGAAACTGCTGCTCGGAGCACTAAAAGACTTCCTTGTGCCGCTTTGCTGCATGTTAAAAACAAGGCTTTTGTTCTAACAGAGCATTTTCCAAACTCGGGCAACTGCAGAGCCTTGCGGGCTGTTGCTGGCTGCTGTGGGGTGCGATTTATCTTCATGCTCCCAAGGTGACCGGGACGAGCATGCCCAGGGTTTGGGCTTGTCCCTCACCATGGGGGTGTCACCCCCACCCCAGGGCTGGGCACTGGTGCAGCTCCAAGGCAGCGAGGTGCAGGAGCAGCCCTGCTGCCCCCCGAGCACTGCCCGCGGGCAGGCAGCACTGGCCATTGCTTTTCAGCCACGGTGTTCTCAAGTGGAGCTTTCTTCTGAGTCACAGACCTGGACCATGTCTTTTCCTAGGGATTGCTTGTGCTGTTAACTCAGAGGGTATTTTTTCCTCTTTGGGAAAGATGTTTCTGGATTCCCCTTTTGATTTTACCCATCTGTTATTGTCAAAGTGGAGCTGAAGTGAGGAGGAAATCATACCACTTTCTAGAGCGCAGCATTGCTACATGAGAATTTTTTAAAAATGCGATAATGTGTTGAAACATAAAATTATACGAGCTGTTATTTTCTTGTCTCATAGTCTCCAGAAATATTTGGTTCAGAATTGAGCTAAAGATAAACCAGGGCATGCAGCTAACCCCTGGGCACTGTGCAGCGCGCTGTGCTGAATGCTGTAAGTACTCTCCTGCAAAATCATCATCTTTGTGTTATCTGATTATGTAGCTTGCTGTTTCCCCACTGAATTTCTATCAGAATTAATCTTGTGAGAATTTTTGCAAGTTCCAGACCACAAATAAAAGCAAATCATAATTTTTCAGAAGACGTGTCTAAAATTTGGCACAGCATGAGGTGCTTCTTTCCAGAGATGAGTAATGTAACACAATAGCGTGATTTTAATTAAATTCAGCAGCTTTTGGTATGCTCCGATGTGTCTTGTTCTGCAGGGAGAATTGATTCCATCCTGCTTTAGAAAAACGGCTCTTGGACATTAATAGTGTGCTTTTTGTCTGTCTCACAGCATTTTACCAAAACCATTCCCTGAGTTTGTTCCCATTTCACAGAGGGGAACCAAAGCTCGGGGAAGTGCCTGGTGCCGCACAGGTCGAGAGCAGAGCTGGAGAAAGAGCTTTGGGTCGCCCTGGTCAGCTCACACCCACCTCTCAGTGCAGCAGTAGATTAAATGCCAATGATGAATGCATTCTCAGTTGCGTGCAAACATCTTGCAAAACCACATGGTTTCTTTGGACGGCTCCACGAGTGCTGTGCTGATGAAAGCATCACATCGTGCGTCAGCCCGAGGGGGCCGCTGCGGCTCCGGGGTGCCAGAGCCCGTGGCTGAGGAGTGGCCCGTGGTCATGGGGGCGAGGCGATCATCAAGCCGATCATCAAATGCTCTTGGTAAGGAGAAGGGTGCTGCTGGGATCCTCGTACAGGTGAGGTTTGAACGCTTTCCCATGTAGCTCTCTGGAAGGGTTTCTCCTCGTACATGGGTGCAGGTGGATGCGTTTGGGATGAAAGCACCTCTCCAAGTCTGTGTCCTGCAAGCGAATGGCACATGGTGCATGGGCATGCCGGGTGGCTTGGCCAGTGGGTCCCGCAGGTCCCTGTGAGCACCCGGACTCGTCCAAAAGCACAGGAGCTGAGGCCAGCTGCTAACCTGATGCCCAAACTCAAGCTGAAAGCCAGAAGCACAAAACCTTGGTGAAATCAGAGTCCCAAAGGGTTTCTCTGTCTTGTCATGATGCTTTCTTCAGAAAGGGCTCGTTGGAGGATCTGTGCATCCAGCCCTGGGTTTTGTGAGTTACTGCAAGGTGTAATTATGGTCTGTAGATATTCTGCCTTAAAAACGTTTTTCTGCCAGATCCTAAGCTGGGAACACTCAGCACAGCCCTATCCATCCCTGCAGAGCTGCAGAAGCCCATTTGTACCAGCTTCAGGCCCTGGTCCTTTCCATTTAATAAGAAGTCTCTTGCAGAAGGGGCGGCAGATGGGAGCAGCTCAGGTTTCACGGCCGTCACATACCCAGCCTGCTTTTTAAAGCACTGGAGTGCTATCGCCGGACCTGGGAAAATGGGACAAGATTAGCATGCTGGTGTCTGGAGGCTGGAGTCCAGCTCCTGGTAAGGGCTGAGCCACCTCCCATGGTCTCCTGTGGGCGTTTGCACAAGTCATGCAAACCTCCTGATGGATCTGCCAGGCAGAGCTCTCCACCGCGAGCGGCCTCGGACGCTTCCACCCTGCCTGCTTCCCACCGTGCTACCGGGCTTCCTGTTGGCGGGGCTGGTGGCTGTCCCCAGGGAATCAGGATGGAGAGAGAGAAGGAAAACAGAAGATTGATCACACTGGATTTGCCATGCTCTCTCATACATGAATTTGAGGCTAAGATGCTACTGCGAAATTATCCGAGTAAAACTGATCCATCTCTGACCCTCTGTGTTCTCTGTGATGGTATCCAGAGGTGAACAGCGGGCTTCAGTTGCTAGGACGAGGCACCCAGATGCTGAAATATGTTCATGAATAAATCTTTCTGCTTACTGCTGTTGGAGAATTGCAGCCTACCTAGTTCTCCTCATTAAATAATTCAGGGGAGAGAGCAGCCAGGCAGCGCGCTGAGCTGCGCCTTCCGCCCGCGGCGAGGATTACCGCGGGGGAGCCTGGGGTGGCTGCTGAGGATACAGCGTGGGATGGACCCAAGTGACCACTGAGAGCAAGGGAGGGCTTTTGCATTAGGTGCTTCGTGAAATATTAATTGAATATCCCCCGGTGTGGTGTACTCTGGCTGTGGGCTGCTCCTGCATTTCCTTGCAAGAGTGCATCGTGTTTTTCCAGGGTGCTCCGTGCTGTGCACGTGCGAGCTCTGCGCCCTGGAAAATAGCCTAAATGTTTTTTAAGATCACAGGGGTGCTTTGCACTGGGTGTCGGGAATGATGTAACTCTGTTGTGACTCTTGTCCTCAAGCTGAGAAGCTCACTTTAAACTCCGTAACAAATCACTTGGTCTTTCCTTATCTTTTTAGACTCTAAAACAAATGCATTGGATCGATCACACTTGCGTTCTCTTCTTTGATCTCTGGAAATGATGCTGTTGAATGAGGTGGGGTTTGTCTGTGAAGAAGTCTGCTCTGGGAGGTTTAGCATTTTTAAGAGACTGTTCCAGCAGCGTTTGATGTTGCTGGGGCTTTTGCTCTTCATCCAAGTGGATGAAGAGGCACAGGCTTGGAGTATAAATGGCTCAGCAGGTGTTTTTTTTGTGATGGTGGACTGAAGAAACGAAGTCTAGTGCTTAACTACTGATTCTAAATAAGAGACTTTCTTTTCAAATGAATTTAAACAATTTGGGAGCTCTGCAAAACTGCTGGGTTTCAGTGGACTCAAAATACTTTATTCATTAACGTTGGGCATTCCCAGCTATTGCAGTTAATGCTGCTTATGAAGCGCAATGCACCTGGAGGTCTGCAGCGATTTTGCAGGGAATCATGAGCTCTTAGTCCCCTTTACTTTCAAGGTTTCTGCTATTTTTTTATTTTTTATTTTTTATTTTTTAAATAATGACATTCAGAGTGGTCCTAGACATCATGGCAGCTCTTGGGGAGCTCGTGGCTGGAGGAAGCACAGCACCGTTGCCCTACCAGCTGGAGATGTTTTATTCTCCACAGCTAGGGACCAAGTCACTACTCTGCGGGAAAGTGCCTGAATGCAGGTCCTGTGCTGGACCTGGATGTGCCCGGGGAGACCCTGGCGAGAAGCACCAGGGTAAAAGTTTGTTCACGTGGCTTTTCCTAGAGTCGCGTTGATGTGGATTTGGTGGGGCAGGCGTGGGAGCAGGGCTTCCCTCCCCACCGCATCCAGTCTGTTTCTGCAGCCGGATCAAGTGGAAGAAATCACCCTGAGACCAGCCCCGGCCACGAGCGTGATCGGATGGAAAGCGGCACAGCCGGCACCAGGCGGGACGAGGGAAGGGATGGGGCAGGGGGCGGATCGGCTCGCGCCGGGCAGTGCCGCTGTGCCCTTGCTGCAGCGCTGGCGTGGGGCTTGGTGGAAAAGGTCTGGAAGTGGTTTTCTACAGCTGGCTGCTGGAGGTCTGTCCTAGTGGGCTGGAGGATTCATTTTTCCTGTGTTTAGCAAAGAAAAATACGGTATATAAGGGAACAAAAGCTAGAAGTAGGGAGAGAATTTAACTAACAGCCATAATTAGCTAGATTCAATTCCCTTTTTGTGCATCGGGCTTGGTCAAGAGCAGGGACGTTGGGGCGACAGCTGCCTGAAGCCCGTGGCAGGTCCCTGCCTGGGTGCCCGGTGCTGCAGGCTGGGAGGGGGGACAGCTGGCACCCTGCTGGGGAGCGGCGGGGAGGCGGCAGCTCCGCTCCCGGGGACGTGGGGAGCACCACTGGAGCCGCCTGTGGCTCCTGGCCAGCCCGCGGCGTTTGCGCACGCAGGGGGGCTCCAACCAAGCGCCAACCCAGGGCTTCCTCCAGAAAGCCGTCCTTCAGCTCCGAGTTTTAGATGGTTCGTTTAGTAACCCTCCCCTCAGCGTGACCTTCCTTCTAATTGCATCCTGCGCACCCTTATTTGGCCATTATCTGCAATTGCTGAGATACAGGTTATTAATTCCTCCCCTGCCCTGACTTTCACTCCGGTGCATTGCCCACGGTCAAGGTGAGGCTGCCGGGGCTCGCGAGGCTGCCATCGCCCAGAAACTCTCATTAGGAAATGTTTTTCTCTTTGCTGTCTCCTACATGGTGAGGGTTTATCACAGCACCTGATTACACCTCAAGCCCAGATTTATGGTTGGAAACGCGTTCTTGTGATTTTAATATTCTTTATAGCTCTTTAACGTCTTTCGTTCTGGCATGGTGAGCACTGGAGAAGGAAATAGAGATTAAACGCAGAAGATGCATTTAGAAGAAAGGAGGTCGTGTCTTGTGGTGGATTTTTGTTTCTCCTTTAACCAGGGGTGTTCAAGCAGAGGTCACCTCTGGTTTCTCCTCTCTTCCTGGGGCTTTGCAGGGCGGTGCGACGCCACTGCCGTGCCCCTCGCCGGTGGGCTGAAGTCTGAGGCTGGTTCCCCCGCTGGGCTCAGCCTGGGCTCAGGGCTAGCTGGTGGCTCCTTGTGAGCGCTTCACGCGGCTTTGTGCCCATCCCTAATCCCCAGGGCAGAGGAAGCGCGCAAACACACGTTGCATTTTGTGAAGCCCCTTGGTGCCTCCTGGTCTCTCTGTGTTCCCTTGTCTCCAAAATGCAGAGGGCGCATCTCACAAACACGCGGGCAGCTGTTGGTGCCAGATGCTGGGGCTTTGGGATGATCACCAGATGGCACAGCCCCCTCTGCTCTTCCACCCATCGCTCTCTGCCTCCCGCGTTGTCCCTCTGCATGTGTGCATGGTTAGAAACAACCAGCCTGGGGCCGTGCTCCTCCGTTCCCGTGGGTTTGCCTCTCGCGTGGAGGCACAGCAACCCCGAGACTCGGTGGAGTATGGAATCGTCCTGCTCTGCGGCTGGGGGGCACCGCTGCTCTGCCCTCCTGGGCTCACCACCTGGTCGTGGGTTGAGTTGAACTCGCAGATCCGGGCCCTCGCTCGCTCGGTCTGAAGCTGCTCAGCAAGAAAAGGGTGAAGTAAAGCAGAGGAGGGAAGGCAAATTAATGCTAGAGGCTAGATCCAAAAATAGCAAATTCAGGGACTAGCTGGGTCACGTATTAAATCTTTCAGGAGAGGCAATCCATCGTGAAACAGGGAGGGCAGAGGAGAAAGTTGCACGTGGGGGCAGTCGGAAGTTCCCGTGTGTTCGGTTTTGCTCACCCGCAGCATCCGCGGCCGTGTCAGCCCCACGCCGCGGCCGGCGTCGCGAGGTGCACCCAGCCCCGGCAGAGCCGTAGCTCGCCGTGGCCCCACGCCAGCAATAGTACATTGGGTTTAATTAAAGCAGTATTCTTCATCTCCTTCATACATTATTTGATTATTACTTCAGAATGAGCCAAGGAATTCTTGCTTCCCCCCACTCCCTCCCTTTCTCTTTTTAATCTACTCCCCCTTCCTTTTGCCCTTTTGATGTCCTTTCTCTATCCCCCCCCCAGGGTATTAGCTTTTTTCAGCTATTGCAGCGTTGTTAATGTGAAGAAGTCCCGCTCTGGTAAGGACTCGCTCGTCCTGGTGGGATCTGCTGCTGGCAGCACAGCCTGGGGAGAGGGTGTTTGTCCGAGGAAGAGCAGCACGAGCGTTCTGCTAGGGGTAGCGGTGCTGGCGATGCTTTTCCAAAGCTGCCTCTGTCCCAATGAGTCCAGAGCTGGATGTGAATTCGTCTCCTACCAGGCCATTTGTGCGGCACCGGCCCAGCAGGAAGCGGCTGCTCCGAGCGGGGGCTCTGAGATGCTGCTGGCCGATGCAGCTCCTCGTTTCGGTGCTCAGATGGTGCCCTGCGGTGAACCAGCCTCGCCACCTGCTTTCTTGTCCTGCCGTGCCAGCGCTGCCCGCGGGAAGCAGCCGAAGCCATGTCCTCCCGGGAGCTAATGCCTCAATAGGAACTAACGTGTTTGCAATGAATATCTTGTCGAGAAACAAGCTCCGTCCAACGCGGTGCTCTGGGTTCGGCTGAGTTCAGCTGGGGCTGCGGGGACCTGCTGCGAGGGGCCAGATACACCAGTAACGCTGTCACCCTTCTCCTTCGCAGGCCCTTCCCTTCGGAGGAGACCACGGAGAACGATGACGACGTGTACCGCAGCCTGGAGGAGCTGGCCGAGTGAGTGCCTCGCCTTCGCGGGGGGGGCCCGCATCGGGAAGAGTTGTGATTTAGTTCCAGCAAAGTCTGATAAAGTTTGACAGCGGGGCCTGGGGAGCCAGGCCGGCTGCTTTGATCGTCCTGCCAGGAGATTTCTGGGCCCTTACGATAGTCTGTCTTTTCCCACGTAGAGCCCTTGAGACATCACTGTGAGTCGGGCTGAGTTCATGAGGAGCTCAGCAGGGGCCGGGCCCTTGGGGACCCCCTCCTGCCGAGTCCCCTCCTGAGCTGCAGAAGCCCTGGGAGCAATTCCTGCAGCGGGCAGAGCCGGGGCTTCCTCCGAGTGCTTTCTGCGGGCCTACGGGTCAGGGAATAACCCCCACAGTAACCCGCAGGGTGCCATGCAGTGCACACACCTGGGCGATCCGTATTTTTGCAAGCAGTGGCTCACTTCAGCAGCACGGTTTGCAAAAACAGTTGCAAATGCCCAAAGGCTTGCAGCAGCCGCAGTGCAGGGCAGAGCGGCCGAAGCGGGGCAGGTGAGAGCCCTTCGCTGAGACGGGGGTGCCTGGTGCCCAAATCGGTGCCAGCCCCTCGCACCCGACACACGGTGCGTGCTCCGGCTGGCAGTGCCTCCGGGTTCGCTGTGTCTATATTTATCTGCGTCTCTGGTGCCTGTGCTTTGCTGCCCCTGAGCTGCGGTGATGATATAACAGGCTTTTAAACAACCTTGAACTAAAACATATCTGGTGAAACGCTGGTCCGATTGGAATTCGATGGCAATATTCCCACCGGCTCTGGCGGGGCCAGGACTGTACTTATGAAGTGCAGTCTGTTTCATATGGAGAGAAAATCTGTATGGGTGGATATGCGGCTTTATACAGTTAAATATTATTGTTCCACAACATAAATAATAAGGCTCCTTAATCCAATGAGTTCCTTATGGCTTCAGTTATTACAAAAGTAAATCATAAATTGCTAGTGCAGGGAACAGAGGATACTGCAATCCCCCGCTCGCGGTTTGGTCCCAACAGCTACAGTTTAATAAAATTCTAACTTATAAAGGGATCCTTTCAAGAATAACATTTTCCCCCCCTCTCCTAAAGTTCTCAAAATCCCTTTAATATTGGGTTTTCAAATTCCTGATTCTCACACATATGCGCGCTTTTAATTGGCGAAACATTTGTGTGCGAGTCGCTGGCGCCCGGCAGCGCGGCTGGCGCGGCTCCAGGCAGAGCGTGGGCAGGCAGCGCGCTCCTCGGAGCGGGGGCTCGGGCTGGCGGGGCGGCTCGGAGCAGGTTCTTCTGCGTTTAGGTCGGATTCCTGGCTTTAACTGCTTTGCTGCTGGCTGGCGCAGCACCGCGCGGGGGCTCTGCCAGCGCCGTCAGTGCTGTCTTTGTGATACAGCCCCGTGAGACAGGATGGGACGCCTGCACGCACTGGGGGCCGAGGGGCAGAGTCCACTGAAAGCTTTTCAAAGTGCTCCTCATCCCTTCGCTCATGGCTGGGATGTCCCTGAGGGGGCTTAGATGTGTCCGGTGCTCCGAGGGCTTGGAAGTTTATTTCTTATTGACTTATTTCTTCTGTCCCAGATGGTCTTCAACTTTTAACTTCCTTTTTTTTTCCCCCATCCTTTGCCAAATCCTCTGCTTTACATCATTAGGTGGGACCAATGCTGAAAGGAGCGTGTAAATGAGCATGGGGATAGTTCACAAATTCTTTCAGAGAAGCCGGCGCTCCCAGCGCAGCCAAGTTGTGTGGCGGCACAACCTATGAAATGGAGACGTAATTCATCTGTAACTGTAAAATGCCCCTGAAATGCCTCGAGAGACCCCGAGTGGCAGGGCTGCTGCGCTGCCTGCTGGCACGGCAGCACCGGTGCCCTCCCTGTCCTGGCAGGGAGCGTCTCCCCGCGCCCTCCAAGGAGGCTTTCCCTGGAAGCTTGCTGCTTGCAGTGGGGTGTACTGGGGTGTACTGGGCGCCCACGTCGTGCGCTGGCAGGCCGCGGGCCGCATGAGAAAGCTCTTTCTTAGCTGCTGCCGATCTCCAAACAGCAGAACAAGGGCATCATTCATGGGCTGGGAATGATTCAGTCCACCCAGCAGCTTTGCGTTTAATATTGCTCATGATCCAGCAGCCTTGGGAAGATCTGAGTGCATCCCAAACACTGTATCAGAGGCAAGGAAATGATTTGCACAGCAAGCAGTGCAATGACCCAATGCACGGAAGAAATCACTACCAAAGAGCAAAACCACACAGAGCAATCTTCCCTCTTGCAAAAGAAGTTCCCCCATCTCTGTGCTTTTTCTGTTAGCTGCACAGAGTTATCCAAGTGGTTATTTTTGCCCTTTGGATTGCAATGGAGAGATGCACAGCCCTGTCCTTAAAAACACTGCAAAACGTGCCATTGCAAGGTCCCAGTCTGCTGTCCCCGCTGGCTTTGCAGGGACAGGGTGTAACGAGGAGGGACAAGCGGCATGGACTGGGACCTGGCAAGTCAGTGCTGCAGGTCAGGGGAGTCTCCCATGCAGAGCTCCCTTCGGGTGTTGTGCTCCTATAGCAGAAAGCTCGGGATAAATATCGATGTGGTTCGAGCACAATGTTTTGGTGGCTGGTGCAAATATTTTTTGTTTGTTTTTGGTTTCATTTTAGAGAATGGCAAAATGCTTCATTTTACTCTTAAGCACTGAAACGGAGCAGTTTCATGTCTTCTGTTTGATGTTTTAGGTGAATTCCTGCTTGGCAGAGCATTCAAAACATAAAGAAGTTTGTGACAGAGGTGCGGATCTGGGGAACAGGAGCAGCCAGGCTTGTCCCTGTTGTCCCCACGATGTTCTAAAAGGCGAGGACCTCCCTCCTGCTGACGGCTCTGCCTGCCCAGGGGCGGCAGGGTCCCCCCGGTATGGAGGAGCCGGGCACAAGCCCCAGCGCAGGCTCCGGGCGCGGGTCGATAGCAGCACCACGAGACCCGGGGTGCAGAACCAAGCTGTCCGCCCACAAGCGACACGCAGCCGCGGGGAGGCTGGCGGCTGTGAAGGATGCTCGTGCCTTGCTGAGCCCTCTGTGCCCTCACCTCTGGGGGAGGGCTGATCTTCGTGCAGATTGTCTTATCCCCGGTGTTGGGCTGTCCATCCAGGAGGTCAAGACCGATAATTGCATGGAGACAGATATTTATTTATTTAAAAAAAAAAAAAAAAAGGAAGAACAATCGGTGAGGAAGAGGGGAGGGAAACCAAAAGGCTGTCAGGGGAGCGATGGGGTTCTCAAATTCCCTGTCCTCAGCCCGCCTGCCCCTCTGCTTGCGCTGCTGTCGGCCAGATGGCAGCCTGGGAGTGCTGGGGCAGATGGCGAGGGCCGGTCAGTGCTGGGAGGAGCGGTAAAGGGACGCGTGTCCTCCGCTGCGTGATTTATTGCTGCGGGCCCGAATGCCAGGCCCTGGGGCAGCAGCAGGTTTGGGGAAAATTTACGCGAGGAAATGAGTGGGTGATAAAACGAGTGCTTCCATGGGAAACTGCTGGGAAAAATCAAAGCAGCGTTTGTCCAGACGTGTGTGAGCCTCTGGGCTCCTGACAGCAGGCGTTCCCAGCATCAGAACCTTCCTCATCACGAACCTGCTCCGCTTACCTTCCCTCTTCACGGTCCTGTCCCTCTGGGCTGGCACAAAGCGCGGCAGGCTTGTGTAGATTACACGTCGGGCAGGTTTGGGGTTGTTTGGTAGATATTTGAAGAATTTGGAAACAACTCACACAAGAGCTGTGAGTGGTTTGACATGAAACATTTAATTTGTGTAACTCTTACCTCTTTTTCTCCTTTGAAAGTGAGAACTTGTGCCCAAGTGATTTGGGCACAGACTTGGCCCCAAACCCGACCCTGCTAAGAACTTCTTGCTGAAGTTTCTTCTATTTCTTTTCCTGCTGTCACCAGTGTTCCTCGTCATATCTTCCAAAATAGTGATGTGATCAGCAGAATTTCTCAAGTGCATTTAAAAAAAAAAAATGAATTGAGAAGGCAAGGTGAGATGATAAGTTAGCTGCCACTTTTCTCATTATTTTTGCTGTGTTGGAAAAACCACACATGCCAGCCAGTTAAATAAATGGCTCTGTGGCCCAGGACACTCAAGCCAGAGCACTCGTACACGTCTTTTCTTCTTTAGCTTAGAGGCGGCACAAGCAGGACATACAAAAATCTTTGCTGATGACAACGTTAGTTGCTATAACTGTTTGAGGGTCATTTTTGAGATTATAAGGTTCGACTTTCAGTGGAGAACGTAAGACCAGAGTAGAACAGATGGAAAAAGGCTCTCTTGCTATTTCCAGCCATGCGTCTCAGTCCAAGTACTATCTGGGTAATTAAAACCCTGCAAGATCTCAAGTGCAGCCGCTGCATTGCACATCTGGCACTCCGTCACCCTGAAACCTAACCCCGCCAGATGTGCTGCCAATACAGGACTCTGCTCATCCTCATCTGACAGAGACTGTCAATGAGGGCTTGGTGGATGAACCATCTACTTATAGCTGTGAGTGCAGAGTGAGGACGAGAAAGTGCAGGGTGGCTGGGGCGAAGAGGAGGCGTGCTCCCAGCCTGCCCGCAGCGCTGTGAGGTCCTCTGGCTCTTCACCCCGGCCACAGGGCTGGAAATCTGGATTTGGTTTTGGGTTCTCTTATTTTAGCTCCTTCTCCCTTCTCCTTTTGCTCTTCCTGGTGCTTCTGGGTCTTTCATCAGCAGAGCAAAGCAGCGCTGTGGTTTGGACGGGTCGTGGCATGGTTGGTTTGCTGCTGAGGGCCTCGCTGGGGCTTGTCCATGGATTCTTGAGGCTGGTACAGACTCATCAGCTTCCCAGCGTTTCTCCGCTTACCTCCCTCATCCGTGATGTCATTGAAAACGTGACATGCAGCATTCCTTCAGTGCAGTGCACCTGCAGCAGACTATTTACTGGGGTGTCGCGGGCCACCCATGCCCACGACCTGTCCTTCCACATCCCTTTCTGTTACCTACTCCACGTCCCTCTCCTATGGGAGCTGCTCAGTAGCAGGGCTGCTGCCTGTGTTGGAGGGCATTTGTGCAGAGCAGTCATTGCCAGGGAGGAAAAGCTCAGCCAAAAGCACTGGTTTTGCCTGAAATTGCCTTACATAAGAAAAACTTCTTTTTGTCCTGGGTGAGCTTCCTTGGCAAGGCAAGATGCTGCCAGCCCAAAGCAGTTTGTATCCATCCTAATAACAGTAATTGCAAATGCTGCTGTTAACGCTGAAGGGAGGATAAAATCCCTTTCCTAAACACAGAGCTGTCAGCGAATCTCCTGATCCAGGCAGCAGGTTGCAGGCTCCGCTACCCACGGGTAGCTCTCGGTCTGCTGCTTTTGTTGAAGGGGGGAAGAGGTGAGGACCTGGCTTCCCCAGGTCGTGCAGTCAATCGCGACGTGCTTGGGATGCTGCGTGTATTGCTCCCACAGCAGGGAGCTGTGCTGAGCACCGACAGCATCTGCCCTGCTTCCCACCCCTTATGGCGTTTAAAATCTACTGTGTTCGTAGGTTGCTGCTGTCTAAAATCATCTGAAGCCTGTTCTCTTTTTTAATAATGGGAGGGGTGCGTATTTTCAACTCCGGCGGACAAAATCTGGCACCGATGGAAGCGGATGCATGCCCCTGGTGCTTCTCAGTGCTGTAGCAGCGATGTGCTTTGGTAAATAAGGCTTCATCTGACAAAGGTATCGGTTTAGTTCCACCATGGTTGTTAGTTTTGAGCACTTCCCTAAGCTCTGAAATGGAAGTGTCTTTCCAATTGGCCCCAGGATAAGGGAATTGTCTCTGTTTTTTTCTTAGGGCAGAAAGTGCCCTAAGACGCGTTGGCTGTGGTTGCACCACGCAGCCAGGCTCGCGCTTGTGATACTAACCCAACCGTACGTTTCTAACGACCTTCGAGCCAGGGATATGATGTATGGAGAGGCAGCCAGCAATCCAAGAAGGGAAGATTAATCAGGAAGCAGGAGTTACTTGCTCTGGATAAGGAGAGGAGCTGAGAATATAAATATTGGTACAGATAATAACGGTGACGGCGACGCTTGGGAAGGGGAAGATGGATCACCAGCTATTAGTGGGCATTATTACAGCAGCTGCAATGCATCACTCTGGAAGAATGGGATGGATACATCATGCCAGTGAATTTATTTAAAGTCCCCAAACTTTTATTAAATAAATCTGTTTTTAAAAATAGAAAGAACTGCATTTAGAAAAGAAATAAAGCCCAGTTTTGCAAACAGATGTGCTCTGCTGCTCAGTGCTGTGTAATATGGAGATGTTGAGCATTACAGTTCGAGCACAGTTTTATACCTAAACATATTTGTATGTAATTAATACCCATATTGAAAGAGACCGCTTGTAAAATATGCAGAAGCTGTTTGATAGTCCAGAATTTCACACTATCCTGATCCCATGAGGTTGACTTCAGTGGGAACTGGTAGCAATTTGCACCTGTAGATCTAAGCTCTAACATTACTGTTGTTAATTGGTATTTATTAGAGGTTGAATTTTCAGAAGAGCTCTAAGACTTGGGAGCCCCCGCAGGAGTTTGTAGAGGCTCAGGTGACAATTAAGTAGCTAACACCTTCACCTTGAAATAGAAGTTGGGCACTACGTCTCAGTGCCAGCTTAGAGCCTGTGCTTGCAGGGCCATCTCCGAAGTGTCTTGGCCAGTCCTGAAAATGTGACTTTTTTGCTGCTTGATGCATCTCTGATGTAAATGCTGTTACTGGGGTCTGCTCAGCGTTGGAGCTGGGCATCACAGAGCCGAGCATCTCAGGAGATTCCCTTATGGCAGAACCTGCATTGGAAGTGTGGCCGTGTGAATGTGTTTCTTTTTCCAGCGCCTCTTTTACTCCCGTTCCCCACGCAGGTCGCTGCCGGGGGCTGCAGTGGGTCGTGGGGATGTGGCCGTGCACCAGCAGGGGGGGTGCTGCCGCCCTTTCCTCCCACTACAGCCAGCTCCTCCCTTAGATGCTTGACACTCAACCCATTTCTGCTGAGCACAAAGGGAGCAAATCGACCCGACACGGGCTGGGGCGGATCCTGCCCCTCTGGCCAGCACAGTGCTGGAGCTGGCGGGTTTGCTCCTGCACCTGCCTTCGCCCATTGTTCAGCCCTGATGCCTTTTCCCAAGAAAAAGCAAGCAGACCAAGAGTGAGCGCAGTGTTTTCAAAAACACCCAAATCCACCCCATTAAAATGTATTCCCTAAGTATAATACGGCTGCGTTCAAATGTCCCAATCAGTCACTAATACGGGAGCTGCTCCTTGTCCTAAAGAGCTGGCAGAGGCAGGAGATGCGCAGGAGGCTGTGGACACCTTCAGAGGAGGAGCTGGACCCAGGCTGGGGCTGGGCTCAGCTGAGCCACGCTTTGGGTCCAGTCCAGGAAAAAAGGAGACTTAATGCGGATGGGGAGCGTGCGTGGATGTTAATGCCACGGGCCTTGGGGGTTTCCTTATTGCCGTGCTCATCCTCCCTCCTTAGCGCGAGCAGTTGTCCATTTGCCTGCCCCAGTGACAGTGAACGTGCCCTCCTTGCTACGGCTAAATCGCTCTGCTTCTCGTTTCAGCGAACATGATCTGGGGGAGGACATTTATGACTGCGTCCCCTGTGAAGATGAAGGCGATGATATCTACGAAGATATCATCAGAGTGGAAGTTCAGCAGCCCATGGTAACAATTTATATGCTTTTTTTAAACTGTGATGGAGCAGGGGGGGAAGGGAGAGGATAAAATTAAATAATAAGTGATCCACGGATGACAGGGAATGCTGCAGGGAAGCAAATCACTTTGCATCATTCCTCGAAGCCAAGCTGCCTCACGAGAGGTAAAAATAAGCCGAGTGGGATGGCGCTGGCCCAGAGGGGACTCTCCGAGGAGTTTCCCAGCACATCCCATCGTCTGAAGGAGTCTGGGGAGGAGGAAGGGGAAGGAGAGCTGATAAGCCCAAATCATAAAAGACAAGCTAAAAATAGTCATTTGCTGCTGAGCCCGTGCAGTGTGTGTCACCGCAGCCCTTTCTGGGGGAGCGATGAGGCTCGTACGTGCTCCGTCACCAAGCTGCGTGCCCTGGCTGTGCCGGTATTTTTAGATCAGGGCGAGCGCTGGCAGATCTGTGCGCTGAGGATTCAGCACGTGTTGGTGCTTGTTCCTGCTCCTGCCTGGGTGCTCGGAGCTGCAAGACTTTCACAGCTGAGATTTCTGGAGTGGTGGGGACCCAGGGCCCCGTGGGGCTTTATGGAGAAGCAGCTGACCCCATTCATCATCTCTAAAAGCCTTTTGACAGGGGGGAAAACCAGGTGTGCGGCATGCAAGACCTCATGGAGAGACTTGCATTGACTCCAAGGGGCTCTGCTGCAAATTTCCTGCTCCATAGATGGTCCAGGAGAGTGGTGGTGGCCCTTGCATCTCCCCAGAGATGCCTTCAGCCACCCTTGCTGCCCGTGTCCCCGCTGAGAAGGGCCACACTGGTTTCTGCTGGTGCAGAGCTGGAAGGGAGCTTTCCATCAGAGCACAAGCTTCTGAATTCTCTTCCATCCTCTCATAGCTGCCACCTCTGGACTCATGTAAACTCTAATTACTGTCTCCTGCCTGCAAACAGCAGCTGGCAGTGGTGCATAGCTCCCTGCAGCAAAGCAGGATAAATGCACAAGTTGCTGATCAGTTAACCCTCCAGAGCCAGGCACGTGGCTGTGCTGGACAGGTGCTGGAGGTTGGGGACCAAAACCCAAGTCTGGCCGCAAGTGATGCAAAGACTGCGAGGATGCTGGATGAGGCATTTCATCACTTCACGCCTTGTCTGCATCCTGAGGAGCTCCCTGCACACCGAAAACCTGCCTGGGTCAATGAGTTGGGCACACAATGTTCCCAGGAACCCCTACCAAAGCACACGGAGCTGTTCACAGGCACCGGAGGCAATGCCGATGTCAGTGCAGCTCGTTGGCCACCAGTGGTTTTACCATTTTGCCATCAGTTGCAGAAGCCAGTCAGGCCAAGGACTCTCCCGTGGTAGAAATTTATCGCACAGAAGGCAAAATGAGGGAATGGTCCCACCACGTGGGTGCCCAGCAGCCAGGCAGTGCCGGATTAGGGGCAGTGAGAACAGTTTTTTACTGTGTCCTCTGCAATATTTTGTCTTCTTGGTCACTGCTGAGCAGCAGTGGAGTCAATGGCTCTGACTCCCTGTCCTCCCTGTCCTTGGGCGAGAGAGTCTATTTTAATATAATCACCCACATTTCTGTCTAAATATTGTTTTTTTTTAAGCTTTGTTTCCATAGCAAGTGCGTAATGCTAATTGGTTTCTTGTATTTCTGCATGCTTCAGATTAGATATATGCAGGTAAGACGCATTGATTGAAATACTGGTTTCCATGCAGCTGATAGGTGCAAGCTGAGAGTTGTAACGGGGCATACAGAGGATGTTCATTCCTGTGCATGATCATTGAAAACAAATCACAGAATCACCCCCCGAACTCAGAGTCTGCGCTAACAAGTGCAGCACCTCCCACCACGTGTTCTCTCAGCTCCTCTTTCCAAATGTAAGAGTGAGAGAAGTGACTCCAGGAGTTGGGGCTTTAAAAAAAAAAACAACATGTAACATGTAGTATCAGATTTGACCTAAAATCATGAGAACTGGCAACCTGGCAGGGGATTTGTATAAGTCTAACTTATTTTTTATGACCCATTTAGGCTCTGGTGTGAGTTTCATCTTAAGAAAAAAAAAAAAGAGAGAAAAAGAACATTTCTCTCTCATTTATTCTTTAGCTGATAGTCTTTGGTGATGTAGCCATACTAAATGGAAAAGACGGAATGCTGTCCATATTGAACAGTAGAGCCAGAGTTTCTTCCTATATTTTTTGGATAAAAATAGTTTCCTTTAACATAAACCAATAACAATACTTCTTTACCTTTCCTAACTTGTGCTTGTTATTATGACTTTGCCATCACTGAAGGCCGAAATGAAGCTCCACTCTGTGTGAGCAAGTCGCTGGACCACCATTAAGACTATCCGAACGTGCATTATTTTAACTTTTTCTAGAAAATGGGCATGACAGAAGATGACAAAAGAAATTGCTGTTTGCTAGAAATCCAAGAAACCGAGGCCAAATACTACAAAACACTTGAAGATATAGAAAAGGTAAGAACCAAGCTGTCTTTTTTATACCATTGCCTTCCACCTCATCACTCGATCCCGCATTAATCTTGCCATATTAGTTCTTGCTGCGAGAGCTGGCAGATGTGATGAGGCAGGATCAATGCACTCACATGTAAAATTGCGAGAGGAGGAGGATACAGAAAACCCATCCTGACAAGCACAAATGCGCAGCCTGTAACTGTAGGAGCCAAACAGCATATTTTTTCTGATCGCTGCATATTGGAAATAGGCTGAAAAATTCCCTGCTGTTCCCCCCCACCCGAGGGTAAGAGGTTCCCGCTCCACTCAGCCAGGCCGGTCTCGCTGATAAGAGCCGTGTTTGCAGATATCTTATCGCTTTGATTGCCACCGAATAATTTGAAAGAGTTTCTTTATTCTGGGCGTTTTTCAAAAGTGCTGAAGCTGTGCTGACTTGTCATTGAAACTAATTGGATTAAAAGTAACATTCCGCTGCTTGAATTCATGGGTTTTAATTGGTTTTGATAAATTATTGTTGTGCCTTTCTTCTAAAATAAAATGAACACCGCAGCAAGACAGTGGAGTCAGGGGTGCTGCTGGAGCCTGGAGGTGGTTTCTGCTCTGAGGAAAGTGGCAGGAATGAAGAACAATAGTGAAAATGAAGCTGCCGTTTCTCATTACCCTAACGCTTTTGTTTCCCCCCTTTTGCAATTGTTTGCCTTAGTCTGCTGCAAGTTCCCGCAAAGGAGCTGTGGGTGAAGCTGAGTGCAATAAAATAACATTTCCCATTTTACAACCAAATATCCTAATGTATGTAAATAGCACTTTTTCTTTGAAAACAACCATAAACCTTCTGTTTCAGTCTAAAAGAAGAGTTAAGTTATTGCTTTGATATCCTTCAAAAAGGCTTGCAAAAGCTTAGCAGGTTCTGACGGCGTGTTAAGGGCTAGAGGGTCCTGTCTTCAGTGCATTGCATCTGTTTTTTCTTGTAGTTACAAGTAATGTAGATGTTTCTATTAATATGTATTTGTTCAGAAAGGCATTTCCAATGTAATCATATCATCTATGCTTTTTCAAGGGCAAAATTGTAGTGAGAGAATCAAAGAGATGAAAAGATGCTTCAGAGCTCTTCATAGCTGCAGCCACAAACTCAAAAAAACCACCTCAAATAAAAAAAAAAACAGTTGACTGCTTAAATCTAGACATTGTAGGTTACTCCTTCAGTGGATGACATGCTGATTTCTACCCTCTTTGGATAATTGTTAAGTGGGAGAAGGCACAGAAGCGACACGGGGGTTTTGGCAGGGAGCTGGTCCAGCCTGGGGCAGGTGCTTACCACCGTTAGCTGCTCTGTGGGTCTGGACGGGTGCATTTAAATCCCTTTCCTGCAGATTTAGCAGAGATGGCTGTGCACTGGGGTGCCCTGCACCTTCCCATGCTGGATGGGCCCCTTGCAAGCACACAAGTTCATTAAAACCGGGCTTCTAGCTGGCAAAGTAAATGCAGCTGGTGAAACAGGAAAATATCTCCCTTACGCAGAAAGAAACTTGTTCGCTCTCTGATTTCAATCCCTTTTCCACTTACCTCTTGCAGAACTATATGAGCCCACTGAAGCTGGTACTGACTCCCCAAGACATGGAAGCTATTTTCATCAATTTGGAGGTAACAACACAAACACTGGCTTCAACATTTGCTCTTTTTGTGGCAGCTTAGCTTTCTTCCTGCTTAAGAGAAGACTTTCAGGTTGCACATTAGATTCATGCATTCCCCTGTATAGGCTCAGTCCTTTATCTGCTGCGGAGATTGAATAGGTTTAGGAGATTTTTTTTAATGCTCATTTTAAAGTTGAGGATTATATATATAGGTAAGAAAATAATTGTATACAGTGGATGTTCCAAGGCTGGGGCTTGGCCTGTGTGTGTTTTAGCTGTACTTAGAAATGCTTTGGAAAGATAGCAGGGCTATTTCAGAACTAGGCAGGACGGAGCAGAAGCAGGAAGCCCCTCGCTGGGCAGGAGGAGCCGTCCCTGCAAGGGGCTGCGGAAGGGCAGGGCGGTGCGACTGAGAGCCGTGTTCCCTACAAAAAGGCGGCCGGACGCTGCTGGTGTTGGCACACCATGGGATCGAGGGGTTTATTTCCATGCCTGCCATTGAGCCCCGTCAGCTTCCACAGCGCTGCCTTACGCAGGGACTGGGATGGATCCTGCCCATTTCCTCTGCTTCCTCCTGTTCTGCACAAGGGGCTTTAACTCACACAGATGCATTTGTCCTACCTGAATTGCAACCTTGCACTCATGCCCATTTAGGGCTGATCTCACTAGGATGACTTATTTTAAAAACAGCTAAAAAGAAAAAGAAGAGAAAATGACTGCCTGATGAAGAAGTGAATGTGCATTTCTTTAGGCTTTGTTTGCCCAGTTGCTTTAGGTGTGTTTAAAGTATTGATTGTTTCTTCATTTTAGGACCTAATTAAAGTGCACTTCAATTTCCTGCGAGCCATCGATGTCTCTATGATGTCTGGAGGAAGCAGCCTGGCAAAAGTATTTCTGGAATTCAAAGAGAGGTAAAGAGGAAACTCAGCCTTCAGACAGCTCCAGTTTTAACAAACTAGGGTTCCTAACTGCACGCGTGTCGCAGCAGACCAATTTCGTATCAGCAGTTCAGCAGTGAGATGCTCTCGGGCTGCTGAAACATCACTTGGTGCCTGCACTTAAATGCAACACATTGAGAGAGGTGTACCAGAGGGGATAGAGATGGGAAGGTTGTGATTATGGTGAGCCAGAATGGAGTAAAACCTCAGTCACCCTCATGGGCTTTAATGTTGTCTTCTCCTGCAAGCCCTGGTGGGGATTTGAGGGCCTGGGGCGCGGCAGGATCAGTCCTTGCAGCGACATGTCTGTCTGGTTAGATCAAAGCAATGGTTTGCTATAAAAAGTCATGTATTTGGCACTGGTGTTGTCCCGCACCTATTGCATGATGAATAAATGTAAAAGTTGCTTTCGCAAACATGATATATTTTGTGTTTTGGCAGCTGCAAGCAGGAGTACCCCAGAACACAAAGATAAGGTTAATAAAAGCCTTTAATATCCTTAATACTAATCAAAGGCCTGGTTCATTGTGGACTCATGCCAGGGTGTTATTTCACTGTGATTAAACCAGTGTCTAGACATAGAAATGCCATTCAGAAGTCAATAACTCCAGAAATACCATCTGCATTAATAATACACTGTAAGGTCAGATATTCCATCATTCACAGTGCCTCTTTTAGAAAGTAAATGTTTCTTGGATTAAAGAAAAAATGTTTCCAAAAAAGAATGCAAATAACTTAAAAATGCTCGTAAAGCTCACTTAGGTGATTTTGATTTCCTAATTCCTTGCTTGGCTTCGTGCACACCAGTGCTGTCCCCAGGCAGGAATCCTTTCCTGAGCTTGGGGTGGAGCTGTGCAGGCGGGGAGCAGGGAACGGATGTGGGCATCCCTGGGTTGATCCGCATGGCTGTGCAGGAAGTAGGAGCTTGCAAGCTGCTGAGATGAGGATCTGCCCAATTACAGCAATTTCTGTTACAAAACAAAACAAAAAAAAAACTTTTCCACTTCTCATACTTCTGTGCATCGTCTCATTCAAAAGAGATTGCAGTGCTTTTGTAGTGGCTGCACAGGAATAAGTCTGGAGAAAAAAGTACTAAATGTGTGCTAGGATACTGCTCACCCTCCGAGACTGCTCGAGGGGCCGGGAGCTGCCAGGTCGCCCAACCAGGCAGTGCATTTTGGGCAGGGTGGCACCGGCACCTTCCCTGTGGAGTGCAGCGAGGTGGGACGTTGTCTTCTGCCCCTGCTTTTGGGGAGCAGTGGTTTGGAATTGATGTGTGCAGGGATGATGCAGGGAGGGGAAAACTTTCGCCTCTGTTCGCTGCGAGGTCTGGCATGGCTGCCACAGGGCAGTGTCTGCAAAGTGCTCCCAGAGCATTGCAGGAGCGGGGCAAAGTGTCCCTGTTGCTGTTTCTGAGAGCTCAGCCACAGCAGAGGTCATGCCATGCTTTGAAATATTTAGAAAAATTTTAAGCTGAGAACTGCTCCAGTCTCATCAAGGAGAAGAGGGCCCCAAAAGTGGGCTCTCAGGGGTGAAGAGTTTGGAGCAACCTGATCCAGAGGATCAGGGTCCTTTCCTCCATGGGAAAAGGGCTGGGAGAAGGTGATGATGTCCCCCGCTACAGCAAGGAGGTGGGGCTGCAGGAAGAGACAGCAAGCTTGCGTGGGGAGACGGTGTTGCCCCACCAAGAAGTGAACGTGGGTCTCCCAAGTCCCTGTTTGGTCCCTGTGCCTAAAACCTTCCTCCTCATCTAATGTAGCCATGACAAATAGCTCTTGCTGCTGTACGCATCCTCAGAGATGTCCTAGCAAAATGATGTATTGCTATTCTGCTTTGCAGATTTTTTTTTAAAGGCAATAGTTTGTAAATCTCTTTCTATGAAAGCTGGAGGTTTGAATTTATGCTCCCAAAGCCTCTTTGAAACTCTCCAAGTGCTGGCAAGATAGATATTATTGTGCATGTTCAGAAGTTGTCAAGGGGAAAAGGCAGAAGACTAATCTGTATTGGCTGCGGCTTGGTCGGGGACTGCGGATCCCATAAATCTCTCTATTCAATTACCCACCGGGGTCCGAGAGTCCCATGTTTACGGAGCGACACCGGGTCAGGTGCTGGAGATCGTCTCCATCGAGAAGCGAGGCCCTGAAATAACAGATGAGTTACAGCGCGTGATTGAATATGTGGCTTATCAGCAGCAATACAGTTAACAGCGAGGAAGGGGGGGAAAACCCAAACCTGTCGTGCAGGATTAATGAGCAAAATGGAGGAGAAGGGGGAATCCACAGCAAAACTGCTCTGTTTGTGTCAGGTGCTTAGATTTATGGCCTGGGGTATCCTTACAGAGCTTTGCTGTGTTTCCAAAGGCTGTCACAGCCTTCTTTCCCCCAGTCACCCCTTTCTTGGTCTCAGGTGGGTCCCCGTGCCCATTCCACAAGGAGCATGCAGCGCACTGCTGCACGTGAGAAGCTCCACTGGGACTTACCAGAAAGACATGCATGGGTTTTAAGGGGCTTTGAAGCCTCTGGTTCCCTGGCGAGGTACTGTAATTATCACCCACGTCCATTCTGGGCTCTCCTCAGGAATGGAGCGTTTCTTGCCTTCCTCCCTGTTTGGTGAAACGTGTGAGATGCGCGCATTAGCCACGGTGGTGGCCGTTGCTTTTTGGGCTGCGAGCAGCTGTGACTCAGGAAGCAGAAAACTTTTTTGGGGAGGGTGATGGTGAAGACAAATACATGAGCTTGAGCATTGCAAGGTCTGGTGGCAACCTCATTTGGAAGTGCTCTCAGGAAATGGATTTTTGTTGGCGTTTGGTCTTTTACCTCTGCACCTTCCCAGCTGCAGGGAAGCTGTTTGCTTGTGTGCGCCCTTGCTCTGCCTCTGCAAACCATAGTGTGGCATAGCCAGAAAACCGAAGCGTCGTGACCAAGGAGGCACGGCACCAATTAAGATATCAAGGGGATTATGGCAACGTTGTAATCTTGAGAAAAAGCCGATTTGCAGCCGAAGAGCCGCTGCAGTGAGGCCTGTGCTTAGACAGCAGGGTTCACCGCTCTTCCCCTCCGTGCATTTCACTTAATCCACTGCCCCTCACTCAAGTCAGAACGGCCCAATGCGTCGTATTTCTTCTGGTGTTTGCAAGAGGAGCGGTGTCCTGCAGGGCCTGTGCTGTCCAGATGTGGCCACAACATCTGCTCCACCCCAGACATGGGAGGATGAGGCACTGGGCTGGCTGGGGCCGCGCTCTGGCACTCAGGAGCTGGAGGATGAGCTGTCATAGCTCCAAAAATGGGGCCACAGAGCCCTTTTTGCTGAATTGCCCCAACAGCCTCCAGCTCTGCAAACTCCAAAAGATTTCAGTGTTAAAAAGTGCTGCAGTAAAAAAGTGTTAATACTTTGCTAAGCAGTTACATGGGGGAGCAGCCATTCACCTTGTCCTCCCACCATATATATGTATATATATCTTTTATAACAGGTTATAACTGCCAGCAAGTGTTTCCGATTAAATTTGTGATTTCCCCCTCTCCAGGCTACTGATTTACGGCAAGTACTGCAGCCACATGGAGTACGCCCAGAACACGCTCAACCACCTCATTGCGAACAGGGAGGACGTCCGGCAGAAGGTGGAGGTGAGCGGGTGGGGGGCACCAAGGGCACCCCATACCCTGCCACGGGTTTGGGGAGGGCTGCGGGAACTGCTGGTGTGTTGGAAATGCCGGATTTAGGGAGAGACAGGGGGACTGGGGGCTGAGTTTGTGTTGCCCCAGCCAGGAGGCAAGAGGGAGCAGAGCTGGGAGGTTTCTTGTCCTGGCACCCTGCTTGCCTCTTCCTCTCCCAACCCAAAAACATTCTCTGTCCTTCCTCCCCCGAGTTGAACCAGATTAAAGCATCTGGGCAGCTTTATTTGTGTGCAGGACTGGCTGTGAACAAATTACTCTTTGAGTTGTACAAAGAGACCCAAAGGCATCAAGCACCTACACGTGGGGACCCAGCTGGCTTCCCAAGGTCCCAAGCAGCACTGGGGACAGTCAGAGATAAACCTGAGTCCCCACGCAAGTGCCCTGGTTTCCCCACTGTCCTCCTGCCCTAGTGTGAGGGCTTGGGGTAACCAGGGGCAGATCCAGATATTGGGTAGATCAAAGGAGCCCCAGAAGGGATGCGCTGTTTAAGCTGCTGTTTTTCTCCTAACTCTAATTCCTGCTTTCATCTTGATGCTAATCTGAATTTGCTGGGCTGTCTGTGCATCTTACCTTGTTTTCTGCAAATGCCCCTTGACTCTGTGCAAAAGTAGTGACCTAATTCGTGGATAAGGCTATACATTCAATAATTATTTTAAACATCTTCCCTGGATTTTGCATCATGCTATCATGGTCTGAACAGCATGCTCTGCTGAAGGCTTGGTTGCTCTGACATTCCCTTGCTCCTGTGTTCCCGTGAGCTGCCTCGAGGGAGGCAGCTCAGCTGATCCTCCTGCAGCTGCGGAGAGGTCCTCAGCCAGCACAGCCTCATATATAATGGGTCTGGGTGAAGGTAGCAGTGCAAAACTTCATGTGATCACATTAGCTTATCTTAATGACTTAATGCTTATCAGCAAAGCCACAGCAACTGTCTGCGTGCTTGCTCCTAGCCCCTCGCAAATAAAATGCATTAGTTGAGGAGGTGAGTTAAGCTAATGTGTTTCATTTGACATTTCCCGAGGTCTAGGAGCACTCGCATGCTCTCCTAATGAGCAGTATCTCATTAAGCTGCAGTAGCTCAGCTGCATGAGAATGCGTGTATTTTAGGGTCCAGCCCCTGTGTGTTATTCCTCGATAACTTCCACGGTGGGGGTCCTGGCACAGACTGTGTGCACGCAGAGACCGTGAGCAGTTTCTCATCAGAATGGAGTTTACAGAAGCAAGTGTTACAGCTGTGGAACTTTTGAGCTTTTTTTCTGTGAGGAAGCCATTGTTTTCCCCCAGCTACTTCACTACTGATTTATTGATTTCTTTAATAGGAATGCACACTAAAGGTTCAGGATGGGAAATTTAAATTGCAAGATCTGCTGGTGGTTCCTATGCAAAGAGTTTTGAAATATCATCTCCTGTTAAAAGTAAGTGTTTCAGCATTAGCACTTCCCTCCAGTTGCCATCCTCACTGTAGCATCTTTAGGCTTTTACAGTGGCAAACGAATCATTGCCAGATGCAGAGTGAGTTTTTTTTTTCCCCCCTTCAAATGAAATAATTACTAGAGCTACTTAACATGACATAATATTTGTGCTGTCTCTTAAAGTATGGTGACCTGGGGTAATTCTGCACTTGTTAGCCACAAGAGGCAGTTAATGAATATAAAATAAGCTTGCATATAATCTGATTATGTGTGAAATTCCTGCCGTCAGCTCCGTGTAACGGATCTCTGCAGCACCAGCAAGTTGGCGCCGTCCCCGTCCCATAGCTGGAGCAGCAGCAGCCCGGGGCCCTACAGCACCAGCGTGCGGGCAGCTTCCTCATGTACCCACGTGCTTTTGTGTTTCAGGAGCTGCTCAGCCACTCGTCAGATCGACCAGAGAAGCAGCAGCTGAAGGAGGCTCTGGAGGCAATGCAGGTATGGGTGTACAGCAAAACTGTAGATGGAGAAACAGCCCAGCAGCCTGGGGGAAGGCAACATCTCCTCCTTTAGGACATGCTTATGTATATCGATTGCTGTTTAATGTGATTGCTTCTCAGCACAACTCTAGTCATCACTGTTATCTTCCTCCTTAAGCATCTGGGGAAGCTGATACTTGTTGACAAGTTATGACTTTTCACTAATTACTGTTGTGTGTAAAGAGGCCGTGCCAGATTTGGCTTTTGTTTTTTGCTGGTAGGGATCTGGAGGAGCTCCAGCCGTACCAGCAAGCCTGGCAGCACCGCTGAAGTCAGCCCTTGCCTGCATGGGGCATTGCCTGCGTGGTGTCATCCAGGCTGGGGAGCCTGCTTTCCAAGTGTATTTTTTCTAAGAAAATGATGTTTCCACAAATCTAGACTTCTTGTGACAAAAACTGGATTTGTTTAAATTTTTTTTGAGTTTTCAGGGAGGGAGGGGGATCATCCACATGTTTTGTGACTTGGATACATCCCCTCGCGCACTCCAAATTCACAGCAGGGTCATCGTCAGCAGAATCTGAGGGGAAGATGATCATTAAGTCCAGGTTTTCTCTCGAGAACACCACAGGATTCATCCCTGGCCTCACTTGTGTGCTCTAAGGTCACTTTGTTTGTTTTCTACCTCCGAGCTTCAGCTTTTTTAATGATACTGCATTTCCTAGCACTTACATAAGTTTGGTGACCTTTTTAGCCGCTATCCCTGCAAGCCAGTGAATCCAGAGCCGATATGTAGGTCGTTCTAGCTAAGGTTGTTTGAAAGACATTGCCTTCCCACTCCACTGCTGCACAATACAGGGCTGTGGCCTCAAACGAACACTCTGGGCAAGAGAAGGGAGCAGGAGAAGGGATTCTTCCTCATGCCACAAATCACCTCTGCCCCCAAAATGTCCTGGCTGATGAGACAAAGCGGCAAACCTGGTGACAGCTGTTAAACCTAGCTTATGGCCTCATAATACAGCATCCACCGCTACCGCTGCTAATAAATAAATGTATACAGTCCGGCTGCACTACAGAGTCAGCATTTTGTGGAGGAAGCTGCCAATAGCTGTCAGAGAGGTTTGTTTGCTTTCCTTGTCCCATCACCAGGAGAGCGCAGATGCAATTCAGACTGCGCTGGGCTAGCCGGGGGCATAGGAAGCAGAGCGGTTTGATTTTAATTGATTTGTAAACCAAGGCTTAACTCACAAGTAATGTTTTCCATTGAGATTCCAGCCTTTCTGTCTCCCGTGCTGGCGGACATTACTGCCATCCAGGGTGAGAGCCGTGCCGGGGGTGGATATCTACAAGTGGAGCTGCACTTCCCAAAGGGCTTCACCTCCCTTTTATTTTGCATACATGGTCGTTAGCACAAGGCGGGGGCAGGATGTGCACCAAAAAGCTGCACTTGGGGGTATTTGGTGCTTGCAGTGTCCCTCCACATGAGTACGCAGAGCTGAATCCAGGGGATGGGGGGGTAAGGCAGGTTCCCTGGTAAGTCCTGCAGACCCAGTCTGCGCGTGCTGTCGCTGTTTCAAGCCACCGTTGGGATTGGGTTTCCCCTTTGCACATGAGACCGTCTGCTCGGCAGAAGGGAACAAATGCTCCACTGAACGCTCAAGTGCTGATGGAGGATGCCAGCCTCGTTTCGTGAGGCTTTTAGTTTTGTCATTCTTCATAACCATCCCTGCCACTGGCTCGGTTGGGTATTTTGTGATGTTATAAGTATTGTCACGTAGACTTGTGATTATCATCTGTGATTAACCCTTCCTATGTTGGGAAGCTGGGGAAGGTCTCTCCTGGAGGGGATGTCTTAAAAATTCCATGCTCAGATTTAATCCAAAATGACAAGAGTTGTTGTTGAGGGCAAGGAGGCAGGGAGCAGATAAGAAGCAAATGGGCACTGGAGATACGGTCAGAAGGATGCAGGAAGTAGTTTGAGTTGAAGGAGCAGGGTGCTTTCTCTGATGGGTCAAAATTTGGGCAAGCAGGGAATTTTCCAGGGAATTTTCCGGACATTGCCCTTCCCAGCAAACATGCAGCCCAGCATCCAAAGCAGTTATTTTACAGATGTGGATGTTTTGACAGTGAAGACTGGCTTGGAGCTTTTTTATCTGGGGGGATGAAGGGAATTATGGTGATGAGAGGTGGGAGGGAAAGGTGCTGCCAGGGCTCACACCGGGCAAAAGCCATGTGTCAGGTTTGCCATCGCAGCAGGAGCTGGTCTCTGCCTGCTCGTGTACCACTGGATTAATGCATTGCCCTCTTCTGGGAAATGGGAAAAATTGCAGCAGCTACCTGGTTGAGCAGTGCCAACACAGCACAGGGCACAGAGCTTGCCCTGGGGTGCTGGGATGGAGCCCAGGGGCAGAGGCAGCGATGCAGGTGCCAGGATGGGCTCCTTTGCTTCGTTTGGAATTGCTGGGTTTGGCTTGTAATTCAGCAGAAATGTGTTGAGCAGCTTTTCCTTTCCTTCTGGTGATACCTGTGCTCACGATATCCTGGGCTGCTTGGATTCTTGCGGAGCTGCTTCTGGTCTTGCTCCTGAGTGTGTGCGAGGAAAGGGGAGCAGGGAACACGTGTTGTCTGCTTTAGTGAAGGTGCTAGCTTTATTTGGAAAATAAAGATCAACACTCACTTTTCTTTTAAGGACTTGGCCATGTACATAAATGAAGTAAAGAGAGACAAAGAGACGTTAAAGAAAATCAGTGAATTTCAGAGCTCTATAGAAAATCTGGTAAGTTGGAAAATTCTCATTCCCAACTTTAATTAGATTATTATGAACGTATTTGCTTTTTCGGTGCAATAATTACTGAATTTCGTGCAAATATTACTGAGTTATTTTGGATGTGCTATACAGTGCTCACACAGTCCGGAAATGGTTGCTTCACTAAAAACAAAACGATTTGGCTGTGATACAGGGTGGCTTTTGTTGCTGGCATTACATTGAAAATGTTTCTTGAGCTTTTTCTCATGTCATTAGTGTAGGGGTGACCCAAGAATTCCCCAAATCAAGTATGTTTGCTATCTGAAATAGGTTTTCTTTTTTGGTTAAGAAGACAGAATGGTGGACTAGCTGTTCCTGCTCTTGAAAGTGTACCAAGGCCTATTTGGAGGAGAATGACATGTGTAATATGCACCTAATCCCAAAATCTCAGGCAGATACTTTAAGGACAATCTCATCTTCCAAACTCCAGAGGTCCCATTTACCATGCCCCAGCCAACCCCCCATGCCCCATCACTCGTGTGCTTTTAGCCCTGAACAAGCCCATTAATTTAATGTTCATCAGCGGAGCTGCAGGCTAACGAGCTTTTTCCCCCATTTGTGGTGGGGTGGGGTGGGAGGGGACGGCTGGTCAGCTGCAGGCACAGCTGCTCCGCAGTCACGCTTTACGCTGGGGTAATGCAATTTGGGGTCTGACACCTGAGATGCTTCACAGGGGCTGATGGGAGGGAGATGCTGAGTGCTGCAGCGGTGCCCACCCCGAGGGCTTCCTGGATGCATGGCAGGTTTGGGTTCTTTAAGCCTGGACTTCATTTGAAAACAGTGACCTTTTAATTGATGATTATTTAACAGATGGAGACAAAATCCTTAATTTTCAAGAGAAACCTGCAAAAATTCTCAAGTGGGATACGGGCTGTTGTGGCTCACAGGTTTTGATTGAAGCAGTCATGATAATCCTGATCTGTGTGAACAATCAGACATTGTGCTCCATAAAAACGTGAATGTAAATGGGGGCATTAAGCAGCTCCTTCTCTCCCTTGCAGCAGGCGGAGAGCAGGTTTGACATGCAGGAGATGAAATGTTAGCAAAGCAGTCACTTCTGTCTGCAGATCAATCCCACGCACGTTCTGCTCGGTGTTTTGTTTCATTGCACGGGACTGGAAGTTGTGGAGTGATTGGTGTTATGTATACAGAGCCCACATGGCACAGCAATGAAATAATTACAGACTGTACACACAGATGTATAAAATATTTATTTTCCTGACTAGTGGTGACTCTTCATGGTATTTTTTCTTCCTGTAAGGAGGATGCAAGTGGGCTGATTCATGGGGCTCAGCGGTGGTGCTGCCCTCAGCAGCGTGCAAGGGCTTTTGAGCTGCAAAACCAACTGATCAAACTATCGGGTTGGGTTCCAGCCTGCCCAAAATGTCCAGTCCTGGTTCAGGATGGGTATCAAAACTACAGAGCCCTGACTCTGGTTTTGTAGAAACCCCTGTAAATAAAGCTTATTTTGTGGGAGTTTTGCTTTCTGGATCCCAAACCTTGCAAAAATGCTTTGACTTGTGAGCCCTGCCTTGGGATGGGGTGCTGGTCCTCCCATGGTCCCCCTCCTGGTGCCAGGGCTGTGCTCAGGTGTAGGCTGCCCTTGGCAAGGGTGCTGCTGTGTGCAGGAGCTTCCGTGGCTCAAGCCAGGGCTGGTGGTGATGTCCCCAGCTGCATGATGCAGCTACACTGGGAGAGGTTTGGTTTCGGTCTTCCCAAGCCAGCACCCAGCCCTGGCTGCAGATCTCAGCCCCACTTTGCTTTCTGCAGCAAGTGAAGCTGGAGGAGTTTGGGAGGCCGAAGATAGACGGCGAGCTGAAGGTCCGCTCCATCGTGAACCACACCAAGCAGGACAGGTGAGCGAGCAATGGCGTTCTCCTAAAAGATAAATGTGCTACAAACTGCCGAGAGACCCTTCAGTCAGTTGTTAATTAATCCCTAGTGGTGTGGGATGGAGCATGTCCCTGCTAGGGTGACACAGACAGTGGAGCTGTTTTGCATCTGCTGGTCTGTGCAGGAAGTCATAGAGTGCACAACTTAAAATTTAATTTTTGAAGGAGAAAAGTGGTCCTCAGAAGTTTCCTCCCACCCCAGAATGTGCCCTTTGTTTGGCCTCCCCCCTTGTCCCCAGGGCTGCTCCGTGAATAGCTGCTCGGTGACCTGTGTGCTGGGTTAATGCCTCTTGAATTACCTACGCTGGGCATGTGGCTACACATCTCCAGATATTTTGTGCTCAATTATTCAATTACTGCCTAGAGTTGCATTGACAGAAAGCACCATCAATGTAAAATTATAGCACAGCGAGAGCATTGAGCTGTGCTGGCTGGGGATGCTCTGCAGAGCTTTCCAAATACTTCCCCTGAATGGGGACCGTAATTAGAGGTTTGACTGGCTTGCTTGTTTGTTTGCTTGCTTTGGGCAGGTATTTATTTTTATTTGATAAAGTGGTGATCGTCTGCAAAAGGAAAGGATACAATTATGAGCTGAAAGAAATTATTGAGCTGCTCTTCCACAAGATGACTGACGACCCTATGAACAACAAGGACATTAAGAAGGTAGGTGGACCGGAGATTAGCTCTGCTGGAGAGCATTGTGGAGCTCTTCGGGCCAGTCCTCGGGTAGCACGTTCCCAGTAGCCTTTTTAAGTAGAACCAGAGCTTGCAAAATGCTGGAACATAAATGCTCAGCTTTCAGGGCAGCATTACACAGAGTTGGGAAATGCTTATGAATGTGGGGCTGGGCTTGATCCTCTGACCTCCGTCCTTGCAAAACAGCCCTGGAGAGGCTGGGATGGTTTGAGCGGAGGGAGAGAAAGCGGCTCCTGGCAGCGAGGGTTGGCAGGGAGCAGAAGCAGGGAGCTGGGGCAGGGAGGGAAGGTCCCTGGCAAGGCCATGCCAGTGCTGCTGCCAGCCTGCCGAAATCAGCACTCGACGAGCACAGCTGCCTCTGAAGGAACGTCATTTTGCCAGTGGTTTGGGGCTTAGCCTGCAGCCATGGAGGAAAACCTCCTCCCTGGCAGTGAGGCAGGGACCTGGTAGCTTAATCCACTTAGGTGTGATGCAGGGAGGTATTGTACAGATGGGAGAAGTGACTTTTGGGTGAGAATAGCCAATTTTGCCACTTGGATGCTGAAGAAATGCTGCCACCTTTGTGTTTTAATTAAATATATTTTCACTTTGCTCTCCTATGCTTTCTAGTCTCATGGAAAAATGGTAAGCAAAGCACACAATTTTCTCTCATGTTTCTGTGTACAGTGTTGTAATGAGACAGGCAGAGCATATGTGCGTTGGGCAGGTCAGATGTTCCTCCTGGGCTGTAAGTTGCTGTCAGGGAGAGAAATAATGGCTGGGGAGGATCCACTGAAGCAGAAAAATCCGTGTTCTCTCATCTGCCACTATAAAATCCTATTTGGCCCTAGTGCACAGTGCAGAGCTGATTCAGGCATCATTAGCTGTGATGTGTTGTAGAGATAGAGAGCTGTTTTTCCTCCTTCCCTACTGTTATCTGTACAAAGGTGCAGTAGTCCTTCAGGAGCAGAGACGGGGCAGGCGTTAAGAGCAGTTCTTGAAAAGCCTGAATAAAAGTGTGGCGTGTTTTGTTGCTCTGGTGCTGGGAGTGCAGCGGTTTGATCGGTTCTCTTGTTTTCTCTTCCAGTGGTCGTATGGCTTCTACCTAATCCACCTTCAAGGAAAGCAGGGCTTCCAGTTCTTCTGCAAGACAGAGGAGATGAAGAGGAAGTGGATGGAGCAGTTTGAAATGGCAATGTGAGTGCCAGGCATGGGGGGAAGTCGTATTGGACTCGCTGGTTATCAGAGACCAGCTCCGATAGCAAAGCCTGTGATGGGAAAGTTCACATGGGCTTGCAGGATGGGTCCCTGTGCAAGGGAAGGTTGGTCCCAGCATGAAATCATCTGCCCAGAGTGTTTGCACCAAAGCATGTTTCCAAACTTTGACTGAAATGCAGACAGACCCTGCTGTGAGAGGTCATGAGTGCAGAACGACTCGCAGGGGCAGGTCGATAACCCCCGGTCCTTCCCCTCAGGTCCAACATAAAGCCAGAGAAAGCCAATGCAAATCACCATAACTTTCAGATGTACACATTTGACAAGACTACCAACTGCAAAGCATGCAAGATGTTCCTAAGGTGAGCCACATCCTTCTAGCTTTCCTGCATCTGCACTCCGACATGGAAAGCAGATCTCAGAGCTGGGGCTGAATTAAGACTTTGTGACTTCCTTTTTGCGCAGAGGAACATTCTACCAGGGCTATCTTTGCCCAAAATGTGGAGCCGGTGCTCATAAGGAGTGCTTGGAAATCATTCCTCCCTGCAAGATCGGTGAGTTACTTGTCAGCATTAGCAGCTTATGACAAGGAGGTGAATGTATGCGAATGATCCCAAAGATCCTCTCTATAGAGCGCTATCAGCTGTTTGTTTTAACACCTAACAAAATCTGAGGACGCTGCCAGCCGCTTCTCAGGGCTGCAGGTCATAATAACTGGTGGTTTAAAACACAACCAAACCAGCCAAAACACCAAAAATCAAACAGTCCAATCCCTGTATTTCTGAGGATCGCAGGAGCTCTGTGTGCTCTGTGGGATGCATCGAGCCCTCCTGCAGGAAGGGCATTTAAGACAGCTGGCTGATGATTCCTCCATCCGAAAACTCTGGTCAGTGAAAGCAGGAGGGAACACCGCAGGGCTCACGCTTCTGGTGAGAGGGACATGACTCCAGACCCCAAATAGCCCATAGTGCTGGGGTGTGGGAGGCAGAAATCCCTGTCCTTGACCTAATCTGGGCAAACCTGTGGCTCTCCTGCCATGGCCCAGCTCAGCACTGGCACTTTGTGCCAGGGAGGACGTGGGGGATTTTCTAAGAGCAGCATCAGGAGGGATTTGGGTGGGGAGGGGAACAGGGAAGAAATGAAATCTCAAAACTTTGTGCAAGTGAGAAAGCGGCTGTGCCCAGCTCCAGTCCCTTCCATCTCTTGCTGCCTGGCACTGAGCCGAGGAGTGGCCCCAGCCTCTGGCCTGCTCTTTCTTGGTCCCGGTCAGGTGTTGGTGGCACTTTATGGATACTTGTGGCATCGAGAGAAGTAGAAAATGGGTTTGTGGTCTGTTAAATTAACCGCCTATTTCATCATGTCTCTTGCAGGTTCTTCAGCAGACCAGGTACGTTGTTTGATGCCCCTTTCCCCTCATCCCTCTGCGTCAGGCAGACCTGTGTCCTTGCCTGGTCCGGGCATGGGCAGCTCTCAGCTCATGGGGGGGCACTGGCACCGGTCTCAGGGGGATCCCAGTGACTGGGGGGGACAAGACTGTAGACTGATGGCCAAAACTGGCCTGGTCTGCATGGCACCATGGTCCTCGGGAGCTGCCAGAACCCAGTTTTTCATCTCAGTGGCTTTGGATGGGGAGAGCTGGGACTGCTGTGTCCTCACAGGGACTTTCTTCTCTCTTTGCAGGATTTGCTGAGTGCCGGACCTGGTAAGGGCATTACTGTATTGCAAGAGGACACCTTGATTGTAGCTGAAGGTGTCACTGAGGCTTGAGCACGTGGGGTGGGGGAGGCTCCTTTTGAAACCAGGCAGGAGTGCTGATAGCCGCAGCAGGGTGCTGTGCCTCTGGCACAGCAAGCAGTGGGATGGGATGGGACAGGATGGGATGGGACGGGACACCCAGGGCTCTCCTCCCGCTCCCCAAAGCTCTGCTCGCTGCCAGGTCTCCTCCCTGTGCTCAGCCACTTGCCCACTGGGGAAGGGCTTCCACCCTGTAAATACCTCCCTGCTCCAGAGAGAGGAGGAGAACTTGGCGAACTTGTGCCAGATCTTCTTCCAAAGCAAACCACACTTTGCCCTGGCAATGGCTTGGTGGTGACAGGGGAACATCCTCCCACCCACGTGGGATGCGCAGCCCCGGGCACTGCCCTCCGATGGGATTGTTAATCAGGATGCTTGCTGCAACTTTATTCATTATTTGTTTATTTTATTTTCCTTCACTTCACACTAACCTGGACAGAGTGCTGGGCCTGCCCTGCCCATGCTCTTTCTCTAAGGAGAAGGAACAATTTGTTTTTGTGCTTTTCCTGTTAAAAGGAAAGCCAAGCTTGGCAAAAAGAAACCTGAATCAAATTGTCAGTTTAAAAAAACAGCATAAGAGCACAGTGCTCTCGCTGGGCAGGGAGAGGCAGCTGGTGGCAGAGGTGGGGAAGCATTTTGAAGATAAACACTGTGGTTTTAGTGCAGTTTGGGAAGCTTATTTAATCTGCGGTTGTTTGCAAGACAACTGGACTTTGGCTGCAAACTCCCGGGTGTGGAGGGGTGCTTGGGCCCAGGTCCTGCTGAAATCCAGTGCAGGATGGCTGTTTGCAAGCATTTTGCAAGAGTTTTGCAGTCGTGGGCGTCACTGCTGGACCTTGCAAGGTTCGGTGCTGCCCAGGCATCGCCTAATGAGAGCCTGTCCGCAACGGCAAAGTTCGAGCCTGGGTGCAGGGTTTGGAGTCAGAGCTTCGGCTTGGCTCGGTCCCTCACGGGCTTGTTTTTGCTCACTGAACACAGTCATCCATGTAACTTTAGGAGCCAAGACTGTTTGCTGGGGGTACTGATCCCTTTTGTTTTCATGCTTTCTGCCCCAAATTCCCGCCTGCTGGTGCCGTTACATTTGTGGTTCACAGGATAAGGAACAACAGACAGCGGGGGGGGTTATTGCGGTTTTGCTTTTTCTTAGCAGGGACTAGGCAATGAAACTGCTTTGCATCTCTCCCAGGTCCTAAAATGGTGGCAGTTCAGAATTATCACGGGAACCCAGCACCGCCTGGCAAGCCCGTGCTGACGTTTCAGATTGGGGACGTGATCGAGCTGCTGAGGGGGGACCCGGACTCGCCATGGTGGGAGGTGAGGGCCCTTTCCTCGGGGAGCTCCCGGCAAGTTTTGAGCCAGTGTCATCTGCGTTGTCCCTTTGTCACCTTTCGTGTAGCGCGGGTACGGGCTGGGTCTACGGGAGCTGCAGCGGGGTCTGTCCCCATCCCTGCACAACAAAAGCATTGCTCCTCTGCGCATCCCCAGCTGACATCCACCTTCTCTGTTCTGCAGGGGCGGCTGCTGCAGACAAAGAAGTCGGGTTACTTCCCCAGCTCGTCGGTAAAGCCCTGCCCTGTGGACGCAAGGGTACGTGCTGAGCCAGGAGCGCCTGCAGGGGCTGCAGTTGGGTGGCAAGGGGACTCCTGCTGTATTTTGGGGAGCAAGAGATGCCCCAGCAGGGCCTTTGGCTCTCCCCAGCCCAGCCCAGTGGGATTTTAGTCCCAATTCCTCCCCTGCAGTGAGCCCACTGTGCCACCTCAGGAGCAGAGCACTTGGGATCTGTCACAGTACAGGAGAACTGCCCGTTTTTACTGTGTTCAGTAGTGCCGTCAGCCACTTCTCAATTAAAAAAGGCTCAGATAAATGAAAAAATGCAGCACGCTCATCACAGCTATTTTGGGCAGGGAGGGCGAGGGAGAAGCACTCGATTATAACACTGCCCCGCAAGCCCAAAGCCAGTAATTCAGAAGCTGCCTGGCAGACAAAATCCCTCCCGTGGAGAGGAGCACCTCGCACATGATGCATAGCCTCGTTAGGCGCTGAGCTCACAGTAACGAGCAGTGCTCTCTTTGCAGCCTCCCAACAGCCGGCCGCCGTCGCGGGAGATTGACTACACAGCGTACCCATGGTGAGTCCCCCCAAAAGCCATAAATATACGTCAGCTTTGCTTTTTAATTGTTGCTTTGTCGCAAACCCGCTCTGACGCAGAGCTATGAGTGCATGCTGGAGATGCTTTGCATCCCACCGCCCCTGTGCTGGCGTTTGGGCATTGAAACCTGCAGCGCCCGTGGGGATTTCATCACTGACAGAGAGGGGCAGAGGCAAAAGGAGAGATGCTGGTCTCTCTTCCCCCTTGTGTTTTTTCTGTGCCCAGAAAATGATTTTGGGAGGGAAGAAGCAATTTCTGCCTTGACAAGAGAGGTCGCGCTTCCCTTTCCTCCTGCTTCTTCCTGCTGGCTCAATGCAGGGTTTCAGGTTCATGAGTCCAAATTATCCCCAGCTCCTGCTGAAGGCTCCTTCACCTGGGAAACAATCCCCAACCAGTGGGATTTTCTAGGTGCCCTGGAAACATGAGGGACTTCAAAGGGCATCGCTCATTGCTCTCTGTTCGGTGGTAGCTTCTTATATGTCTCTTGGGCACTTTTGTTTCTGCTTGTGAATGTTTGGATGAGACCTATTTCTCTACGTGCCCAACCTTCACACCTTTAAGAGATGCATCTTTTTGCCTAAAACATGCCATTGCTCAAAGGAGGCAAAATCTTAGGAGGCAATTTGCTTTGGAGAGCAGAGCGCTGCGCGGGGCTTTGCGGGGCGCCCAGCCGGGCAGCGCGGCTCTCAGCACCTCTGGGCTCAGGTTTGCAGGGAACATGGAGCGGCAGCAGACAGACAACCTGCTGAAGGCCCACGTCAGCGGCACCTACCTGATCCGGGAGCGGCCGGCTGAGGCAGAGCGCTTTGCCATCAGTATTAAGTGAGTGCAGCCTCCCAGGCGGACGGGGCTGGAGTGCGAGCGTACATTTTCTTGAATATCTTTGCGTCCTGTCACAGGTTCAACGAGGAAGTGAAGCACATCAAGGTGGTGGAGAAGGACAACTGGATTCACATCACGGAAGCCAAGAAATTTGAAAGCCTGCTGGTATGTCTTTGAAGCCCCTTTGGGAGTGCAGCAAGCTGCTGCCAGTCGTGCAGAGCATTGCATGGCCAAGTGCCCCTGTCCTTTGCAGGAGCTCGTTGAGTACTACCAGAGCCACTCGCTGAAGGAGAGTTTCAAACAGCTGGACACAACGCTGAAATACCCGTACAAATCTCGCGAACGCTCTACCTCCAGGACCTTCACCCGGTCACCAGGTAAAACCCATCTCAGCTTCCCCAGTAGGCATCGTCGCGCTCCTGATGGAAATCCTCACCCTTTCTGCAGGGCGCGGGCACGGTCTGTGTGAGGGATTTATGGCTGCAGCCTCCCAGGCAGCGCTTTTGCTGCTTTCCTCCTTGCGGTTTCCCGCACCGCTCTGTAGGGATTTGCCACCATTCCGTGTGGTGCGAGCACACTGGGCCCTGCCGGGAGAGGAGCAGCCGCTGCAGGGTCAGGCTCTTCTGCCTGTCGTGAGCAGAGAGATCTGCCGCAGCGTGAGCAGGATGTGTCGCGTCTTACCTGCCCACACGAGCCTGTGTATGTGTGTTTTGGTGGATCTGGTTCCAGTGTCACTTGTGATGGGTCTCCTTTAAAGGAGCTGGTGGGAGAAACAGTAAGTCTGTGCCAAAAAAAAGTCAAAGTAAATGGAAAGCAAAATTTGCATTATTGCAAAACATTGTTTTGTCTGAAAGCCTGAGAGCAGATATTACTTCATGGGAAAAAATGTATTCTTTTAAAACTTTTTCCATGATATATTTTAAAAAGAAAACCAATGGAAAATAGTTTTGAAAAGTTGATTAAACATCTTTCCCGATCAAATACACCCCTAGGCTGTGGGCTGTGGCTGGACCTGCCACTGGCTGTCCCAGCTTCAAGCCCACGCTCGAGACCTGCTGCATGCTTTACCCTGTATTTCTCTGTCGGCTTTTACAGCATTGTGCGTTACAATTTTTTTTAATTTCCTTTTTAATGCGTGTTCTGCATCTTTCTGTTTCTCTCTAACCTCTTTGCAGCCTCCTGTGCTTCCTACAACTTTTCTTTTCTCAGTCCTCAGGGCCTCAACTTTTCTTCTCAGAGCTCCTCCAGTCCCTTCTGGTCAGGTACCAGTGCCTCTCCCTGCGGAGAGACCTGCAGCATCCTCAGCTTGAAAGCCATCGCAGCGCGACCCACGTGGTCCCTGCAGTCCCTCTGCTGTCCCTCCAGCACCCGCAGGAAGTTCAAGGGGTCCCTGGTACTTCCCTGCCAGGGGCACAGCCTGCAAACAAGTTAATTAACCACAGCTTTGCTAGAATAAAATGGGCTCCCCCCTCTCCCCAAAATCACGGCAGGGAGAAGATGGAGTTGTTGCTATTGAGAAACGGGGCTTAAATTAAAGAAAAAGCAACTCTAGTGCATTGGGATCTCATGATGTACTTCAAGCTCGACCTGCTTATCCTGTGTGTTTCACTGAATGAGCATTGGCATCACACCATCTTCCAGCCTGGTTCTCCTTGCTGTACAAGGAGAACATCTCAATGTCCAGCAGTTTTTGAGCTCTGGTATCTCAGCCTGCTCTGGAGCACCGTGCTAAGGAGATGGGGAACCTGGGCTGTCAAATGTGTTTTGTGGCTCAAGCTCCCTGCAGAGAGTGCAGTGGAGCTCTGGCCTTAAATGCGTTACAGACCAGTGTCTTCCTCCCTATTTATCAGGAATCAGAGCAAAAATGTGTCCTCTTCATGCTTTTACCTTCAGCATTTTCTTTAGGCTGGGCAGGGAAAAACATCTGCAGAGCCAGATGTGCTTTCCTTAATGCTGTGTTTGGGAAGAACACAACTTTTCAAGGTATTAGAACATAACTCTGGGAATTTGGGATGCTTTAACTGCATAAAAAGTATTGCAGAAATGAATTTGTGCAGAAATGGGCTCTGAGCAAGCTCCTGATGAAGGAGTTCAAAGCTGTCATGATTCTTGCTCTGTTCTCCAGCCTGGCAAGGATGAACAAGCCCTCCAGTTATTGCACATTGTGTGTCTGGACCGTCTTCATCGCCATCCTCATCTCTTTCCATCCTGAGAGCTGAAAATCTGGGCAAAGCTTTTCCTCAAACTTAGTTCAACCTTGGTTTGCAAAATTTTTAAAATTTAAATTAAAACTGAAAAATCCTGGGACAAAAAGAGCTGCTTCACCAAAACCTAATGTACCTTCGGGGTGTTTTTTTTTTCTCTTTTTTGCAAACTCCACAGAAGGTGCATTTTTTCCCTCCTCTGCTTGCCCTGCAGTGATGGGACCCATCCCGTCCCTCCCACCCTTGCTCTCCAGCCCTCCTTGCCCCTGCCCAGGTGCCGGGGCAGGGAAGCCGAGCACAGCCCCTGTCCTTCCCCGCTCCCCCGCTGTTCCTCTGTGCACAGGGCTCCAGTGCTCTCCTCCCGTCTGCCCTCCGTTTCCCTGCCTGAAGCAATGGAGATCCAATGCTTGGCATCTCTAAGAGATCCCAATAACTCCGTTTTTTGTAATTCAAATACAAATAACTTGCCAAATCTCCTTTTGACAGGGTGGTCCCATCAGGTGTTGGGAGCTGTGTGGCACCCACACCTGGTGTAAATGGTGGAAAAGGATTTTTCCATGGCTTCATCATTAATAATTGTTTATTCCTATGCAATTTTTCCTTTTGCCACCTCCTTCCCTTCTCACAAAAACACCACCGATCCCCACCAAGGGATCCCAGCCCCTCCTGGGCAGCTGAGGGGGCTGTCCTGGCTCAGACCACGGGGCTCTATAAGCCCAGTAGGATTCGGTTTACCCCTGACTACCCCAGTCTGACCAGCTCAGATGAGACCAGAGCTGATCCAGGTCGTGGCATTGCAATGGGAGCCAGTGCCGTGGTGGAAAACCCAGGTTGAACCCCGCCAAGCTTTCCCCAGGCTTCGGCTGCTCGGTGGGGCCGCTGCCGACGCTTTGCTTTGTCCCCTTGCAGTGTTCACCCCACGGGTCATAGGGACGGCGGTGGCACGATACAATTTCGCAGCACGGGACATGCGGGAGCTGTCGCTGCGAGAGGGCGACGTGGTGAAGATCTACAGCAGGATTGGTGGCGACCAGGGATGGTGGAAGGGGGAAACCAACGGAAGAGTAAGTGCAGCTGATGTCCCATCCCCTTTCCACCACGTGGACCGGGTGATGTCTGAATCTGTTCTTCCCCAGGCCTGCACGTGGGGAATTAATGCAGGAGTGGTTCTGCAAGTGAAAGGCTCATTGGCCTGGGGAAAAGCTGCATGCTGGTGGCTCGCCCTGGTGTCCCACAGGGATTGCAGCGCTGGGGACACGTTCCTGATGCCTTCTTTATTGCAACCCTGTGTCTGAGGGAACGTACAGTTGCTAGCTCTGGGGAACAGTCCTGGAGATGGGACAGGAGGTCTCTTCTGCTCCCGACTCCTCCTCAGCTCACCTCTCCGTCTCCCCCACAGGTTGGCTGGTTTCCCTCAACGTACGTAGAAGAGGAAGGGGTGCAATGATTGCGGGGATGTCTGCTGGAAAGTCGTCGAGCGCCCAGAGCGAGCCACTGCAGACCGTGCACAGTTGTCCCAGCACCCAGGCTCCACGTGCGACGCGATGGAATGCCTGCCAGGACTGCCGAGAGCATCGCCGCTCTTTGCAGACTCTTTAGCAATCAGTTCCTCTGTACAGTGTGTGTGTGCGTGTGTGTGTGCGTGCGTGGGGGTGCCGCTGGCCTTGGCCCTGTTACGTGTATAGAAGATTTGTGGTCTGTCGGATAACGTGCGTGTAGCAGCTGCAGAAGAGTCCTGGGAAAGCCGCTTTCCCCTGCATGGACAGAGCTGAAAGACTCTGTGCGGTTGTCCCCCCCAGGGTGGTGTCCAGACCTGTTTTCCTAAAAGTGTTTTAAAACCCACCGTGGCGGCGGTGGGAGGAGAAGCCGAAGGCCTGGGCTGGTGCCCGGGGGTGCGGAGGTGAGGGCGCGGGGGACCGGGGCGGAGGGAGCGGCTCGGCCGTTCTGCCCCGCGCTGCCTCGGTGCTGCACGCCGGGATCTCGCCCAAGGGAGCGGAGCAGGGACGCCCTGCTCAGGACGAGGAGCGGCTGCTGTCCATCTCTGAAGGATGCCAGCTGTCAACCAAGGAGCGCTGGAAGTGGACCTCCAGGTCAGAGCAGGAAGGAGCAGAGCCTCGTGGGCATCCCAAGCCCCTTTCCATACAACTCCCTTCAGCCCTGCTGCCTTGCTGAGGGTGGAGGGGGCAGCCCAGGATGCTGACCAGCTCCCACGAGCACGCAGGAGGTCTCAGTGTGTTGCAGGACTGGAGACATGTTTTGCCATGCAATGGTTTTGGAGGCCACCGGGCCACAAGTACACACAGAGGAGCGGACGGGAGCGCGGGTCTGGTCCTTCTGACCAGCACCCCAACAAGGTCAATTTTTCTGGCAGCCATTGCAAGTCCCACCTCACTGAGCTCAGTGGGGTGAACCCATGTGAGTAAGGGCTATGGTATCAAGTTCTGATTTATCTCAACAAGTTGTGAAAGCATCTCTTCTTCCCCAGCCGTGTGCACTTTTGGGGGTCGTGAACATTGGCCCCCTCTCTTCCTCCCACAGGCTGTTACTGCTGCTGCTGTCAGGGGAAAGGTCCGTCTGTCTGTGCATTGCCACTTTGTCCTGAGTACCGTCCATCCGAGTTTGTTCTTTCCAGATTGCAGCCCCCGTAGCTGATAGGTATTGCTGCTGGGTGGAGATCCAGGCCAACACCTTCTGCCAGGCACTGGCTTTGCCATCCAGCTCCAGCATTTCCTTCCAAAATGCTCTGTTTTGAACAAATCCGTGTGTGTGTGTGTGTGTGTGTGTATGTGTGCAACAAGGAATGACTTTCCTGTATCCTATTTCTGAGCCCAGGAAATGCCCTCCCGTCTCTCTAAGTGGCATTTTGAGCTGGTGTTTCCATGCCCCGAAGCTGGTCCCCTGGCCCTTGTGGTGGTCTTGCTGTGGGCATCGCGCTAGCGTGGGCCTGGGAGATGCCGGCATTGCGTGGGTCTGCGATGCTGATACCGCCCTGACACAGGGCACCACTGCATCCGAGTCCTGCTGCAAACAGCAGCAGTGCCCTGCTCAGGGTATTAAATGGGAGAGTCTGGGGCTCCCACTGAAAAGGGAAGCGTGTTAACCTGGAAAGTAAACTTTGTTGCTCGGTGAGAAGCCCGGAGCCAGGCCAGTGTGCTGCCCAGTGCTCCTGGACAGGGCCGGGAGCGCAGCAACGGGCTGCGTGGGGAGTGGGGGGGTGTCCTTCGTGCTGGGGCTGCAGCCGGGCCCTGCCTGGGGCAGGCACTCACCTGGGCGTTGCTCTGCAGGGTGTTGGGGCACGGAGCAGGGCTCGTAGCTTTACCACGGTACTGTTTGGTGCTAACCTCTTCCAGGCCAGCTCATCGGTGCTCAGCTCGGGGTATGTCCGAAGGGTCCCGTTTTCAAAAAGAGCTGAATGGTTCGTGCTCTGCAAAGGAAAACTTCGGGGTGCAGCAAGCGAGGAGCAGACAATGCCCTGCTCCTCGTGTGTGAAGGGCCACGCTCCGATTTCCGTAGTTTTGGCATAGCCGAGGGCGTATTTAAGGCAGGTGAGACGCGCGCACACACACCGGAGAAAACCTGATGGCTGATGTTCTGCCTCAGACACTGCTAAAGCCTTATGCGACCCTCCCACTCGAGATGTCGTGTTCCCCACGCTGGTGCCCCACAGAAGGAAGGGCACATCCCATCCCTGCCGCAGGGGCCGCCGTGCCGCTGCTCCCATGCCCCGCAGCACAGCCCCGGCCCCGCCAAGCCCCCCTCCTCCAGCAAGGTCTCCCTCTTGTGTTTACTGGTGTAAGAAAGTTGTTAAAAAGATTGTTTCGTTTGTAAGTAATTATTCAGCCATTTGCCACAATATATATCTGTGAATAAGAAGGGAAATGTTTTTTTATGATGGTGAGAAAATTGTATATATATTTTAGTTCATCGCAGAACATTCAAAATTGCAATGGGATACGTTGGAAAATAATATGTAAATTCCTTGGGTTTTTCCTTTGCACTGCACTAACTGGGGTAGAATGGGCTCGGGTGGAGGGGATTTAAAGATAAAACTGTTTGTTTATGGAATAGTTTATAGCTGGGAATTTGGAAATCATTTGGAGTAGCTTGTAATGCTGGAATAGAAACTTTAGCTGCTACTTAGAAACCCTTTTGCATGTGGTTTTTCCAGACCTTTTTAAGTTACCATACATCAAAGTAAATTCCACAACGAAAAAATAAAGTGTAATTTTGCTGATAGGTTTTTCTTCCAGCCATGGTTTTTACTGCCGATAAACCCGCGTCCCTTCCTGGGCGAGAGGGCTGGGTCTTGTGTCGGGCTTCTTGGCACTAAGGCCCTTCAATGACACGGGGAGGGGGTGTTCAGGCAGGCCAGGAGACGTGTGCTCATGGGGACGGACCCTTCCTGATGGTCAGAGCTCGTACCCCTTCCAGAACCCAGCCTGAATCCTTCCTGCGGCGTCAGACCCCACTCTTCCCAGTGCGGCACCGCTGCAGCAGCCCCTCGCCCGCCCCTCGAGCCAGCGCCCCGATGCCCAGCAGCTGTTCCTGGTGCAGTTGTCCTGGATTCCTGCCCCACTCGTCTGGGACTTTCCTCTCCCCGCCTGCAGTCGAACCCTTGGGGTGGCTGAGAGGAAGAGCGCGATTTTCACGGCTTTTATTCACTTCTGAGTGTCATATTCCGAAATCCCACCTGGCCCTGCATACGGCAGCGTTTTCCAGAGCAATAAAAAGAAAAAAAAGAATCACACAGTTGCTTATGAACTGCCTGAGGCATTTTCGGAAGAAAGGGAAGGTTTCACCCAAGAGATGCCACTATGAGCTGCCATATCATTTAATTTATAATAACATTTATTTTTTTCTGCTCTTAGAGTCCCCAGTGCTTTACTCTATTTGCTTGGACTTTCACAGGGTCAGCTAAAAGCTGTAGAAGTGAGCAGAGGTGTTTTGCTCGCAGAAGCAGGGTGCTAACTGGATGCTGATTTGGAAAGATGCTGCTCCGCCGGGTACCTGACCTCGGCTGAGGCGACAGCCCCCGCTGGCCACAAGCCCTTTCCCTGTCGTTGCCGTTCAGCCTCAGGAAGGCTCTCCAACACACAAAGTGTATGAAATACAGATTTTTGGTACCTGGGTGCTCTCCTGCCGGTGATGGGCATTGGCTCGGCCCCGTGCAGGTCGGGCATCGCCGGCAGGCACCCACACCACAGCGCCGGAGCCTGGGAACTGGCTGACAGCTGCAAGAGGAGGTAAATGCAAAAGTCTGCTTTTACGCAAGGTCCTGTCTCGGGACATCCCCGCCGCCCCAGGGGTGTCCCCGCTCCTCAGTGGCAGTTGGTGACATGGAACGCACTGGGGGTGGTTGGAGGCGGCAGCGCTGCAGCCTTGGCCAGGTGGGTGCCGCGACAGCCGGCTCCGCGCGGCTCCATCTAAACCTCCCCCGGGGTCTGCGCGGAGGACAGGCCTGACGCCTCGGGGATAAATGGGGCATTTATTCACCATGCCCAGCCCGGGCCAGGCGTGTAACCAGACCAGGAGCAGCCTTCCCAAGGGCATTAACAGGAGCATAAATCTCCAGCCCCCAGCCAGGGCTGGCAGCTGGCTCCAGCCCTGCACAGACCCTTGTCTGCTGGCCCCCCAGGAGGGGGGAGGTTGCACCAGACACAAGTTTTATTTTATTTTATTTTATTTTGCAGCAATAGCAGCTGCTGACATAATCTCCCACATTAGCTGGGCTCGCCGGGACGCTGCCTGTGCTCTGTGCAAACACGGCACCAGGGGTGGTTGCATTTGCTGGCTGCCCTCTGCAAACAGCAGGTCCCGCTCTGTGCCACAGAGCCCCGACGGCCGCGGCCTCCAGCACGCCCCATCGCCCTGGTGGCCTGTGGCTGGCCAGCGCGTGGCCACCTCCCTCCTCTGCCCCGCTGGTCCCTGCCACGGGCACCTCAGCTGGCCCTGAGTGCCCGTGCATGGTGGCTGTCCCGGACCCCTAACAGCTCTGCAAGTGGCGTGGGGAAACTGAGGCAGGGGGGTGGCAAGGTCGGAGCCCAGGAAAGCTGCAGACTGTGCCAGATCGAGGGTGCCTTCCAGTCAGGGTCATGCAATGGCAGCACTCTCCCGAGATCACACTCGGATTGCATCGCAGGGCAGAGTGAAGAGGGCTCTGCGTGCACGCCCGTGCAGGCTCCGGTGGCGGCGATGGCACGTGCTTGCAGCTCCGTGCACGCTCTGATCAGCCGCAGCTCTGCAGCACGCTTGGCTGGTTCGTTTGTGCATTAGCCATAATGTTTTGTGTGACCTAGAAAACCCCAGCTGGCACATGCAAACTGCCGTGCCACTTTATTTCATAATTGATCTAAGCATTACAGGGAAAGGATTGAGCTGGTTTATGACCCCCCTAGTTTATGCTGACCATCAAAAAATCAACCTCCCTCATTCGGGCTCTGCAGCTCCATCAGGGCCCTGGTGCTCAGTGGAACCGGAGCCGTGGCCACATTCTGCACCATCCATCCTGGACGTGGTGAACTTCTCGGGCTGCTCGACGCCTGCTGCAGCTTGCATTGTTTTGGGTCTCGGCTAACCCAAAGGTCGTGTTTGTAATTAGGACGTGCTGATGAAACAGTTCTGTCCCATCAAACAGCAACACCCCACCACAAACAGGAGTTCTGACTTGCTTGCATCTCTTCGGTTATTTGGAGTGATTAGTGCACGGGGAAGGCTGGAGGAATTCAGGCGCTCTCTTTAAAACAGAAACCGTTTTTCTCTTTAAAAAAAAAGGGGGAGAAATGCTGCCTGAGTTGGGCTAATCCTGGACGAACAAAACCCCTCCGCTGCTATTCAACCTCTTCCTGAATTGGGAAAATTTGGATGCAGCCTCCGTACCACATGTATTCAGCACACAAGTGGGGGGCAGCCCCCGGGGGGGGTGCTACCGAACACCGAGAGCCCCCCAGATGACCAGCCGCGGCTCCACCCGCCCCCTGTTTCTCCCAGATAGCAGAATCCGGCCCCTCAGAGCTGCCTGTAAGGAACCTGCACCGGCTGCGCCTCCTGCCCCAACAGGCCCTAATTTCAGGGGTGAGTCCTGGGCAGGAGGAGCAATAAACCTTCGGGCTGTGAGAGCTAAATGGAACATTTATTTTCCTACCTCCTCTAGATTAAATTTTTTGGTGTTCCCACCTTCGCTTTGGGCTCTCGGGTCTGGCTTAAGAACTTTGTAAATGTATTTTAATTCTGCTCTTAAAATGTAACTGCTGGGAACTCAGGCAGGAGGGTCAGATGTTGCCTTTGCTCGCTGTGTTTGCTTTCTGGCACCGAGCGAGCCCTGCAGGCTGCGAGCCCCTCCTGGCCCCAGCTGGGCTGTTTGCTCGCTGCTGAGCACTGATCCGGGGAGAAAAGTCGGAATTTCCTTCCGTTTCGAATTTCTCTACTCTCTCTGACTTTTTATTCTTCATCGGCGAGTGGCGGAACAACAAAAAGGGGGTAAGAGCTCGTCCGGGGCTGGGGAAGCGCTGCGGCTGGCCCTGCTCGCCTCCGGTGCTGGTTAATGTTTTCGTGGCAGCGGCCGCAGGGACGGCTGTGCGGAAGAGGAGGAGGAGGAGGAGGAGAGCATCGGAGGAAGGCAGGCGCCCCACGGCCATCGCGGCAGCAAAGCCACCCAGAGCAAGCGTCGCCGGTGAGTGGAGCCGGCGAGCGGTGGGAACCCAGCGTGGGTCTCCTCCTGGCAGGGAACTCCTGCGGGATATCCCGGGGGGATTTCCCAGCTTCGCAGGGCGGCAGCGAGCGGGGTCCCGCAGGAGCGAGCTCTACAGCAGCCCCCGGCTGCAGGTCGCTTGGGGGAGAGCGGCGCTGCCCCATGGGAGCTGGATGCGTGGGGGCCGCGGCCGCTCCAGAGCAAGCCCCGAGCCATGGCCCCGGATCCCTGGGCACGGGGGCTGGAGGACGCTGTGTGTCCCTGTCCCCGCCAGCAGCCATTGCACTGCCCTCTTTCGATGCAGAGCAAACCTCGCTCCTTTGTTGTGGCTCCTGAATACATGAAAATAAAATAAAAAAAAAAAAAAAGGGGGTGGTTTCTGTTGGCTGGGAACAGGCACAGGAGTTGCCGTGAGCTGTGCATTTCCAAGCTCCTTTCTTAAGCTGTGCCCCTCTGCAGGGTGTCGGGGAGCTGCGCCGGCTCCTGTTTGGGCACGATTCCTGCCGGGTGGGGGGTCCAAGGAGCCCGGCTCGAGGCCGTGCCCTGGGGCTCCCCCCCAGGTGCTGCTCAACCCCTTGCACTTCACCGAGATGCCACCACCGATGCCACCGCCACCCTGATGGTGGTGACCGGCCGGCGGGGGCTCCCCTGTCCGCTCTGGCGAGGCGTTTGTGGCATTTGCAGGTCACCATGTCCTACATGGGCTGCGCCTTGCGGGCAGCCACCCCCCGCCGCCTGCCAGCCCCCTGGAGAAGCCCCCGGCCCTTCAGCAGCCACGCGGGTCCCACGGCCGAGAAGAGCGTCCCGTACCAGAAGACGCTGAAGGAGGAAGGCACCAGGAGCGCGGGGCCCAGCCGGCCCCTGCCACCCTCGGCTGAGGTGGTGGTGGTCGGGGGGGGCAGCCTGGGCTGCCAGACCACCTACCACCTGGCCAAGCTGGGCGTCACCAGCGTCGTCCTGCTGGAGAGGGACCGCCTGACGTCGGGCACCACCTGGCACACGGCCGGTGAGCGGGGAGGGGGGCACAGGACCCGTGGCTGGGGACGGGTGGATGGAGCCCACCCATGGCATGGATGGGCTCTGGGCATGGCGGGGGGTTTGGGCTGGTGATGAGCTTTAAACGTGGAGGATTTCAGGGGGTCTGTTTGTCCTCTTGGCTTTCCATTAAGAAATAATAACTTTCCATTAAGAAATAACTTTCCATTAAGCAAACATACCCACATTTTTTCTCTTTTTTTTTTTAACATGACCAGAGAATAACTAAACAGTTTATTTCCACACTTTTTAAAAATGTTATTATTATTTTTAAGCCAATTTTCTTTGGCAGGCGGGGGGGAACTAGAAGAGTTTAATTCAATACACATTTTGGGGCTTTGTGTCTTTTGGGGTAGTCCCCTCCTAGAAACCCTGTTCTTCCATTCATTTAACACCCGAAGAAAATAAAAATCAATGATTTGTAGAGCTCCAAGGTAGCCACGAGATGGAGCAAGAGCCACAGCAGGGTGATACCATGCCACGAGTGGGACGGTGGTGCCAGGAGGCCTCCGGAGCCCCTGTCCACGGGGTTTTTTGGGGCGATGGAGGGCCCGGGATGGCAGAGCCGCCTGTCCCACGGCCGGGCTGTCCCCCGCCCAGGTTTGCTGTGGCAGCTTCGTCCCAGCGACGTGGAGGTGGAGCTGCTGGCGCACACGCGGGACGTGGTCAGCCGGGAGCTGCCGGCGGAGACGGGGCTGCACGCGGGCTGGGTGCAGAACGGAGGGCTCTTCATCGCCTCCAGCAAGCAGCGCCTCGACGAGTACAAGAGGCTCATGTCGGTAGGGAACAGCCCCTCGGCGTCACCCCCAGGACGTGGCATTTGTCTCCTGGGGGGTGCAGGTGGACTCCTGAATTCCATAGGGCTGTTGAAATCGGGCAAAATACTGGTAGAGCAGGTGAAAAAGACATCCAACTATCAATTTTTGCCCTTTCAGATAGCAGTAGCATCATTTTCCCAGTTGCACAGGCAGCTTGTATGGGAATATGGGATCACATATCCCTGAAAAGCCATGCAGACCGTCCCACCCTGCTGTGGATGGAGGTTGCCTGGGCCACGCGTGGTGGTCAGGGAGCCACGCGTGTCCCAGGGGTCTGCTCCTCCTGCAGCAGCGTGGGGTGAGCCAATGCTTTGGTCCCTGCTTGAACTCCCAGTTTTCTTCTCTGGTCGGCAGCTGGGGAAGGTGTATGGCGTGGAGTCCTACGTCCTGTCCCCGGCGCAGACCAAGGACCTGTACCCACTGATGAACGTCGACGACCTGTACGGCACGCTGTACGTCCCCAAGGACGGCACCATGGATCCTGCGGGCACCTGCTCAACTCTTGCCAGAGCGGCAGCTGCCAGAGGTGCTACGGTAATTCCTAATTAGTAATTACTAATTAATGCCTGTTGACCCTAGGAGGAGTTATCAGCCTCTGCCTTCCCCAGCTCCTCCTTTCCTATGGAGCAGAGCTGCTCCTGCAGCGTCAGGTCTTTGCCCTGCAAGGATGTTGTCCTGTTGGGCTTTGATGGCTCTTTGGGTCACAGTGACAAAGCTGGCAGGGACCATGAGCCTGGGGGTGAAGAAAAGACCTTTAGGAGCGGGACAAGGCAGAGCCCAGGGCAGGTTCCTCAGTTTTAGGGTCAGGTAATACAATCCGCTCATCGAGGTGGGGATTAGCGGCCCATCCTTGGCATGTGGCTTAGCTCATGTGCAAGGCACGTAAATAACGAGTGTCCTCCGCAGCTGTGGGTGCGCAGAGATGTGGTTTGGGTGTGGAATTGGGAGTAATGCTATTTTCAGCAGTAACAGCAATAACTGTTTGGAAAGGAAGATGGCCAGTGCCAGAACTCCGCTTAGCTTCACCTTTCCTGGTTTCGGGAGCTGGATGTCAGGTGGGCTGGGTCATCCCAGCCCTGACTCTGCTTCTCGTCGTCCACCCTCAGATCATAGAGAACTGCCCCGTGACCGGCATCCAGGTCAGGGCTGACGATTTCGGGGTGAAGAGGGTGCATGCGGTGGAGACGGCGCACGGGACCATCCAGACCCCCTGCGTGGTCAACTGCGCAGGTACGGGGAGGGTGGCGGAGCTGCTCTGCTTTGCGCCGCGTGAGCCGGGGAGGGGGGGTGTGCTCCAGCCCTTGTCGCCCCCATCCTGGCTGCCGCCCCCCAACGGGCTCTGTGTCCCCGCAGGGGTGTGGGCGCGTGCCCTGGGCCGGCTGGCGGGCGTCCGCGTGCCGCTGGTGGCGATGCATCACGCCTACGTGGTGACCGAGCGCATCGAGGGCATTCAGGTGGGTCCGGCGCTGCTCCTCCACGTGCCCTGGTGCCAATCAGAGGGGCCCGAGCCCAGCAAGGCGGGATGGTCTCCCCTGACCCCCCAGGCCTGCAGAACCCCCCCTCCCAGCCCTCAGCACAAGCCTGTGCCGCAGGGCCAGGCTCTGCAGGCACACGGGGAAGCGTGCGCCCCGCAGCTCCTGGTAGCGCCAACAGCTGACTACCTGATTAGAGTCGTGATTAATATTTAATGATGTTATGACTAGCAGGATAATTTTTCTTCATTTTTTTATCTCAGCAGAATTATTGTAGGGTGTTGGATGTGTTTGGTGTCTGAAAGCAGCGTTCATAAAGATGCCAAACGGTTTCTGAGCAAGCCCCAGTCCCTGTCAGGCAGAGCTGTAGCTCTCCAGGCATTTCTAAACCATCCCAAGAAACCTGTTCTTGCCTTCTGGCTACAGAGAGCTGTTCAGAGTCAGAGCAGACTTCACTCACTCAGGTGCCAAGGCTTGGGGAGTAACAGCTGGCTTGGTTTGCATCCCACTGACACAGTCTGTGTCTGAGCCTTCAGTCCTCGATGCCTCCTTTTAAAGGTGCCGGTATCGGTGGCTGTGCGTCTGTCCCGGTCACCGCACCGGGCCGTGCAAGCCCAGCAAGGCAGAGACTTCTCAGGGCAGAGGCTGCAGCTTGCAAACCCCGGTGCCTCCCGTTCAATCCACCTAATTTTGTTTGCCAGCATGGAATGCAGTAGGCCCTACAACAATACCGTGGTGCTATCTAAATGTTTGCTTAGCCATTATTCACGGGAACAAACCCTTGTCGTTTGCGTGCTGCTGCTGCACCTTGTGCTCTTATATCCTCCTGTGGAGGCGGGTGGGAGATGAGCGATGCTTTCCAGGCCGGGATCAGACCGCAGCAGCTGCTCCTGCTCCTGAGAGCACCCGGATTTGGGGGCTCCACGGAGCCCCCGCTGCTCCCAGGTCACTGCTGCAGCTGTGCTGGGAGCGCGGAGGGCAATGAAGCCCGGATGCTGCCCGGGTGCCTGCTCGTCCCGCTTGGCTTTCCCAAGGGAATGGGGCCATGGGCGCAGCCAGGGGGTGTTGGGACCAGGGCTCCCGTGGCTCTCGGCCCCCTCTCACCCCTCACATCCCCTCCCTGCTCCAGAACATGCCGAACGTGCGCGATCACGATGCCTCGGTGTATCTCCGTCTCCAAGGCGATGCCCTTTCCGTGGGCGGCTATGAGTCAAACCCCATCTTCTGGGAGGAGGTGAGCGGTGCCGGGAAGCTTTCGGGGGAGCGAGGCGCGTTTGCAGGGAACCCACGTCAACAGGGTGGGTGCAGGAGCAAGCTCCTCGCGCCCCCGCTTGCGCGGAGCCCAGCCGTGGGTGCCGACCTCGTGGCGCCGGGGAGAGCACGGGAGAGCATCCTCCCGCTGGGGCCGCCCTGCTGAAGGGACAAGGCTGCAGGTAGCGGGAAGGAGATGAGGAAGCCGAGTAGGGCTGGGGGGACTTTGGAGGCCACCGTGCTGTCCCTGCCTTGCCGCAGGGTCCCTTCATCCAGGTGTCCGAATTCAGGCTCTGCCCCAGCCCTTTGGCTGCGTTTTTCGGTGTGTCCCTCCGGGGCAGCTAGGGTTTCTCTGGGGAGGAGGCACTCGCTTTGCCAGAGGATGCAGCAGGAGGTGGAGGTGCCCAGCCCTGTGGTCCCCAAGAGGCTTGTCCACCACACACACGGGGGACACACAAGGGCTCTTGCTGCAGAGGTCCTCGGTAGGAGCTCTCGCTGGCTTTGCACCTCTGTGCTTGCCTGGGCTGTTCATAATACCCAGAGAGAGCTGAGTCTGCAAAGCAGCCTCTGTTTTCTGCGGCCTCGGAGGCTGCCAGAGCTGAGAAGTTCCCACGCCATCAGCTCTGCTCTATTTTGTGTCCTGATTCCTGTTTCCTACCTCCAGGTTTCTGAGAAATTTGCTTTTGGCCTCTTTGATCTGGACTGGGATGTTTTCACGCAGCACATCGAAGGTGCCATCAACAGAGTGCCGGTGCTGGAGAAAACGGGCATTAAATCCACCGTCTGCGGGCCAGGTAATGCGGCAGCAGCGGCAGCCGTGTCCCTCCAAGCATCTCGCTGGAGGTGTGTGGATGCCCCACTGCTGGTTTCAGGCTGTGGATCCCAGCAGACAGGGTTTTGGCAGGCAGGACTGGGGCCTGACCCAAGACTGGACTGGGGCAGGGAGAGAATTAGTGCGGGCTGAGCTGGAAATGCAGGAGCCAGCCACAGAGCCCCCCAGCCTGTGCTTGGGCTGCAATGGTGTCACCTTCCTGGGGGTGGCATCCCAGGCTCAGCCTGGCCAGAGGAACGGGAGGGAGCTGCTGGCCTCCGTGCAGACCGGGGGCGACAGACAGAGGCTCACGGGGACGTGGGGACCTTTACAGCTGATGCTGGGGCCACTGGACTGGGGAATTAAGGGGACCGTTTTCTCAAGCAGTGGCTGCTGCTTTCCTGAGATTTATATTATAGTTTTGACCACAGGATTCCAGGCTTCTGGGCCGACGACATTAGGTTTGCCCAGGTCTGCATCCAATGCGTGCTGGGGAGTTAAAGGCAATAGCATCACTGTCCCGCAGCCCAAGCAGCTGGCGGTGATGCCGCTGTTGAACCCAGGCCCTGTGCAGTTGGTTTGGCCTTGAAATCCTCCACATGCTAAAAAAAATCCTTCTCTTTTTGCTGAAGCACTTAAAGGGAAACCCTGGAGGCCCTTGGGGACAGAGCTGGGCTGTGTACAAAGGGAAAGTAGGGCACGTCTGTGGCCCCGCCACGGATAAAACATGGCATGTACAAGGCGGAGGCCGTGGCCCTGGGCGCTGCGTGTTTGATTGAGCTGCGGTGTAAGTGGAGCTGGTGGCCTCCAGCGGGAAGCTGACAGCTTATAGATCTATGTCTCGTGTTTGTAATGCAGGGCGGTAATTTCCAAAGGGTCAGCGCTCCTCCTGTGCTTGACTTAGACGAGCTGCTGGTCCGCTTGCAACAGCTGAGTCAGACCGGACTGAAGCAAATAGCAAATGCTTGTTGTTTCCGCTGTGCTGTAAATATTTCACCAACAGAACAGCTCACCCCATTCGGAAACCTGCCCTTCGCAGAGGGAGCTGCCTGCTGCTGAGGGCAGAGATCGTGGGCAGCAAGCTGGGCACTGCTGCGGGTGCAAACCAGCCCCAGCTCTGTGTCCCCTCGCGTTTTGCACGGTTGGATGATCCAGCTTAAAGCGGGGAGGATTGCATGTCTCCAGCAGGGTGCTTTGCTCGGCCCTCCCTAGTGTGGGATTTGCACCAGGGGCTGCGGCTGATGGCTGCACGGGGAGCCTGAGCTGGCCGCGTGAGCTAGCATTGGCACAGGAGCCGTGGCGATCCCTTAGCTGAACCAAGTAGCTTAAATTCATGAAATTTCCCAGCAGAAATCGATGAAGGTGAAAAATAGTAATAGTAATGAAACATGGCCCGGATGTTGGAGATGCAGTGAGTGGGACGGTGCAGCCTCCTTGACCGGGGGCCTGGGAGAAAGCACGGGGCTGTTCCAGCTGGCCCGCTGTAGCGCCTCGAGCACCGGCTGCTTGGGGATTCCTTCTGCTTCCCAAATTTTCAGTCTAACACTGAGGTGCTCCCCCCACTGTGCTGGCATGCAGCGAGCTCCCCCGGGGCTGGGAGAATTGGGGTTACCCAAGCCCGGGGTATGGATGGGGACTCTGCGAAGCGCAGGGCTGCAAAGGAGCTGCCTTGTGCCACCAGCCTCTGCCACTGGCAGTGCTATGCACATATATGTGTGTGTATTCCTACATATATATACGTGCAAGCTTCTGGAGGAAATATACAGATATATCCATACATATATTTGCTTCTGGAGCCTGCATGAGACCCCTGCGTGATGCTGGGCACCCCGGTACCCGGGCTGTCTTCCCTTTGCTCTCTGCCGCTCAGGCCCTGTTGGATGGGTGCAGGGGTCTGTCCGAGCTGGGATGTGGGGGAGCACTCGGTATTGCTCCAGCCCCGGTCCCACCAACCTCTCTGGGAGCAGGAGCAGGATGAGGCCAACATGGGAGCCCCCGCTCCTAAAGTGCATGGCGTGTCCCCAAAATGCCCGCCCTGGCTGACGCATCCCCGCCTCTGTCCTGCAGAGTCATTCACGGCCGACCACAAGCCGCTCATGGGGGAAGCTCCCGAAGTCCGAGGCTTCTTCCTTGGCTGTGGCTTCAACAGCGCTGGTAAGAGATGGCAAGAAATGCCTCCTTGTGCCTCCCAGCGTGGGGCATCGTATCCCCGGTGGCGCCCGGCACCCGCAGTGGTACTTGGCTTCATGGGCTCATTTCGGTCCTTGCCTCTTCCCCAGGGATGATGCTGGGAGGCGGCTGCGGGAGGGAGCTGGCTCACTGGATTGTCCACGGGCGGCCGGAGAAGGACATGTACGGCTACGACATCAGGCAAGGCACCGGGCTGCGGGCTCTGCTGGCACCCATGGGAGGTCATGGGGACGGGATTTGAGGCAGGGCTGGGTGCTGTCACTGGGACCAAGTGTCCAGGCAGTGTCTGTGCGCACCCCTGTCCCCCCGAGAAGCTGGAATCAATTACGCTCCATGGCTTTAATGAATTTACATGTGGGATTTATCTCATTTGCCTCATTCCACTTCTACGCAAACAGCTTCCATCAGACACGAGGAGATTGCAATGATGAGAAAGGACAGGGTAATTACGTTTGGGTTGTGTTGTTGTTCAATTAGTGCTGTGCCTAATCCTCTAAGTTAATAATCAGGGGTAATGATTTCAACTGGAGAAAGATTACCTTCCCCTCTCTGCAGCACAACATGGGCCGGGAGATTTTGACTGTGCAGATGTTGGCTCTGTAATTGCTTTTGACTTGCTTGATTGTGTTTGATTGGGTTTGGGCTTTCTTATAGGGCTGCTGGCGACAGCAACAAGCTTGTTGGGGACAAAGCTGTTAAAATCACATTGCTTTGATGGAAACGCTGGTAAAGCACCCATGGAATCAGCCTGGGAGGGGAGGGGGGCAGGCTCGATGGGGTGCTCCGTCCTTTTGGTGTTTTGCCTTTCCTGGAGCTGTCAAGCTGATGTCAGTCCTATTTTTATTTTATTTTATTTTATTTTATTTTGGTGCTGATTACTGAGCTCCTCTTTAAATAACTCCTTTTTCTGCACATTTAAATATTTATCCTCTCAAAACGCTCGCTTGTAAATATTTCATCTGGCAGCTGTTGCTCCTCTCGCTGCCGTCAAAATGCAGCGTGCTGGTGACGGGGCTGGGGCTGGTGGGTGCCCTAGTGCCAGTGACACGCCACGTGTCACCTGCCACGTGTCCCCTGCCACTTGCCGGCAGACGGGGCAGCTGTCCCAATGAGCTGACTTGTGGCATGCCCGCGGCTGCTTTTGGGGGGCACCGCTTGCATTTTGGAGCTCCCAGGTCTTGGGTGAGAAATGACCCAAAAGCACGACGTGAGCAGTGCCGGTCCCCTCTCCCCTTTCCCCCTGGGAAGCCCCAACCTGGGGGCAAATTCAGGGAGCAGCCGCCAGTGCTGAGCTCAGCTGAGGACCAGGAAAAATTCGTTTTGGGTGCCCCGAAGAGGCGAGGATGGGAGAAGGGAGAGGGGCAGCAGAGCCTGCAGCGCTCGGCCCTGCCATCCTCCTGCTGCCCGCCTCTACTCCGCATGGACCGAGTGGGGAAGAAAGCTGAAAATACCATTTTAAAAGGCCCTGTAAATCACATTTTCTCTAGCCTTCTGCCTGCTGTCTGGCTGCCTTTGTGCAGACTGAGGGGCTCTGGGCAATTCGGACACCGGTCCCCTGCCAGGGCAGGGATGGGAGAGGTGGCACCGGCCGAGAGGTGACGGTCCAGGAGTTACAGGGCTCCGGTAATAACACCCCGAGCGTGTGCTGAGCTGGCACATTCCTTCGAGGAGCTTTTCTGTTTGAAAAAGGAAAATATGTCAAACAAATTTAAAATGTTTTGGGTTTTATTTATATTTCAGTCTAGGGAGAATTGGATGAAAAATGTGAGGAATGTTCACAGCTCTCTCCTTCTTCGGGGCTGCGTTTAAAACTGGATTGTGCAAGAGGCACTCGCTGAGGCTGGCCCAATGCTGAATCAGAGCAGAATTAACCTGAGTTTTCCTCACCTTTTCTTTTTCACCCAGCAGGACTGTATCCTGTTCTGGTAAATCTGCCTGGACCAGGGCTGTGGGTTGCACTGAGTGGGCAGAGCCACAGGGACGAGCTGAAGAGCGGTTTGATTGGCAAAAGATGCGATTTTGGTTTCTTTGCTCTCCTACCCATAAAAAGGAGCAGGAATCACGATTTTCCACTGCAGCAGCTGCAGCCCCTCCTCTGGCCAAGTGGGCCATACCCAGGGGGTGCCGGGGGTCCTAGCGAGCTGGTGTGCTTGTCCTGATGCCCACCCTCTCTTTCTGTGCCCTTCAGGAGGTTTCACCACTCCCTCACCGACGACAACCGCTGGATCCGGGAGCGGAGCCACGAATCCTACGCCAAGAACTACTCCGTCGTCTTCCCCCACGACGAGCCGCTGGCGGGGCGCAACATGAGGAAGGACCCCCTGCACGAGGTGAGGAGCCCTGGGGACCCCCAGGGCAACCCCTGCTCCTGCAAAAAAAAAAGAAAAAGAAAANTGCATCACTCTCCCAAACAGCGTGCTGCATCCTGCTCCCATCCAGCCGGCCTGGGGAAGCCCTGCCAAACCGCGGAGCTCACCCGGTGCGTGCTGCAGGGGTGCTGGGAGCACGCTGGCCCCTTTGTACAGTCTGGTGGCAGAGATGCCAAGCATTCCCATAATATTTAGCTTAGCACAGAGATGCGTTAAGAGCCTGGTGAGGGTCACTGGGCAAGGGGCAAGTGGAGAGCAGGGCTCAGAGCCCCCCAAATCACCCAGTGCTCCCAGGCTGGGGTGGCCCCATCCCGCCCCACCACTGCCAGCCCCGGCAGGGAGCAGCCGCCTTTCCCAAGCCCCTTCCCACCAACTGCAAATTCACATCACAGCATCCCTCTTCCGACAGAGAGCAGAGGCTTGAGCAGTAAAACAGACATTCCTCCCCACCGGCCCCCGATGTTTGGTTGACAGCTCGGTTGTTTTCTGTCACCGAGGATGCAATTTATTTTTTAATAGCGTGTCTAATAAGCGATGCCCATTTGACTGACAGCCTGGTATTTGTACATGCAGCTCCAGAACATGTGCTATGTTTTATAAATAGACACTGAATCACTTCTGAAATATTCAACAAAATCTATTCTTTTCTGAAAGGAGGCACCAAACAAAAATATCTTAATGGATCCCTAATTAATTGCGTGCAGAGAGATTTTCCTGAGAGCACAGAGGAGGAATAAGAAGGTTGCCATATGAATTTTGGATGTTATTCGTATAATTACTCATGAAAGCACTGGGGAGAATCGTGCTGTCTGGATTTAGCATCCCTTGGCCGGCGGTTCGTGCGCTGTGGTGCAGGCGTTGGTGCAGGGCACAGCCTGCAGGGCTCCTGGCCGTCGGATGCTGTTGAGGCAAATACTGTTGTTGGGTGGCCACAAATATCAGGCAGTCTGCAGGCAGCTGGGGGGTTCTGCTGGTTTAAAAGACAACCCACAGAGCTGATTGCAGCTGCTGCCAACCCTTCTTTCCACTCGGCTGCCGATAGCCAAAGCCAAGGGGTCGCGAGCTGGGTTTTGAGCGTGCGTTGGAGGCGGGCAGCCTCAGCGGTGCTGGCTGAAGCAGGAGGGCTTGGTGAAAAGGGCTGCTTTTAACCTTTCCTTCCCCTTTCTTTGGCTTCGTCTCAAGCAGGAGCTGCTGCAGCAGGGCTGTGTTTTCCAGGAGAGGCACGGCTGGGAGCGGCCGGGCTGGTTCAGCCCCGGGGGAGCAGCTCCGGTAAGCACAGCGCCTGACGCGTGCTTGTGTGTGCAGGATGCGTGCTGCCCCAGCAGCGGGTGTATTTCCCCAAAAAGGGGCCATAACGGCCATCGAGCTTTAATTCTCTGTAACAGCAGGAAGAGGGAGCTCTGTGTGTGCAGGCTGTGTGTGCATCTGCCTGTCCCTCTGCAACAGGCAGCACCTGCATGAAATGTCCCCAAACGGGAGGCACCGATGTCACCTCTATAGACAGAGGAGAGCTGGGGCAGTGGGAAAGGGTGCCCAGGTGGGATGGACCCATCACCATGGCCAGGTCCCGCACGGAGCTGCTGCAGATGAGATGGGGAGCAGCCCCTCAGCTTCGAGGGGTCTTCCCCACTGCCCTCCGTCCTCCCGCTTCTCCCCCAGCTCCTGGATTACGACTATTACGGCGCTTACAGCCGGCAGCGCCACAGGGACTACACCTACAGCCGGCTGCTGGCGGACGAGTACACCTTCGACTTCCCCCCCCACCACAACATCGTGAGTGCAGCGGGGGGGGCCCGGGGAGGGCGCATCTGGAGCTGGGGGTGTTCGAGGCACCAGAGCCCCTGCAACGCTGCAGCTTTGGGTAGAGCTGGTGAGGCTCAGAGGGATGGAAACCGTGAGCTTTGCTCAAAGCTGGGAAAAACGTTCCAAAAAAAATGAAGTGAAATGCATGCCCTGTGCTTGGAAGCCTCGGCAGAGAGGCCACATGAATTTTATTGCTGCTTTCCCAAAGGAAAGAGTTGAAACCAGCTCAGGAAAGCTCAGATCGGTCTGCAGCGCGTTTGCTCCCAAAGCCAGTTAAATGGCACGTGCTACCCGAGCTGCACTGCAGGGCGAGGGAGCCCGCTGGGAAATGGGGGAAGGAATACCCGGGTTGATAAGTCTAACTGTTATTATCGATAACTCTCACTGTGTTACTGACATAAAGAATGGGATTGGGCATACAGGGAAGCCTGCCAGACTTGCTACATTTAACACCTGATTTTTCAGGGATGTTTTGAAGCCCTACAGTAAGCTCTAAAGGCACCAGGCGTGTGTCCTGGTGTTGTTTCTCATTATGTAAATGGCTTTAACATGTCTCTCCCTTTGCAGAGTGAGAAGAATACGCCTCAACTTCAGCAGTCTGTTTGCTTTAATTTTAGATCAAGAATGAATGCTTAACGTGCAGAAATGCCCTGGCTCTCTTCGACATGTCTTATTTTGGGAAATTCTACCTGGTTGGTCCCGAAGCCACAAAAGCAGCGAACTGGCTGTTCACCGCCGACGTGAGCAAAGCGCCAGGTACCGGCACAGCCTCCCCGCTTCAGCTGGGGCTGCCAGGCAGTCACCGCTGCCTCCGCTGGGCCTGGGAAGTGACATCTTGAACCAGAGCACACAGCGGGGACCCAAACCGGCTTTTATTTTAATGCTGCTTTTGCAGGGGGTGTGGGAATTGTGCGAGTGACTGCTCTCCCTGTCCTCACCAGATTCTGCTCTTATTTGTATTGTGGGAAATGTGCTCTGAGCCAAGAAATGATACGATCCTAAGGGGAAAAAGCTTTGCTCCTGTCTCTGGTGCTGGGCACCCAGGGTAGGGCATGGCACACCAAGGCACTGGTAGTTTATTTGAGAATTAGGACAGGTTTTTGTGCTCCCCCCACTTGCCCCATGCCAGGGAGGGCTGGTGGGCAGCGGAGCCATCTCCCCTTCCGCAGGCTCCACCGTGTACACCTGCATGCTGAACAAGCGCGGCGGCGTGGAGAGCGACCTGACCGTCAGCAGGATCAGCCCCGGGGAGCCAGGCTCCCCCCTGGCCCCCGCCTTCCAAGGTAAAAGCCCTGGGGACGGGTGTGCTTCTGCAGCCGACGTGGGGCCAAGGGGTATCGGCAGCTGGGGCTGTCTTCCCGCTGCTGTCCCAGGAGCAGTAACACAGCAGCAATGCAGAACTGGGCATCTGTGGTTTCATATGAAGGTCACGGGGCTTCATTAAGCCCCCAAAATAAGCTAAAATGAAGTTAAATAGCTGAGCACATCACAGGTCTGAGGGGTTTGTGCCTCCAACCCGCATCGTGCCCACAAGCCAGGCACATGGCAGCAGCCCTCTGGGATGTGCTCGGCTCCCAGCAGCAGTGGGGACGGGAAGCCACGGTGGCAGGTTCAGTTCGAGGTCCACCAGCATCTCCTCCATCCTCGCCATGCTCTGGAGTGCATGTGGCCGCAGGCACAGTGCTGATTGCATTTACCTAATGGTACCACCTGGCTCTTCCACCTCCAGCCCTCGCTGCCTGTAACCCAATTATCCCCTTTGTGCCAGGGGCCTGCACTGCTCCTCAGCGTTATTGGGTTTCTTCAGCCCTGGATGGCTGCTCTGACCTCTCCCAAAGCCCTTATCAGCTGCCGTAAAGAGGAATTGAAAGGAAGCAGAGCAGCCAGCCCGGGGGGCAGAAATGACATTAGGAAGCATAGGGGAGGAGGGCGCTGAGCTCGTGCTCAGCTCGGGTGCTGCTGCAGCGGGTGCTGTGCTGCCGTTGCACCCTTGCCCCGGCGTGGACGGTGCCGGTGAGCCCTTCCCTCTCCACAGGCCATCCCGCATCCCTCTTATCCAGGGCGCTCACGGGGCAGGAGGGTGATGGGAAGCGGATGGCGGAGCTGCGGGGTTTGATGGGTGCCGGAGGAGTTTAGTAGGACCAAGTCTATTTTTCCAATTACAGTAGGTGGCTGCACTTGTTATCGTTATGACAGATTATCAGAGAGCAATTCTGTAGTGGCAGGAAAGGAAGAGGGGAGATCGATCATGTGATAATCAGCTCCCAAACCACATCCCTGGGAATCTGTCACCCAGGATTACCAGCAAGATGAAATTCCTCCTTGTATTCACATGCACGCCCCCCGGCCTATCCACCCTAAACCTGAGCCCTGGTGGGGTTGCACTGGTGGGGGCTGCAGGGGGGTTTGGTTTCCTGTCCCAGCAGCCCCATCCCCTCCTGCTTCATAGGCTCTGGGTGCTGCAGCTCCCATCTCCCGTGTGCATGGGTTCACCCCCAGCTCTGACATTCAGTTCCCTTCTCCCTGCACACCTTGACATTAATTCTGTATTGGACAAAACATCGGGAACTTTTGCTGTCGGTTTCAAGGGACAGAGAGTCTTCTCTTCCCATAATGCTCACTCCCAGGCATCTCCAGGGTTTGGACAATTGGGAAGTTCCCTGCGGAGGAGAGCGGGACTGGTGCAGGCGGTGTGTCTGAGCTGCACCATGCTGGTGGAGCCGCATGCAAGGGAAAGTGAGTGCAGAGCTTTGCGAGGCTGCTGCAGCCCGCTGGAGGCAGGGAGCACTTGCATAACACTACCTTTGACATTAGCTCTTGGAGCACCTTGCAGAACAATGGAGCAGCGGCTGGGCAGGGTTGCTCTGGTTTGCATGGCCCCACATCCCACCTTACCTTTTCTTCTTTCAGGTTTTAAATGTCATTTGGTTTTCCCTTTGCTAGCTGAGCCCCACAAGTAAAATCAGCATGAAAGTTCCCTTGCCCCAGCATTATTTAACCTCCCCTTTCTTTGAGGTCCCCCCCAGGCTGTGCAAGCTGGCGAGACCCCCAGCTGCAGCTCAGCATCCAGAGACAAAAATCAGCCCCAAGCCGAGCTCAACATCACCCCCAGCCCGATGCCATCATGCCTAAAATGCTGCTGGGGGGGGGGGATTGNGGAGCGGTGGCTCAGCACAACTGGTCACACATCACCGCAGTGCTGCAGGACATGAAGCTCCAGTGCAAACTCATCGACTGCTCGGAGGAGCTGGGCATGATGAGCCTCCAGGGCCCGCTGAGGTGAGTGGGGGGAGCACCGCAGCCCCCAGCCGGCACCCTGACACCCAGCCCCAGGTCCCCTGGTCCTCGCCCCGCTCCCTCAATGGGATCCTGGTGACCCCATGGGAGCACAGTGCTGAGGAGGGAGCGTGAGCCCAGCGGGGCCGCTGCTGCACTGGGAGCTGTGTGCAGGTCCCCAGGGGCTGGTGCAGACCCTTCCCTGCTATTACCCACCATCATCTTGCCCTGGTTGTGTTCCTGCACTTGCTTGTGTGCATGTCCACACCTCTGTTTCACGGGTAAGTCACAGTGATGAAGGGCATGCAGCCTTCGGCTCACCCCCGCTGTCTGGCTGAGCCCATTTCCACGCTCCTGGCTCCAACCAGGGCAGGCTGCCCCTGAGCCGTCCCTCCTTCAGGGCAGCCTCCTTTCTTGAGCCTTGTTCACCAGTTGGCTCGGGGTTGCCTATCTCCCCTCCAGGCAGGTTCCCAGTTTTGCAAACCTTTTTTGTAAACGCACTGGTGCGAGCCCCGCAGCACCAGGCGAGGGTCAGCTGGAGCAATGCTGTTTGGAGAAAAGAATTCTTTGGGTCTTGGCATTTCTTTTGAGGCTCTCCCAGCATGGCATATCTCCCATGCTAGCTCCCCTTTGGAGGGAGAGGTGTTGCCAGCTAGGACGAGACACCAAGTTTTGGTGATGGCCATCAGCAGCAGGCTGGCGAGCCACCTCCTTTCCCCGTGGCCACTTTGCTGTTTCCCCGCAGCCGCGTCGTCCTCCAAGAAGTGCTCGACACCGACCTCAGCAACGAGGCCTTCCCCTTCTCCACCCACAAGCTCGTGACAGCTGCAGGATGCACGGTAGGATGGGGCTGGCACTTGAGGTCCTGCAGGGTGTCTGCGACCGCCCGTCAGCTTGTCGAGCGTCCTCACTGGGGAAACCTCCTACCTCCCCACTTCTGCAATGGGCTGCTGGGGAGTTTTGTTGGTTTTTTGTTGGAAAAGACCAAAAAGCACAGTGGGAAGGGGATGTTTTCCTCCCCATCCGCCTGCTCTCCCAGCCCGCTTGGGTTCAGCGTAGCCCAGGCTGAGCCTGGGGAAGGGGCAGAGGCTGCCTGTGATGAGTCTGGGCATGGTGAGGGGTTTGCAGCAAGGCTGGAGGAACGAGAGAGGCCTCCCTCAGATTAGGGTGAGCACTGGTGATAGGTTTATCTGACACTCTGGATCCCTTCCTTTTCCCCCTTTTTTTTTTTAAAAAAAAAAGGGAACGATTTAATGTGAAATGTGTCACACGCTCCCTGCAAGGGCTGAGGAGCCTGTGAGTCGGTGCGTTTGATCACAGGAGAAGCCTGACAACCTTAAGCTTTCTGTTCAAGCACAGATCATCCTGCGTTTGCCGAGACTTTAGGGCTCATGCCAGCGGTTATGCAAGCGCAGAGATGGCCGGGCGCTGCGCCGATGCCCGGGGCTGAGCCCCGCGGTGCCAGCACCAGTGCCTGGGGACAGGCAGCACCTGGGGCAGTGCTGGGAACCCGGCCCCATGGCAAGTGCTGGGGGAGCTGCCCGGGTGCGGTGTTTTGCAGGGAATTTTCTAAATTCTGAAGGCTTATCATTGCCATCTGACTTATGGAAAAGCTAATGTATGTTCAGAGATGTGTTTTGCCCAAGACCATCGTGCAGCAAGACAATAGCACAGCTGAGAAACAGAATCTCATTTTTCTGCTTGTCTGCTTGATGACCTACTCAGTCAATTTAAACTAAGCCCTTGTAACTAGAAATCTTAGTTAAGAATACCCTCTAATTTTAGAAATTGATTATATAAAGTAGCAAGATGATATCAGTTACATGCGTCTCTAAAGAGTGGGAATTGGCTTAACAGTGGCTGGAGCTGAAAAAAATGGTTCATTGTGCTTCTTGACAGCATTGTAGGAAACAACAAACTTTCTGAACTCCCTAAAATTCTTCCTGAAAGTTAAGTTTGACTCGAGAAAATAACAGCAGGGCACCTGTTACAACATCAGAAAGGAAGCAAGGTGCCTGGACGTGTTCTCAGCCTGTCGAAATGAAGGCTGGGGGAGCTGCCCCTGCCCAGGCCCGACGAGGGGCTGGAGGTGCAGCCCTAAATCTTGTGCAAGCCGCCGGGAGTGGGAGGCCGGCTGGGATATTAGTGAAATGGGGTTAAGCCACGTGCGGACACCTTTTGTTCAGAATTAAAGTGGCTTTCATTCAAATGCAGCTGGCTGCTGAGGGGATTGATGCTAAATCAAATTAAGGCTACTTGAGTTGTGAGGGAGAGCCTAGTCAGGGCTTAGGGCAATTGAACTAAGGCACAGATTTTGCCTAACTCAGATGAATCCTCCAAAATGTCGCCGTACAGGTGCCAAAAACCCGCTGTGCATTCAGCATCCCTCCAGGGAAGGGACAGCGGCATGGGGGACCCGAAGGCCAGCCCTTGTCGCAGGCTGTCCCACACACCGCACGTCACTGTCACCACTGAGGAGCTACAATCCTCCCCACATCCTCCCTTGTTGTGCCTGTGGCAAGCTGATAACATCTTGTAATAATCTACTTATCCCCATGAAAGGTGTATAAATGTTCCCGTCTTCAGGAGCGAGATCAGTTTGTTTGCATTTCACTTCAAGTTTGCAAAAAAAATAATCCAGTCCCGCGAGGAAGAAATGGCTGGTAGAAATGTCATGGCTTCTTTTGAGTGTAAATGCCCTGACTTCATGAAAAAATAAAGCTTTCCTGCCCTCCCAGGCAGAGCCAGCACCTGAGCTGCAGGCATCTGAGCTGAGACAGAGAGGAAGGGCAAGTGAATTTTCAGGAGGTTTCTTGTGAAAATGGTTATATTATTCTGGCACAGAATTAAAGGAAAAGACAAAATGTTCTTGTGAAATACATCCCAGGGCTGCAAAGTACAGGGTTGTTGTTGTTGTTGTTGTTGTTGTTGTTGTTTAACATTCTGTGAAAAAAGAGAGCACTTTTCACACAGCTTTACTGAAGTGCTCAGTAGTGCTTATGTCGGAGCAGCCACCCCGTAATCCTGAAGGCCAGGTCAGTGTGCAGAACTATTCAGCTATATGTGGGTATTCCCGAAGTTCTAAGCAAGCAATTCGAGTAGTGCTGCCCAAAAAGCATTGCCAAGTCCCCTCCTGCGGGTTTCCTTTGCCAGTGGAGGAGTCGAGGCAGAGCGGTGGGGAGTTTGCTGAGAGCAGGCGAAGCGCAGCTTGGCACTGAGGCTGTTCAGCCCCACTCCTGGCGCTGTGCTCAGCCCTCTCCTTCTTGCATAAAACCCCCGGTCTGTGCCTGGTGTCGGAACAGATCCCCTGGGAGACACAGGGCCCCCGAAGCATCAGGGCTGGCTCAGCCTCCCTGCTCCCGGCAGCTGTGCAATGCGAGGGCAAAGGGAGAAACCCCATCCGTACAGGGTCTGTGCCCACGACATCTTTGGGAGGGCACCTTTGGGCCCCCACCATGCCCAGTGAGCACGGGGAAGTCATCACACACAGAGACGGGAGGAGGAGGGCTCCTGGGGACGATGGGCTGAAGCCTGCCCTGATATTATCGCCTTCCAGTGGGATTAAACTGAGCCTGGCATCTTTAAAAAGTGATCGCTGAGGTTTTTGTGCATTAACTCACTAGTTGAACAAAATCAGCTGGAGTGAAAGGAGAATTCCTGCAGAGTTAATGACTCTGGAAATTACCGATTGGTTTGTGAATTTATATATAGCGTCTCTCATTGTATTAAACAGCAGCGAAAGGACCCTGTTTGAATTTCACTGCTGGATGCGGGGTAAAGATCAGGTTTTCATTTTCTAGTATACTTAAATGCTTTTGAATTCTTGCTCAAAGACTCAGAAATTGATGCTATTTCATAGCTCCGTGTGAAATCTACCGGAACCGCCCGCTCCCAAGAGACACGAGCAGAAACCTGCAGCAGCGGCAGAGCCCAGCCCTTGAGTACCCCTTGGTCTCCTCAGCGGGCGCACACCCCTGCACGGGCTTCACACGCGTGTGCGCAGCACCCACCCCTGTCTGTGCAACCCAGACTGCTGGCATGCCACATTTCCCCGGCAGACACGTTTTATACAATGGACAGCCACGAGCCCTCCCTTTGCTCTGAGGCTTTGCCTGGTGAAGACAGGGAAAGTCTGGGACATCGGTGTGTGGTTGGGGCTCATTACGGGCTGACCCTGCCGTGGGGGCTTGCCCAGGCTCCAGGGATTTCTCCTCCCTGGACACGTCTGTGGAGGCAGCGGGTGATGGACCAGGGCAGGCTGAGGAGCTGCTCCCTGCTGTGTTGCATGAATATTTCATCCTCACAATCTCGGTTACAGCACTGTGTCACGTTAAACCATCGTTTCCGGGGCAGGCGGGGGTGAGCATCACCGACATGCTCTCTGAGTGTCTCAGATGGCCACCGCGCCGCCTGTCCCGCAGGCTGGTGCCTTGGGCCAGAGCCCTCGGGGACCTCATAGTGCCGCAGGAGCTGGCCCAGGGGAGCGAGCTGCCAGCCCGCGGCCAGCTCTGGAGGCTGCGTGCTTGTGTTCCCCGCGAGCCGGAGAGTTCTCTGCTTCTGCCCCCACTAAAAAGCCGTGAAGCCGAAGGGACGAGCCAGAGGGAAATACAGCTGAGACTCCAGGGGTATCTCCAGGGAAGGTCTCCAAGCTGGGGTAGCCCCAGCCAGCCTGGAGAGCTTTGGGAACGCAGAGTAGCTCAATAGGGACAACGGGATGGCATGGTGCAAGTCACATCTCTGCCTGCCTGGGTGAGAAGCAGGGACATGGGCAGGGCCAGGACATCGTGGCACTGCCCTGGGCTGAGCACGGGCTCCTCTGTGGTTCCTGTCCCTGGGGACCGTGGCAGGCAGGGATGGAGGGAGAGCTCTGAGGAACCCCAAGCCTGCTGTGCTCATCTCATCCCTCTGTGGCGCTTCGTGCATTCAGAGTCTGGCTAATTGGGCTGCCAAGAGAAAGCGCACTGCCTCTGCTAGGGGAAACCTGCGCATCCCCGTGGGGTGAGCAGGGTGCGGATGGGGATGCTGCGCTCAGCTCCTGGGTGACAGCATGCGGCTGCTTGCAGCCTCTGCTGCAGGAGCGGGACACGTTCCCAGGGACAACAGCCCCCGAGAGCCAGGCAGAGAGCCCGCTGCAGGACAGTCCCGCTGGGGCCCGGCTTCCCCACCCGACAGGTGATACAGCAGATCTGGGGAGACACGGGATAAGCAGTGCCCACGGGCTTTCCTCCGGCATAGCTGGATCAGCAGAGGGAGACAAAGGCCCGGCTGGTGCAGGGAGCATCGCTGCTGGCTGCAGCCCGACTGGCTGCCACCACGGGGACCACTGGCCACAGGGCTGTGTGCAGCACCCCTGCCCGCTGTGCTCCCCCTGGGACCCCAGCGACAGTTGCAAGCAGAGGGGCACCAAGGGAGACCTGGGGTCTGGGCTCACTTGCCTCTTAGCTGTGGTTTTGGGGTGCAAAGCTTTGACTGTCCAGAGATGAGAAATTCACTCTGAACCTGGCTTCATGCACAAGACAGAGCAAAGAAATGCCTTTCACAAAATTAGGACGTGTACAACACTGCCAGGCAAGCTGCCTTTACCCTGGTGGGCAGCCAGGCTGGCTGTGGGCTCCAGCAGCCTCTGCCACGCTGCACAGCCCTGCTCCATCCCCAGGGATTCGGGGCTCTCGTGCTTTTCAGGTCCGTGCCATGAGGCTGTCGTTCGTCGGCGAGATGGGCTGGGAGCTGCACGTGCCCAGGGCGGACTGCGTCAGGGTGTACAGGGCGGTGATGCAGGCGGGGGCCCGGCACGGCATCGCCAACGCCGGCTACAGAGCCATCGACAGCCTCAGCATCGAGAAAGGTTTGGTGCTTTCCTTACAGTAGCGCTTGGTGCTTTGCTTCTGCCTGAGGGACCAAAGCAAATGGGTTTTTCCCAGCTCCGAGGGCGGGTGAGCGGGACTGGAGCTCTGGCAGCTACCGGCAGAGATGCTGAGACCTTCCTCACCGCAGGCTCCTCCTGAGGGTGCCTTGTCCAAGGCTGAGCGAATCAAGGGACATCCAACGGGCAGGGCCCATGTCTTGGTCTCCTGAATTGCTCACCCCGGGCTTGCTGCCGAGGCAGGGAGACCCACGCTTGTTCTCCACAGGGTACAGACACTGGCACGCAGATCTCCGTCCCGACGATACCCCGCTAGAAGCAGGCTTGGCCTTCACCTGCAAGCTCAAGTCCAGCATCCCCTTCCTGGGACGGGAGGCTGTGGAAGCCCAAAAATCCACGGGCATCTTCCGCCGCCTTGTCTGCTTCACCACCGACGAGTGAGTACGGCCACCCTGGGGTAGCTCAGCATCGCTCAGCACCAAACACCAGCAGGATGAGCACCCGCAGCGCTCCCCATCCAGCCCCGTGCCCAATGCATGCACACAGAGCTCAGCCGCAAGCCCGCTCGGCTGTTTTCCGTGCTCTAATTACATCTCTAATTTAAATCCCACCACGTATTCCCCGCTAGATATTTAATGGGAGCTGGAAACGGTGTGACAGGGAGTGGGTTTATCTTGTTTCGCCCAGAGCAGCAGGAGGTTTTGCAAATCGGGCTGGAGGGGCTTTGCCAGTGCCTTGGTTAAGGAACCGGGGGGGCCGTGGGGCAGCAGCCCCTGTGCCAGGGGGAGCCCCGGCACGTGGGCAGCCCTCGCCTCTCCTCCAGCCCCTTCCCTCTGCCTTGTGGGGTCCCAGCCTGAGGCTTTGCTGATGTTTGCTCTGGTCTGGCTCTGCAGGAAGGTGCCGATGTTCGGCCTGGAGGCCATCTGGAGGGACGGCGAGGTGGTCGGCCACGTCCGCCGGGCAGACTTCGGCTTTGCCATCGACAAAACCATCGCCTACGGCTACATCCGCGACCCCGCGGGGGGGCCCGTGAGTACAGGCGGTGGCAGGCGCTTCCTTCCTTCCCCGCGCCCGAGCACGCTGCCGGCAGCGGGGGCGCGAGACAGGGCACCCCCGTGCCCCCCGCACGTGGCGGGGCTGAGCGGTGCCATGGCTCAGCAGCGGCATTGTCCTCGCCGGTGACATGCTGGCTGCCGCCCCGCTTGGCCCCGCCGCTGCTCTCCGGCCCCAGCGCTCTCTCGGATGTTAACTGCAACCGAGTGTTTAATTGCAGCAGTGAATTAACTTCTGTTATTGGGAACGGCTGCCCAATAGCAACACAGCAGGCACTTAATTAACCCTGGGAGACTCCTGGGTAGTAAATCAGGTGCCCTCATTAAGCAGTGTGCTGTAGACAGAGGTCAGGGAGCCTGTGTGGGCACAGAGGGCTCTGGGTGACGTCCCCAGGGACTGTCCCTGTTGCAGCACATATGCTTGTGCTTTAATCCTCTGGCTTGCTTTGATTTTCAGTCCTGCGTCAGCGCGAGACTCCTGGGCCAAGTGGTTTGGGGTTCGAGCTGTCTCCGCAGCCCCCTGGGGTGACCTCTCCTCCTCTCCCTGCTCCAGTGCATGGAACAGGCTTCTCCCAGGGCCTGCTTTGTGCCGTGGTCAGGCATGGGGCGAGGGATGGGGACACGCACCAGGGGGGTGCAGGAGTCGGGGCTGCTCGTTTCCTTTTGGGGAGCTGTGCAGGAGCGTTTCAGTGGGCATTTGGGGGTGTCAGATTGTCCCTGGGGAGAAGGCTGGTCCCATCCCATGGCAAGGAGGTGGCAGCAGGTGCCTGCAGAGCAGGACGGCCACTGCAGGCTGGTGGCCCCGGGCTGGCTCAGCTCCGGCTGGGAGCTGCAGCGAAGTCTCCAGTAAATGGCCCCGTGCCGGGCCCCCCCCACAGTGAATGTTTTCCCCCTACATCTGGGTTTCTCCCTTCCGCTCTTTTCCCATCCTCTCTCTCCTCCCTGTCACATCTTGCTCTCCCGGCCGCCCCCGCCTGCCCCAGGCAGCGTGGCGGAGGCGGCAGGATGGAGGTGGCATGGGGACAGTCCCCTCCTGCCTCCGGCAAGGCACCGATGCGGCAGAGCAGCGCTGAGTGCATCCCGCTGGGTGCATTGATTGCATCCCCCCCCAACTCGAGCACTTGCCACGGGGAAACCTCTGCTGTGGCGGGGCCAGCAGTGGGGCCGGCAGTGGGGCCAGCAGCTCTGGGCATCGCGGGGAGCAGCTCTGCATGGGGGGGGCTGCACCGCGGGGCCCCAGCCCTGCCAGCTCCTTTGTGCAGCCGCCTGTGGAAAGCAGCGCTCATTAAGCAGATGTTAATGTGCAGCCTTAATCTCTCCACTCCCTGTGATAACTCCCGCTTGATTTACGCCGTGACGGCAGGAGGTTGCTGTGCAGGGAGGGGAGCGGGAGCAGCACTGGGACCCTTCCCTGTGCTGGGGCATCTCAGGCACTGGCACTGCCTGGTGCTGGAGGAGGGGACACCTCATGCTTGTCACAGCAGCTGGGACATCCTGGCTGCCACCGTGGTCCCCTCCTGCTGCCAGTGCCAGGGGGACAGCAGGGACCGACCCCGCTTGGGTGTGCCATGCCTCTGCCACCCACCCGGCGATGAGCTCCCGCACAACGCTTGTAAGCACGCCTTGCATTGGAAGTTGTTGAAAAAAATCCACAGGAAAAAAAAAAAATTAAATACTGCATTCTTTTTATTTTTTTTTTTGCTTAGTGCTTTTAAAAATCTACTTTCCTCCTCTCCCTGCATCCGCCTGGGATGGCAGAGCTGGGATTTCTGCAGAAAGCACATCTGCAGGGCGGTGTGGGAGCATCCCCGCAGCACAGGGAGGGCCCAGCGATGGGGCCAGGGCGGTGGCAGGGGGCTGCTGTCCCCCAGGGCCTCGCAGCGCCTAACAGGGGATTTGGTGCGGCTCTGCTTGCAGGTCTCGCTGGATTTTGTGAAGAGTGGCAGCTACGAGCTGGAGAGGATGGGAGTCAGCTACCCTGCCCAAGCACACACCAAGTCCCCGTTTGACCCGGACAACAAGCGAGTGAAAGGCATTTACTGAGAGCACAGCCGGCCGGCGGGTGCTGCGGGGATGGGGAGAGGGAGAGCCCGTAGCCGGCTGCCCCAGCAGGGAGAGCTGGGAGAGCACCTACAGCCTGCAGTGAGCTCATCAAGCAAACTTGGTTCAGATTAGAGGGGAAGAAGAGGAAGAGATTCTAAAAAGTCCAACACTTTTCTTCCCAGGTTTTCTAAATGAAGCAATACCACTGCAGCAATAATTCTTTCCCATGGGTTAATTGACCTGAAAACAGTGTTTTGCTTGACTGCAAACGAAATGGTTTCAATTTTTGACTTTGCTGGAAACCCTTTTCCCCAAAATGTAGTTTCACACTGCCTGGAAATGAATTTTTTAAACTAACTATCTGCCATTTAATACAACTGTCGCCTCCAATCCTGCCGTCCCTCTGCGCCCTCGCTGTGTCTGTCTCCGCTCTGACCGGTGTCACCGCATCGTGGCTGTGCCCCGGGGACCCGGTGCTGGGGGTGCGCGGCTGGCTCTGCCCCTTGGGCTCTCCCGTGCACTGCCTGGGGTGATTTCCTGGCGAGTCACAGCAGTGTCAGTGGAAATTGGCTGCGGGGTGAGCCGAGAGGTTGGGATGAGCAGCACGGGACAGGTGGGTGGCCCCCAGGCTGGGGTGGCCACTCGTCACCTGCAGCCCCAGCATCCCCCTTGGGACAGGGCAGGGGCACAGGGCCATTGCCCAGGCTCACACCGGGGATTCTCTGCCCGCTGCAGGATTCCTCTGCACCGTGACAACGCGAAATCCAAAAAGATTTTAAGCACCAACTTCCATTGGCTTAATTGGTAATTGCCACCTAAGTCCCTTGTGGGATGCCTAACTGTTCGGTGCTTGCTTAGATTTTGTTCGTGGTGCTGGAGGGCTGTTTGAGTGTGTGCAGCGGCTGTGCAGCGGCGGGGAGGGCCGATGTTCCCCAGGCAATGACCTTTTCCATTTGCGGCAATGCAAGAGCAAAGGCAAGTTTCGGTTTTTAGCTGTGGATCCTGGGAATGGGAGAGCATCTGGTGCCCCGGGGAGCGCTGCTGGCCAGCACCAGAACTCTGGTTTTGAAATGAGGAAAATGCGGTGGTGCTGTGCAGCCCCTTAACTCTGAGCTGGAGAGAGATTTTCATCTTCTGCCCCCAGAGAATCAAAGAAAATCCTGAAGGCAATTGCAGTTTGCGTCTGGGTCCCTTGCTGTGTGTGTGTCTATATATGTATAACCTCTGAATTTGGAGGAGAAGGAAAAGGAGTTGGACACATGTTTTGGCCTGCAGCTGCTTTTCCCATGTAGTTTTTGCCCATGTCCCCTCTGGGCCGTCCCCGCTCGGGGCTGCGGTGTGAGCTCGCCACTGGCACCAGGGCTGTTTGGTCCCCTCTGCTCCGCTGGCATCTTCCCAAAGGTCACCTTGGAGGTGGCTCCGGCAGCTCCCAGCTGCCAGGGGGATTCACGCGGGTGCTGAGCTGCGTGCTGACAGCCCCAGCAGCGCAAAGCTGCTTTTGGAGGTGGCAGGCAGGGTTTTCACTGCACATACAGTGAAGCGCCGGCTCCTAAGGGGAAGGGGCGGCTGCTTCCAACCCCTCCCCATCATCGTCCCTCTCTCGCAGCCATCGGCACCCGCTGCACCGTGCAGGCAGGCAACCTGTGCAAAACCACCCTTGTCTTCCCATCAGAGGAAGGCACCCCGTGGTCCCTTTGCTGGCCCCGTCACTGAGCCCCCATGAGGGACCCTGGCGGCTCTCCCTGGCCTGCTTTAATTACAAATGATTGTGGGCAGCGAGGGACTCCGGCTCCGTCCTCCACAGCACGGGGAGGGCCTCATCTCCGCTGAAGCTTTTACGCGCCTGAAGAAATAATCACACTACACGCTTTTCGTTTTATTCCCTCTGACTAGGTTTGCCTGTTTTGTATTCTCTTTAGAGCTGATTTCAGTTCCTTCGCCTCATGCAACAAGCACCACGGGCAAGAGTTTGAACTCTCAAATGCTTTGGTTTTACTGGAAACATTAAAAAAAAAACAGATTGGGGTGAATTTGGCTCTGAATAGGAGGTGCTTGCACTCCCTGATGCTCTCGAGCTGGAAGGCAGAGGCGGGGATGGCCACTCTCCTGTCCGTCTGTCCTAATAAATGAATGTGTGTTCTCTCTGGCTGCATGGGGATGCCTCCCCACCGCGCCGGGATTAACCGCATGGCTGCTGAGATAATACAGCGTTATCTTCCTGAAAGAAACCCACAGCTTTCACCCTGAAAGGCTGTAAAGTGGTTGTATTCTCCATGGAGAACATGCCCGAAACGATGGGAGAGACTGCTGGGGAGCAGGGGCGGGCAGGGCTGCTCCAGCCCCCGTCGTGGACGGACCGAGCGAGGCAGGTCTCTGTGGATGGGGCCTCTGGATGGGGTGGAGACATGGGCAGGTGCCCGGCCGGGATGGACGGCCCTTCATCTGGTCCAAGCAAGTATTCTCCTTTTGGAGCTCAACAGCAAAAAGCATCTTTTTCCTTTTTATTTCGCGTTTAGGTATTTAATGGAGTCATTTTTCCTGCCAAAGGTTTGCCTTTCCCCCGTTTCCCTCCCCCCATCCCTCCCCCTTCCTAAATCCCATCACAGAAGTATCATTTGTTCCCGTCCATTGGCATCTGGTCGCGTCAAGACGAATAATCCCCGGCGTGGGGGAGCGGGCGGAGGAGCGC
>VXAA01005480.1:936306-958274 GCA_013399115.1 Anseranas semipalmata
TGGGGTGCCAGGAAGGCTCCCACGCTGCTCCCATGCTGGTCTCTGCTCTGTGCCTCAGTTTCCCCACAGGAAAACAGGCTTCTCCCCCTTCCCCGGGGCCGCGCTGGGTTTGGCACAATAGCAAACCTCCACGTTATTATTCTGGGGGCGGAAAGCAGCATTACTCAGAGCCAGGATTGCTAATAACGCACTAAATATAGCGCTTTCCGTCTCCAGAGTACTTTCTGAACCGCTAGGGATGAGCCCTAAACCCCTCCGGAGGCAGGAGCCGGGGCAGGGCTGGCATCGCCCAGCGGGCAGGGATGCGGGGAGCAATGGGACGGGGCTCCCCATGGCCACCCATGTCACCACTGTGCAGAGGCGCATCCCGTTGTGGTGCCAGCACACCAAGAGGGACCGGGAATCGGCTCAGACCCTCTTGATCTTGCCCAGCTTGAGGGGCACTGAGACAGCAGGATGAGGCCCCGGGGCGGGTGGGCAGTGAGGGACGGGCTCCCGCAGTGTCTTGGTGATGCTGGGAAGAGGCTGCTTCTCCCACTCGCCCTGCAAGAGAGTTGGGCATCGTGAGACCAGGGGGTTCAGGTCGCTGGAGACTCCGTGTTTCTCTGTGCTCATAAAAATGACATGATCTTTAACGTTGGAAGTGTTTTTAACCCAAACCAGGATGTTTTCCCATAAGATGTTACTAATTATTTGTATTGCAGGAGCACCTATGCATCCCAGTAGCAGAGCAGATGTCTGTGGTGCACCATATTGCATAAAACCACCACAATTAGAGAGCTTCCGCCCCAAAATGCGTTACCCACCGAGTCATATGGAGACAACTCAAACTGGTGAGTCCTACCAGCCCACCGTGCTCTCAGCCCAGCCCTCCAAAGGCTGTTTACCAGGCGCTGGCAGGAAGGTTGGCTTGGAGGTGACATTTGCAATGTGCCAGCATGGTTGTTGATGCGCAGCTGCTGCTGAACGCGAGGGACGTGGCAGCCTGGCTGAAGCACCGCGGGCAGAGCTGGGGGGGGCTGGCATGGCCATGGGGGCTCAAGGTGACCACAGGCAGGGCAAAACCTCCAGCACCATGAACACTTGGGAGAGGCTTGCCTTGGGGATGCTGCCTGCAAGGAGCAATCTGATGGGATTAGTTTGTACCGGGGGCTGAGCCTACAGGGCAGGGTCCATCTCATACGCGACTCGTTGGTCCGGGTTAGTGGCCTGGTGGGGGGCAGGCTTGGGCTGGGGGGGCTCAGGTCGGGCTGGGCTCCGGTTTGGCCACGCTGCAGCTCAGCTGCCGGCTGCGCACTCGTGCAGAAACGTCAGAGCCGGGCTGAGCTACAGCGAGAGCAGGAGGAGGGCGGTCTGGAGAGGAGAGGTAGAGCGGTGAGTCATCAGCGGGAGGAAAAAATGTTGAATTTATGTTTTGAGATGAAATTCATTGTAGTGTGTGAAGCGAATCGGGCCAGAGCTTGCACCCGCACCAGGAAACCCTGGGAAAGGTGGAGGGGGCTGGAGAGACCTTCCCAAAGCGATCAGAGAGGGGCAGCATCACAGGAGAGCACCGGCTGGAGAAACAAGTGCTGTTCTGCAGCCTCAAGGCTTGAGAGAGCAGCTGGGGGGGGTTGGGGCTGTGCCTGCCCCAGGGTTTGGCCCCAGCCCGGAGCCCACCTGCTGGGGTCTGCCCTGTGCCCCTGCTCTGCTGAGCTCCCCCGGCCCCGTGCTAGCCCCTCGCCAGCACCCTGCCTTGGGAGGGCATCGCAGGCATTTGGCAGGGCTGGATCGTTGGGTTTGGTGCGGTGCGAGAGCTGGGAGCTACAGGGGAAGTGGCACGGCGACGTCCCACCACGCTCACAGTGCTACCTCGGTGCGAGAGGGGGTTTGCTAAATAATTAACAGCACTACGTCCTTCCAGAAAGCTAGTCAGGGCTGGGATCACTGAACTGCAGAAATGCATGAGCTTAATTAGAAGCTGGTGCTTTTCTCTTGGCAGAAATACTGTGGAATAAATGAGATGTCTTAAAATCCAGCTCGCTCTGAAGCACCAAGAGAGCAGGAGGGGCAGCTCGGCTCCCTGCTCCCATCGCTGCGTGCCAGCATCGCCTCTGCTCCCCGCCAGCCTCTTCCCAGCCGCCCCCAGACCTCTCTGAGATCACAGAGCTGCCAGGGCCATGATTAAGAGGCTTAATTCACAATTCTGCTGCTGCACAAAACTTCTGTGCCTCTTCTTGTCGCTGTTCCAGGCTCTGCACAGCCGCGAGGTGAGGGTCTCCAGTGCCAGCCTTGCCCAGAGCTGGCAGGGTTTGGCCAGGGACCTGGGGAGGTTCCTGCCCCCAGGGCAGACCTGGCTGGAGGGCTTTCACCTTGGAGGAAGGCTGATGGTCTTCCTCACCCTCAGCTCCGCATCCTCCAGCATTGCAGTGAGCAGCACAAAATAACTTATCGTGTAAGCTTATTACACTGATGAATGGCATTGGGAACTGATGGTGATAGGGACCATCAGTGGTTTTAAATCTTCATCATCATCAATGTCATGAGCATCATCACTGGGCCTGGCTTTGTTTGAAGATCCTGTGGTACTTTATTCTTCATGTTTTGCTGTAGATCCACGTTTGGAGATTGCACAGATGCAGTGCGTAATGAGCTTGCTCTGCCGGGACCTGACGTAATTGGCCCAAATCCTGTAAATCGCCTCGCATTTCTCCTTGGTTCTGCAGATAGCCCTGCTTTAACACTCAGGGCTGCTCAAAGATGTCTGCAAATCGCTTTATGCAAATGCACATCCTCTAATTGAATCCGGCTGAGCACACCCGCAGCGTGCTGCTGGCTGTGGTGTTTCAAACGCTCGCGTTGTGCTGCTGACGCTGGGGTTCCCCGCGCAGCTCCAGCTCCTTGCCCCAGAGCCGTGGGGCGCAGCCGCGTCCCCAGCCCATCCCCTCCACTCAGCCTGCACCGGGAGCCGAGCAGCGCTGCCGAGCTGCTTTTTAGCCCCAGCCTGGAATTTTGCCATGAAGCGCGTCAGCCTTCAGTTCTGAAGCTGTACGTACCGGGAAGCGGACAGCCGAGGATTTGTTGCAGTGCATGGAGATGGGGGCGAAGCTGTAGAGGGATTTAAGCACGTCTCTGTTGAACGTGTTCCAGGGGATGGAGGAAAACTGCTGTGGGACAGAGACCTGCGGGCACGTGCACACCTCCTCGTCATTAAACCTGTGCAGGAGAGATGCCACGCTGAAACGCAGCGCAGATGCGCTGCCCCCTCGCAAGGCTGGAGGTGTCGCGTTCCTCCCTGCCTGGAGCTCGACCTGGAAAGGCTCCAGACTCTGCATATGGCAGCACGAAATGCCTGCTATGGCTGGCACCTTTGGGGAAGATTTGGGGCCACCAGGACTGCCTGTGCCTAGGACACCTTGTGCAAGGTCAGCATCTCACCCCCTTGCCATGGGCGAATGAGCTGCAGCCTGCTTCTCTGGCAGGGCTCTTTGGTGTCTGCCTGGGATCACAAGGCGTACTTTGCAGACAAGTCTCCCTTGCACTGGGCCATGCAGGGGAGTCCCACACCCGGACAGGTCTCCTTTCCCAGGGATTCCCACTACCTCCAGCCTTAAAAGCCTAGATTTGGTGCCTGCTCTGGGGGAAGGCGAGGGCAGGACTCCTTCCAGCTGTGCCCCAGCACGTGGCTCCCCGAAACCTGCACTGCCTGAGAGCCTTGGCCACCACCACTGCACAGCCAGGGCCTGAAAACCCATTTTAAAAACTTTTTCCCAGTACTGCTAGTGAAGGGCTCGGCGGTGGTCCCCCTCCCCTTTGCACAGCCCCACTGTACCTGTTCACGAGATTGAAGTATCGGTGCAGGTAGCCCGGATCCACGGCGCTTTTGCAGAGCTCCAGCTGTGTCTGGGGGTAGTAGTGCACGTAGTTCACGCACATCTCCTCCATGATGCCAAACCCGCCCTGCGGCACAGACACGAGCGCGCTGGCAGCACCGCTGGGCAGCAGCCCCCACGTCTGCCCCCGAGCATCAGCTGTGCTGGGGTGCAGCTCGGCTCTGCCAGAGCCACAGGGGCAGCAGGGAGGGCAGAGGGGCTGCAAGGGCACAGAGCTCCCGCCTGTGTGCACACACGTGCGCACACGCACTCTGCTCATCTGCCCATCCGCCCTTTGTGCAGGGACAGATTTTCAGGCTAGAACGTGTGGTTTCCATTAAAATGCAGATTCCCTGTAATCCCTCTGCTATATTTAGCTCTGTCCCTGTTGATGGTACCTCTGACAGGCTCTTTTTTCACTGCCTATGTAAGGAAATAACATGCACTGTCAAAAAATGCCGCTTCTCTTTAATTACAGTTAATACCCAGTGGAACAGTTTGTGATGGGATTTCGAGTGACACACGCTACTTCTCAATTAGCACCTCAGCATCCCAGCTGCAGGCAGCGGAGCCTTGTGGGCTCGCTTCTTTGCCACCCTCCCCTTGGCTTCTGGCTGCGATTTGGCCCCAGTCCATGCACACACACCCTTGCCGGTGCCCCCACCTCGGGGTGCAGGCGCTGAGCCCGCAGTGGCGGCGTGCAAAGCGCACGCAGCCGCACTCACCACAGTCACTTGGCTCCTGTCCTCCGTGTTGTAGGTGCAGGCTGTGATGAGCTCGTCGCCCTGGGGGTTCGAACAGACACGGGGGTGTGGGAAAGTGCAAAGTTCCCCCTCCCCAGTCAGCAAATATCAGGACGAGCAAATCTGTAACACAGCAGACCTCCACGCTCTTTCGTGGTGCAAGCCTGCAAGCAGCCTCGGTGCCCCCCGAGCATTTCCTAAGCTTGCACTCCCTGGGAGATTCCCTACAGCTGTACCCCAGGAACTGTGTTTCCTGCTTTCCTCACTTCCTAAGAATTTCTGCTGGGCTGAAGCACCTTAAAAATATCACTTAGGCAACACTTTGCATGCCAGACTTGTACCCAACGTGGTGCCACAGCTGCCTGTCCCCCCCTGCAGGGCCACCCCGGGAGCCTGAGCACAGCCCCAGTGATGGCTTGGCCGGTGCTGAGGGTTCGAGCAGGACACCGCGAGCAGCAGCAGCGATGGAGCAGCGGGGAGGAGTTCGAGCCCCTGGGCCGAGGCAGGTCTGTTTGGAAGTACTCGCCCTCTTTGGAAACCGCCACGATTTTTGGAGCCACTCACTGGAAAAACTGCAACCACCTCCTTCAGCATGCGGATCTCCTGGGAGGGAGGAGAAGGCGCTGTGTCGGGGCTGTGCCCGCGGGACGGGGTGGCCCACAGGTGACATCTGCCCGGCACAACGAGCGGGGAGGCTGTACCTGGAAGTGAGGGCTGTAGTGACCATCGGCGTTCACCACCTGCCGCTCTCTCCCGTCCCGTGACAGCACGGTCACCACTTTTCTTCCTGCCAGGTGAGTGTGGAGCTGGGAGGCGAAGATGCGGATGCCGGCGGCGGGCAGCGCCTAGGGAAGGATGGCTCGAGCTCTGCCCCTGACCCTGTCCCGCTCCCCTCCCCTGCATCCCAGTGCCGTGTGCTTGGGACAGGTTCTCCCTGGCTCCTGTAAGGGGTCTGGGGGCTGTGGGACCCTCGGGGCAGCCTAGAAGTGAGCTCTGAAGGGGGGCAGATGCTCTGCCTGCCGTCATATCCAATTAATGCACTGCCATGCCCCAAATTAGCAGGAGCTGCTGAGCTGGGTGCTGATTGCTTCCTTGCGCTTGTTAGTGGTGGCATCAATGACTTCTTTTGGGTAGGCCCTACAAAAATATCCAGTAACTCTTGCTTGAGAGCAGGCTGGGCAGTTTGAAAATGTACTTGAGTGAGCTCTTAAGGAGCTGCTTCTTAAGGAAGCAGAAGCCAATCTTTGCATTTCCACGGGGGAAAGCACCAGGCACAGCACAGCAGTGTGTTTTCCTAGATGGCAACGGTACTCAGGGGAGGCAGAGCAGCTGGCTCCCGAGGAGAGCTGCCTCTGCGGGGAATTCAGCGCATCCCAACCAGCTGCGTGGTGCCACTTGCTGTTGGTCGTGCGCAGTGGGCTTTTCTTCCCAGCACAACCCCATGGGAAGGGGCTGGGGGGCCGGAGCGGCTGGGCACTCACCCGCTGGGTGCATTTGTCAGTGCAGTACCCGGTGAGGACGAACGCGGCCTCACCCGGGGGCACGGCCATCACCGGCGTGTAGACCAAGCCCAGCTCCATGATGCCGGCATCGTAGCGGCGCAGGCTGGCCGTGTAGTAGAGGCGGATCCCCGAGGAATCGCGGCGCCCTGGCAGGCGAGAGGAGGGGGCAGCAGGTCATTGAGGGAGAGCTAGTGGCTCCCGGGGTGAGGCCAGGCAGGAGAAATGATGCTCTGCTGCCGCAGGTGTGGGGAGGGGTGCTCAAGCCTCTCGTGCACGGCTTTTTTCATGCGTGCTGTTCCTATTGTTATAAAATCCTAGATACTTTCGTGCAAGGCTTGGTTGCCCAGAGAGGTCACCAGCTGCTCCCGAGAGAAAGGCAAGGAGTGCCTTTGGAGAGCCCAGAGAAGAAGGACAGATCTCAGGGTGCTTTGGAAGACTCTCAGAAACATGGCTCATTGCATCTTCTTTAACTGATATGTCCAAAAAACTAAAGCCGTGCTCTTACTGGGGCGTGGCATGTGGGGAAATGCCAGTGGAGCAAGTACCCCTTGCATTTGCAGAGCTCCCAGTCTCTCTTGCATTCAGGGTTGCTCTGTTTAACCTCTGGTGCCCACACACAGCTGGTGGGAGCTGGAGAGAGCCCTGTGCCCTCGGCTGGTGCTGACCGCAGGGAGCCAGAGCCGGCTGCGAGCGCTGCTGCAGGGCCACGCCGAGCCTGGCTGCATGGCCATGGGCAGCTCTGCAGTGAAGGGGAAGGCTCAGACCAGGGGAGTGAGGCCGGGTCTGAGCCCCTGTCTCTGGGCTGGAGCCCCCCAGGGGATAAGAATAATGAGGGAGACACTATTGGTTAACACCCCAAAGCTGGTAAGTTATGAAAGACGTGAGCTCCGTATTTATAGATGTGTTTCTTCTCAAGTTGCCGAATGTGCTATGATTGATCTACAGTACATATGCTCTGGTCTCCTAAAAATATACTTGGGTAGTCAAGAAGTTACTTGATTTTATGTAAATGAAGAAACTGGGTTGTTTGGAATCCTTTTTTTTTTTTTTTTTTTTTTTTAATGTGTCTCCTGACAATGTTATCAAAGCAGGAATACCATTAAAACAACATCCAAATTCCCCCATCCCCAGCCAGGCTGGTGCTGTCTCTGGTGACTTTGGCATCACTGATGCTCTTGGCTCTGAGCTCAGGTCCCCCCCAGCACCTTGCACAGAAGTTGGGGGGCACCCCTCTAGCAGCCTCCGTAAATAAGGGTGCTGCCATGGGCCATGGCCCTGCAGGACCGATGTGCAGCCCTGCTGCCTGCCCGGGCTCCCTTCCCCGAGCATCCTTCCTGCCTCTGGGCATGCACAAGGATGGCTCCAGCCTCTGGTGACAGCTGGGTGGCAAACCCTGGCACTGTCCCAGCTCTCCTGTGTCTCGCTGGTGAAGCGCTGGGCATCGCCACATCCCCACTTACCTTTGAACACCAGTGGGTTGTGATAGTGAACCTCAAGGCGTAAATATCTGGAGGAGCCCGGACCACCAAAGGCAAGCCCTGCTTCTTCGGGGTAGTAGAAAGCCTGGAAGTGGAGGGAGGGCGTTAGGGAAGTGGTGGGATCTTTTTTTCTGGGATTGAGGCGGAAATGGCCAAGGAGGGGAGTGTCTGGGTGTAATCCTGAGCCCCGCATTGGGCTGGGGGACATGACCTGTGCTCTTGGTTGAGCTTGATGCTGAGCTGGTCTTGTGTCAAAAGGCTTCTTGCGTGCCAGCATGCATATGCAATGGCATAACCACCGAGGAGGGTGGATCACGCTGATTTATGGAGCCAAGGAGGTGGACTGGGCTGAGGTGGAAATGCAGAGGTGTCTTGGGGGAGAATGGGGGGCTTAGAGGGGCTGAACCCAAATCCCAGCAGAGACTGGTGTTGGGGCAGCCCACACAGGGATGGCTCAGGTGCCCGTTCGTATGAGAAGGGTCTGGGAGATGGCAGAAAAGGTGCCCAGGAGCAGGTCCCATCTTGCACCCACCTGCGCTCCCATGGCCCACGCTGCAAGCACGTGCCTGCAGTAGTTGAGCTGGTCTGGCTTCATCTTGGAGTCGCAGGGCCCGTTGTAGCGCGGGATGCTGTCAAACTCGGCAGTGCACTGGAAGACTTCCATGTGGTGGACCAGGGCTTCGTTGCCCGCTGTGATCACCGGCTCATACTGCAAAACGGCATCCGAGAAGGAGGGGGACACGTTAGGACCATTCGCTGAGAGCCCACCCCCGGGTGTGCTGTTTGTGCAGGCTCCACAAACAGCCCAGCGTGGGTATGTCTGCTATTGATTTTTGCCACGTGACGGGAAGGGAAGGTTGCTTTGGACACAAGGGACCAAGGACCAAGAGCTCTTGATTGGCTTTGGGACCAGCTCAGAGTCCACCAGAGCTCATGGAGAAACATCTCGTCCCTTCCCTGCAGATGGCTGCTCCTGACGAGCAGCAGAGCTTCATCTGCTCTGTGATGACTGAGTCCTTTGCCAGTTTTGCTGGGCTTAGAAGACTTCGGATTTTCACGAAGAGGGTCCTGGCCACATTGCCTGCAGCTACTGGGTTTCCTGCCTAGCCAGTAGCTGCTCAGGGCACAGGGAGGGGGATTTGGGTAGGAAGAGCGACTTCAAATGCCTGAGGAACGGCTCTGGCTAAAAGCGCCAGCTGTAGAAATGATCTGCAGCAGCGGGAAGATATCAGGAGTTACGCACTTTTTACTTACACACAGATGATTCATTTCACACCATCTGTTGGAGAGAAAATCCTTCTTCTGAGCTTTCCTTTGCAGCGTTGTCTCTCCCCTGTAAATCGCTAAGCGCTCGCTTCAGCTCGTGTGTCAGGCTTCCCCTCTCCCTGTTGTGTGCTTTTGACTCTGCGGGTGCCAGGCCATCGCCGAGCTGCCTCCGCACCCAGGGCGATGCTCTGCCAGCAGCAGCGCTGTGCCGGGGCGATGCTCTGCCAGCAGCTGGGGACGGGCAGCCAGGCTGGTGTGGCTGGCTGTCCCGGGCTCTCGGCTGCTGCAGGTTTCTGCCTCGCCTTTGGGGATGCAACCCCAGCACGTGCAACGCATCCGTGCAATGCACACAAGTTGCCTTTATGTCTGAGACCTTTTGTTTCTGCAATATGCCTAATCTGTTAGAAGATGGTTCATATTCTGGCTTGCTCTGCCCTGCTCTGGCCAGGCCTGTTAATTTGTTTGCCATGTTTATATATTCCTTGTGGCATGCAGTGAGCTGTAATCCTGCCACAGGTCTGTCCTTGGTGGCTACAGCTCTGTGCTCTGCAAGGGAGCTGCTCTGAGCCCTGCCCTGGTCCCCGTTCAATGTGCCAGGTGGAAAGTCACCATCCTGCCACCTGATTTCAGGCTCTCTAGGAGATGTGAGGGTGCTGCTGGCTGGGGGGCTGGCTCAGGGAGGTGTTTGGGTAGTCTGTGGCAGGGAAGACACCTGGGTCTGAAAACACCCCTGTGAAAGGGCAGGGAAGGGGTGGACTTTGCAGAAAGGCTTTGAGGGACCTAAACACAATTGCTGATCTGCCCCAGGGAAAGCAACCCTCTTCTCCTGCCTCTTACCATGACAATGTGGTGCTTGGGGAAGCTGTCCGGCAGCTCTGCCATGTAACACCAGTAGGTTGTCTCCTGGCTGGGAATAACAACATTGGGGACCGTTATCTCCATGGTCTTCATGTTGCTGGGCAGCTCAGGGATGGTGATGTTGGGCTTTAGCAGCTGCACCCTCTGCAGTCCCCTGTGGATGGCAGAGATGTTGATGGCTTGGAGGGAATGGACCGGTTTCTCCAGGATCCCGTAGATGAGGTGCACGGTGCCATCCTGAAGCGAGAGCAAAGTGTGGCAGGTAGTTTTGCATGAAGGATACTAAAGAATGTGAATTGTGTGGACAATTAGCACTGGTACCGGTGGCATGAATCCAGGAGTGGGCCCTGGCCCCTCTCCAGACAGGAAACCACCCTGACTTCAGCGGTATCTCACTTTGCTGGGCTGTGCAAGAAAGACTGTAGATTTTGGGGAATTTCTTTGACTAATGTGTTTTAGCATCAAGCAATAATCACCGAGAGTTCTCTACCAGTTGAGAGCATCTGGAAAGCTTTCCCTACAAGGCGTCAGTGTTAAACAGCAGTTAATGCTATTACCTCACACCTCTCCCTTGCCCGTAAGGGACGGGCTGCGGGCTGGGGTGGCCACGGGGATCCAGCCCACAGGCAGCAGCTTGGGGAGGAGCAGCAGAAAGAAAACTTCTCCCCCAGAGCTCCCTTTCTCCCAGCTTCTGTTAGGGGCTTAGAGCGAGAGGCTCTGCTGAAAGCACTGCAGGCAGGGACGGTGCTGCTGAAGACACTGAGCTCTGGACAGGAGGTAAGAAGGAGAGGAAAGGAGAGTAATTTTCTCTTCAAAGCTAAGAATAAAGACCTGCAAGTCTTTTCCCGGTTCACACATAGATTTTTTTCCTCCAGGGCTCTCCGTGTTTTGGCAGACATCTCTCACCACAAGGCATGCTTTCGAAAACCAGCAACAAAAACTCAAGGCTGCTCTGTGCCCACGGTGGCTTTCAAATATCCTGTCCACCAGAGGCTTTCATCTGAAAGGAGCCTTGTGGAGATTCCTGCCCGCACCCAGGGGCAGCCCCTCCTTGGCTGAGATCCCCAACCCCTTTGACATCCCCTCTGGGGACATTTCCCACAACCCACTCCCACGGGAGAGCGGCGAGCGCAGACCCAGAGCCCTCACTGGCGCACTCACAAGCATGCTGCAGCGGCTCCATTTGCTGCACCTTCGCTCGGTGCCTGCCAAAGCCCTCCTCTCTGCCTCCCGTTGAGCAACACCTCTTTGTAACACTCCAAACACTTGGCTCCAGACTGCAAACCCGAGTGATGCAGGAGGGTATTTATATAGACCTAGCACATGCTTAACAGGAGCAGATGATGCAAACAAGCTAAAATCTATACATTATAGAGGTTTATAAGGGGTTGTAAATAGATTGTGCCAAACATTACTCATGTCGCAGGGCTGACATCTGTAGCACGCTTCCTTTCTGCTATCAACAGCGCAAACACCTGATGCTCTCCCCAAAACATAACAGCGGTGAGGTCTCACCATGCAGGCTGGGGGTTGGAGCCCTGCTCGGTGCCAAGGGGTTGGGATGGGGCCAGGGGTGTGGAGACAGGGCAAGGGTGATGCTGTACCTCTATAAGGTAGTCCTTGGGGTCACAGGTGCTGAAGGCTCTTCTGAAGAGGATGTAGAGCCCCTCGGGGGCACTCTGAGCCCCCAGAAGCTGGTAGTCCTGCTGTGAGTCCATGTGGAGATGCCCCTTGGCATCGCTCCAGGCATCCTGCGGGAGGAGAGCACCCGGTAAGCTGGGAGGCTGCGCGGGCCCTGCTGTGGGGACCTCCAGTGGTGTGCAGGTCATGAGATCCTCCTTTGGTTCACCCTCCTTTGGTTCACCAGCCTTTGGTTCACCCTCCAGCCCATGCAGCGTGCTGCAGGTGCGGGGAGCCTGCATTACGATCGCCCCATGCTCCCTCTTGCAGCCTCTGGGCATTGCTGTGCCGGGTGGCTGCAGGGTCCAGGCACAGACCCAGGCACAGGCAGAGCTGTGAAATACCTGACCCAGCACAGATATTCTGCAAAAAGACATTTTAGAGCTGAGAGGCATCCTGGGGAAAGGAGCTGCGGGGAGAAAAGCCTGCAGGGGTACGTGTTGCATCAGTCTGTGCTGGTTTGGGGTACGGCTGGGGGCACTTTCTGAGGAGGGCGATGTATGTTCCACGACCCTTGCCACAAGCCAGCTGCTCTCAATTTAAGATCAGACCCTTGATGGGCTGTCATGTTAGCTCTATTAATCACCAACCCCTTTAACATCCTGAATTCATTGTGGACAGATTGTTTCAGGAGCCTAGCAAGGTCTCCAGAAAACTGCTCTTGGTTAATGGTGGTGACAAAACCACGCTGAGGAGCAAAGCAGTAGGCTGCTCCTGTGCTTAAAGATTTGAAGGCTTGGAGTAACAAATCCTTCAATAATTTGGGCCTGAATAGCATCATTGTCTTGATCTTTCACATCTCCTGTTTATGGCTTTTGTTTACCAAGAAAAGGCCTCTAGGAAGTACCTTGCTGTACCAATACCAGTGGCACTGGTTCTTGTATCTTGGGGGAAGAAACAGAAGAAAAAGAATAAAGCATCTTGGCACCATTTCAGCCAGAAGTAGAGAGTGATATTTCGAGAACATATTGTCCTTAGAGGGGGAGAGTAAAATCAGCTACATGAAGCTAGCATGACATTTGTTTTCATAGGAGTATGTTGTGCAAATTAATCTCATAGTACATAGGGGGTGAGCAAATTTGGATCTTTTTAGCAGCTGACATCCTTATCCAGCAGAAAGACTGCTGGGAGGGAGAAAACCAGGACTGTAGAGGTTTATAGAAATCTCCTTGCAGGATGCTGTTCAACACCAACTGAAAGAGAGAGCCCAAATGCTGCACGGTGTTTAATTCGGCGCTGTTTGTCTTTCAGTGAGCACAAGAAGGCAGATTAGAAATGATCCTCTATGTTTTTTAACATGATGCTGTGAAATACTGTAGCATTTGGGTCATCACACATCCTGAATGGCTGGTAATTAGCAGGAAAACAGACAGATAATAAGCCCTCCTTTTCATCCTTTCATTACACTGCAGATCACATTGCAGCTGATTGTGAAAGAATATATTTTATGGCTAATTTCAAGTAAGCAGAGAGGTAAAATTTAACTTACTGGAAAGCCTCACACGGGGACAAATGTGAATTGCTTTCTGCAGTGAAGCGCAATTGCAATAAGCCTAACGTGGTGGTCTGGGGATAGGTAGCTGCTGGAGAGCACCGGGTTAGTTATCGTAGCTCCAGCCCCGGCGGAAAGACAAACCTCACAAGAACCTCGACAAACGGGCTGTGTAAGAAAGGACAACAATCTGCAGCAGCAAAATCAAATAGCAAAACTAGAAATGAGTTCCCCCCATCTGCTGCCATCAGGCATTTACATACCGCCCAACTACTTATGCATGTTTAATTTCTGATAACACCGCGCTGCTGGCAGTCAGCCGTCAGATTGTGTTTTCCTGTGTCCTGTTGATCTTTGCTGTAGCTGCAAACGTGAGTTGCAGCTGGCGTATTGATGCTGGCAGGAGCAGACTTTCTGGTTGATAACTTTTGCACTTTCTCAAAGTCAGTAATGGGAGCTGTGGTTAATTTTTAATGTGACTGAGAGCAGTGCACAAGCAAACCAAGCTGTCGATGCATCCTGCATTTGTGCGTGCAGCAGAGCTGTTCTGTGCAACCACCTGTTGGAGCTCTTGCAGGTAAGTGTAGCAGAGACACCCAGGTTTTGGTTCCACTGTTAGCCCTGCTGGTGTGCTACTGGATTTATCCCTTTCTCTTTGGATTTAAGATCCTATACCAAACCCATAGGACAGACCTCTGAACCAGAAACCCCCCGGCCCTTTTGCACCACTTCCACTGAGCAGCCAGAGCGGGCCAGCCCCGCTCCTCCAAACCGCGAGCCAGATTCACCCGCTGGGCAGCAACCCCAAAAGCAGCCATGAAAACTCACCCCAAAATACGAACTGTGCCCATCGCTCCAGAGCACGGCCAGGTCCGCGTTCTCAAACTCGCCCCGGTCCGACATCCCGAAGAGGAGCCCAAACTTGAGGTCCCTGTTGAGGATCTGGAAATACACAGCTTGTTCGGGGTAGCTGACGTTCCAGGAGAGCTCGAGCAGCCCCTGGGGATCGAGGGGCACCTTGTAGGGAAAGTAGGTGCCGCGGGGCGCCGAGCCCTGCAGGGCGACCACCAGGATGACCAGGAACACCGCGATCATGGTGAAGTACATGGATGCCACCTCCCGCAGCTTGAAGCTGGGGCAGGGGCACGGCTTGCTGCTGGAGGTCTGCATGCTGGGCAGGACGGCACCCGCCCTTCTGGCTTTTGCCATTTATGCGCTGGTCCTCCTGGGTGAGCCGGGTAAGCGATACCCTTTAATTGCATTTGGTTGTGGGGAAATTGGATTGTGGTATTGACCCCCCCATGCTCCCCCTCCCACCTCCTGGCCAAACACTTGTCATTCTCTGCCTCCCCTTAATTGGCTCTAATTGCACATGGACATTATCAATAGCAATTGAACTCGACTGGGCTGATGTTATTTGCTCTTAAATCATCCTTAGTGGCTGGAAAGCGCCGGTTTCTTGCAAGCTGCTCCCTGCGCGGACGCGCCGTGCCCTGCTGGTGCTGCCTGTCGCCCGGCTCTGTGGTGCAGGAGCTGTGCAAAGCCTGGCTCCTCTGCCACCCTGGTGTGGCTCCTGTCGAAGGCCTGCAGCTTTGGGGGCATTAAATATTTGTTATTTCTTTGCTTTTGTAGCAGCTGGGACTTCAGATCCAGTTTGAAAATACCTTTTGCCCACCTCCCACCCCCCTTTTCATTTCTTTAGCTTGGTGTGTTCTCTTTTGGTTATTAACTTTTCTACATTAACTGGAATTACAATGAGCCACCTCAAGCTCTCTGGTACACACACACTGCCTTGGTTTAGACTCGGAGCTTGTGGCCTGTTTTATTAATGCTGGCTCCCGCGACAAGCAGTGCTCTCAGATGCCTCCTGTGCGGAGTCCCCTCCATCCCCTCTGGAGCTCGGGTTTCGCTCGTGGTCCTTGCAGCAAAGTCACCAGGGCAGAGCCGCGCTCCCCAGCACTGTGTAACGCGAGGAAATAGATCGAGCTTGGTGCCCGGGTGTTGTAATGCATCATCAGGGTGTGCACCTCTGTTACATTCGATGAGGTTTCACCGTCCTGAGGCACAACCATTATCCAGGAACACGGCAGCCTCCGCAGTGCCTCTCCTTGCAGGAGGTGGAACCGAACCCCGCGGTGCCCCGGGGGGGCTGCAGCAGATGGGGAGCAGCCGAGGGGCTGCACCTCCCTGGCAGCACAGCTCAGCCCATCCGCGTCCTGCAGGAGCAGGCAGCGTCCCCGCCATGCCCGAGGCTCCTGGGCTCAGCCCCGGACGTGCTGTGCTCTGAGATGCTCGGCTGAAAGCGCCAGGTGGATGTCCTTCGTATGCCAGCCCTGGTTCCTTGGGTAGACGGCTGGCTGCATTACAAAAGACCCTGAGAACAGATTTTTGCCTTGCCCCATTTCTACCCTCCAAGCACAGCCTCGCAGGCTTCTCCTCCTCTCTTGGCTTTGTTTCCTAATTGTAAGGGGAAAGAAGCTGAGCTGTCAGCATGGCAGGAAGGAAAATGATCCTCATCAGGGGGTAGGAGGGGGTCCTTAGCTAACAAGTTCTACCTCCGTCTATTAGAGATGAAACCCCAGGTTGCTGGCATGTGCAAGTGGAGCTCCTGAGCTTTCCTGTACAGAAGGACTTTGCAGTGGAACAGCATAAGGCGGGCAGGTCAGCTTGAAAACAGCTGAACTTTGGAGATAAGCAGTGAGAATTTACTTAAAGAGAAAAAAAATATGTATATCTCTCTCTCCCCCCTTCAGTTTCTCCCAAGTCACTGCTCATAAATCCAGGCAAGGAGCAAGGATCAAGCCTTCCACTCCTTGCTCCTGGGTTTATTTTAAGACTTGAATGAGATGTAGCAATGCCAGTTTGCTGACTCCAACACCCCAACTGCTTGGGGCACACACAGAGCGGATCCCGCAGGCGAGAGGGACACCGGGGGGGCTGCAGGTCCAGCCTCTGTCCACAAAGGCCGAGCACGGAGACAGCGGCTTTCCCTCCACTGGTGAGCTCTCACCAGACCTGATACCAGCACCACGGCACTGGTGCTAGCCCAGCAGCATCCTCTGTCCCTCCCAGAGCCCCTCTGCTCTGCTCCTGTGGAGGCTGCACAATTTCCCCCTGGCAGAGAAGAGCTAAGGGTGCAGTAATGCACAGACGATACCTGGAGAGTGCCTGGAGCCCCTGGAGAAGGGTTTTTTTTAATGGATGGTCCCCCAGACCCCAGCTCAGCTGTGCTAGGTGCTGTATGAACCCCAGCAGCAGCCTTGCTTACAGGTAAGTAGGCTTAAACACAATTGATGCACTGAATTAGGGATTGAAGCAGGCAGCACCCCTCCGAGCTATAATCCATTGCCTCGCTAACATGGATGTAAATTCGATTATGGCGAGGGAGGGCGCGGAGGGAAGGCTGCTGTCTGCTCCCGCGGAGCCGGGGCGCAGCACGCACGCAGCATCCCGCGCCCTGGGGCTTCTGGCAGCTGCAGCCCCTGTCCACGGCCAGATCCTGCCCTGCACCACAGTCCTGATCGAATTTCCTCGGCGCTGATGAGGTTAGGCAGCCTCTGACTCAGGCTGGACCCGATGTGGTTCCAGAGAGGGAAGAGAGGTCTGGCACGTAGGGCAGATGCTCGCATGGGCAGGCAGGGCCCGGGGACCCTGTCTGCGATTTCCCTCTCTGGCCAGACCCTCCCCTTGCCCGTGGGTTTATATCATGTTACTGGCAGTGACAGTCATTATTTAACCCGCAGACACGGTGGGTGGGACGCTCAGAGGAGACTGCGACCCACAGCGGTGGGTGGGAAGAGGCAGTCCCTCCACCTTGCGTGTGAGTTTGTCCTACAGCACGCGAGCTGCAAAGGAGAGCATCATCGCTGCAGAGCCTCGGCTCTTCCCAGCTTCTTGCTTTCTCCTAAGACGTTTCTCTTTTTTGTCTTCCTCAGGGCCAAATTTTCTCTCTCTCGCACCACCACAGGAGTCTCCCCGAATCAGAGACAGAACTGGACCTCAGCTGCCCTATGGCTCGGCCCCGCTGCTCCTGCTCCTGCCAGAGGAGCCTGAGCCGCTCCTGTCTCTTCTGCCTCTCCTCCCCTCTCAGGCCAGCACCCGCGGCTCTTCTGCAGCTTGAAAGGAAGGCGGGTGGGCTGCGGTGGGCACCATGGCACTGCGAGGGGGTGATGCAAGAGCAGGGGAAAGGCCAAAGCTAGCAGAAGGTGAGCGACCTTTGCTCCTTGGGAGGTGCTGCCTCGCCGGGTGCCCGAGGCGGGAGGACAGCCAGGTCCTTGCCCCCAGGCTGCCTGCACATCCCGGGGTTGTTCCCTCCCCACTGCTCCCCCCAAATGCTGCCACAGCAGAGCCACCTAATGAAATCCTACTCGCCTGTGCATGCTATATTAGGGTTACCATGGATATGGTGCCACAAACACTGGGCTGTGGCTTTGTTATATAAACAGGAGAGATTGCCACAAATACCCAAAATATCTGAAAAGGACAGGAAGAGACAAAAGCATTCTCCGGGTTTGTTTATAAATGGTTGTGTGAAGCAGTGGATAGTGCCAGTGGGAGGTGGGAGAGATCTGGGCTAGGTTTGAGAACTGGAGCATAACCAAACTGACATCTTGGTGATCTCAGACTCGGTAGCTCTTGGAGACTCCCTCTGGTCTTCCACAGGATCTTTCTAAAATGATCAGAAAGGTGCTGCTGGCTAGGCTGCTTGCTGAACCCGCTCATCCCACGAGCTGTGCTCCCCGCAGACCACGGTGTGAATTGCACCCTTCTTCATGCGCAAGTACATCCTAGCTCAGCTTCATGCAGATCTCGGCCCTACCCTATTTCTGCTGTATGGGAAGAGATCCTGCTGCCTGCAGCTGGTGGGGAGCGGGACTGGTGGTGGTGGAGATGTGCAGTCATCTGCTCGGCCAGAGCTGCCCACGCCCGACCCTGCTCAGCAAGACTGTCCAGCTAATCTTGTGCCATCTCAGGTGCAGAAAGTCCCTTGTACAGTTGGAAGAATCGTGTCATTCAAAGGAAAAAACGGCTCTAGAAATGGAGGTGGAATGTAAGGGAGATGGAGACATCAGAGTGGCTAAAATTGTATTGCACTCCCACTCCCCTGCCAATAAAAACACCAGAAATAAAGTGGCTTTGCAATAACCATCTCCACGCATTGTAACACAGATTCACGTGTCCCTGCAAAAGATGCTCCAGGCAGGATAAGCCCTGCTCTAGCCTCCTTCTGCTAGAGAGCTTGCTCCAGTCCACCTGTTCTTCTCTTCCCATTGCAGGTGCTACCCCAAGTTCCCGGTCTCCATCAGTGGCTTCCTCTTCCCATCTTCCATGGTCACCTGTGGGTGACATCCCCAGCCCACGGCTGCTTCAGCTCCGTTATGGCCTTCCAATGCCCTTCACTGCGGGATGCTCGCTCGCCCACTTGTTTTCTCTCCTGGGCTCTCTGTGTGCGTCCGAGCAGACATCTTTCCATGCTGCATTATCTGGCATGTGGTGGCGAATACCAAACTCGGTAAGATCTGCTTTATCATCTAAAAACCCACCAGAACCAGTGTTTGTTTGTCAGATGTACAACACCCTGCATTGCCCTTCTGCATTACCTCTCATCCTTGATTTTGCAGGACCTGGCTTAACATTCACGAGGTGACCCCTCGCATCTCAGGAGTGGTGTGCTTTGATTTGGTAGGAAACGACAGCAAACGGAGCCGGAATTCACTGTGGGCATGGCTCCAGGGGAAGGGCTGTCTGCCATGCGACTTTTCGGGGGGTGGGTTGGTGCCAAGCCCTTCTGTGTGGGGCTCTGCTCTCTGATGCCAGCCTCTCTTGTTGCTTTTCCTATAGCCATTGTTCTCTGGCACTAAGCTGCTTCCTGAAGATTGCACAGCAAGCCAGCCTCGGCATCGAGAGGAGCCAATTCCGGCGAGGACATGGGGCCAAAAGAGCCTGAGGAGTTTGAAGATGGAGCTTTATCAGCTTAGCAAAAGGGTTGGTGCATTGAATGACAGAGGCTGCAGGCCTAGATCTGCCCTGCATGCTTGATGTCTGTAACAGATGAGTTAGCAGAAGGTATAATAAAGGGTAAATATGGCAAGGTCAGGGCTATGGCCGGCTCTTGGGGTTCTGTTTATGAGCCAGGTGGTTCCTATTTGTGGGTGGCAAAGGCAGAGGGAGGAAGGCTCGTATGGAAGAGCGCTGAGCCGGACATCAGGCTGCTGTTCTCACCTAAACAAAGCACTTGCACTGTAAGTCCAGCAAAGCGATGAAACTGCCGTGTTCAGGTCCCAGCAAGAGGAGGGCGATACAATGGAGACCTATGAGGCTGCCATCGTGAATATTTGGGCTCAGCTTGGAGATTGTCCAAGAGAAGGCACCTGTGTAATCACGAGGGAGAGGGAAGTGCCAGGCACTTGCACCAAGGCCAGACAGCAGCTTTCAGTACCAGGAGCCCCACGGCCCAAAGGCGCGGGCAGAAGCAGCGTGATCCATTAGCAATATTAAGTGTCCTCTGCTAAAAGTTAGCCCTGTTTCAGCTGCAGGTGTGTTTTGTTGCATCCCAAGAGGCCATGCACTTGATTTGTGTTGTGTCCACTAAACTGCAGTTGCTGAAAGAGGCTTGAATCTAGAAACTGCTATCCCCACTGAGCTGCCATGGGAGCAAGGCTGGTGGAGCACTGGAAACGCATATGGAAAGCTGGGAATTGCCAGATTTGGTTGTGGTTTGTGGCCACATAAGCCATGGGTCAAATGGGGTCTCAACAGGAAGATGTCACTTGTGCCACACCATCCAGATGAACCTGCTCCTCCCTGCTGGCAGCGCGTTATGGGTTGCTCCCTAGGGAAGCAGCAATCTGGAGGAGGGAAAAAAGCCTGGAGAGTGGGCTTGGATGGTGAATGAAGGGAAGATCGTATAACATTCCTGGGCAGTTTGATCCAAGTCCTGAGGCAGGTGTAAGGAAACAAGAATTTGCAGGTGCAGGAGGGCAGCTTGGATGCTTGAACTCCCCAGGGGACTTCAGCTGTGCATAACCCACCGGTGGTGTCAGAGGAAAGCAGCTGATTATAACCTGAAGACCTTACTTAAAACCTACAAATGATTTGGCTCCTGGCTGCTGCTGGTCTGTTTATCCCACAGACTTGGCAGGCGCAGGGCACTTTCCAACGGCAAGGAGGGTTGATAGAAGTTGTCGCTGGCCAGCTGCCAGCTCTCGAGGCTATCGGCTGGCTCCCATGCTGCAGCTACTAATTAGCACTTTCCTTCTCTAAAAATGTATGTTGCAAAGTCTACGGGATTACGGCTCTTCACACTCTGCGCTTGTTCAGCCCCTCGCACAATGAGACCGTGCTCACAACAGACGTCTTGCACATCGCTACATTACAGGAACGTCATAAAAACCTGTGTCTCCTTCGTAGGTTCAGTAACTGATCTTCACAGAATTGCTTTTAGAGTAAATGGAGCTCGTGTTAGAGTTCCACAAAGTAAGATCTATTCTTGCTTAAGGCAGCACAAGTATTTGCTAAGAAGTCCTTGCTATAACATTGTTTTTCCTTGCTTCTGTCCTGGGTTCAGATTGGTGAAGAATTGCTTTGACATATTCATTAAAAAAGCAGCTTGGGAAGAAAGGAGGCTGTTTGTTTCAATACAGGAATACAGACACAGAAACCGAAATGAATGGCCCAAACAAAGAGCCTCTGTCTTTCATATTTCTGAACAAAGATACAATGATAAATTGCTAGACAATGACGTTTGACCCAAAAAAGTAATAAAAAGCTAAAACTGTTTTTTCTTGGCATAGCTTTTCAATATGTTCTGCACGTAGTCCAAGCAACCTTGAAGCAAAACTGAAGAGGAACCGTGATATAGACAGTTCCGTACTAATCAATACAGTCCGTAATAATTAAACAATGATAGTCTTAAGTAGACCCTCTAAAGATAAACTATTTTTTGTCCCCTTGCTTTCATTTCTTGTTGTCAGACTGGATGGCTTGTGTTTCAGATCTCTGCACAGGCGTTTGAACTGCGTGCAAAGTGTGCTGAAATTACTGGCAGTAATTAGTTTATTTAGGGAGCAATTAATTAAATGCAACTGTTTCCCTCTCTATAGATTAAAACAGTGCTATAAGCGATAGCATCTTAAAAAGAGCAGATGCGCTATAAAAGGACCAGGGACTGATTGTTCTCATCGGTCAACAAGGACAGAACAAGTACCAATGGGCTAAAACAGCAGAAGAGAAAGGTGAAGTTGGATATTAGGAATAACTAAGCGCAAGTCAGGCCAGGGAAATCAGCACCGCAAGATGAGAGTCACGCGTCCCAGTAGGCCGAGGCGCTCCAGGCTGACCGCGCTCATCTCCCAGCGCAGCCACCGGGAGGCTGGAAGGTGGCAGGGGCCTGTGGAAGGGTCTCTGCCCATCACGGGAGTCTGACAGCTTCCAGACAACGTGGTTACAGCAGCCGAGGCTGCTGGCACAGGGAGCAGCTCGGCAGGGCTGGCACAGCCTCCCGAGACGTGCCAGCCTCCTCCGTGCCCAGGGGAGCGAGGGCAGCGCACGGCTCCGCAGGGAGCCCGCGGACGGGTGGCCGCAGCCCGGGGGAAGGCAGCGGGAGAGCTGGGGCAGTTTGTGCTTCCCAGTCACACCAGCTCGGGGACGGGGGGGACAACCCACTTTCAGTGCCAGTGGCTCTGCTTGCGGGGTAATGGTGACTTGAATTGACAGGTTTTCTCCCAGGTTCTGTTACCAAATGCTTCTCTTTTCAGCTCTGGGACACAATAACCTTTTCCCTTTCAACCTCAGCCATGCTGTGATAACCACCCCGACACTAATGAAATCTCCTGGGTCACCCCTGCTGGTGCTGAACGTGTACAGGGCCAGCACCTTCAGAGACAGCTGTGAGCAAGGACTTCTAAGCAGCTGAGGTGGTGCTGGAACAGGCACGGATTTGGGCAAAGGAGAGATGCTGTCACCGAAACCAGAGAGCAAAAACCTCAGCGCGGTCCCTGGCGAATGGCAGATGGGACAGAGCCACGTAACGTGTAAAAAGCCACGGGAAGCTTGGGGGGCTAAACGGGGGATACGGTGGGGCTCGGTCTTGTTTTTCT
>VXAA01005480.1:958973-970996 GCA_013399115.1 Anseranas semipalmata
GCTCTTCCCCCCTTTCCTCCTCCCAGTGCATCCTAAACTGCTTTTCAGCTGGGGTGGGACCGGGGCTCCGGGGGACCGGCAGCTAGCCCCCGAGCCCTGGGGGAATGCCTGCAAGGAGGAGAGCAGGCAGAGGACGAGCCCCGGCTTCAGAGCTGGGGCTGGCAGGGGATTTGGAGAGGGGGGGGCGAGTACTGCACAGCATCCGCTCTCCAATAGCCTGTCTCAGGGGGACCGGTCAAGCCCCACCGCCTTAGACCAGGAGGAAAAACACTGGGATGCTCCAGGCTTGGTGCTGCTGGTTCCCACAGCAGCTTTAGTCTCAAAGCCTCAGCTATGAGGAAGGACATGAAAGCCTCTCTCAGCGCTGGGGTGGGAAAGCTGTCCCCACACCGTGCCCCGGCTGGGGGCTCAGGTCGTGTCCTTCACTCCGCGGACAGCTCGCCCTCCTTCGCACACTCAGCATGGGGACAAATCTGGCCTCTCTCGGTAGCCCCTCTGGGCATTTCACCTGGAGCCACGCAGCCAGGACAAGCAGTCATTCCTGTCCAGCATCCTGGCACCGAAGGACATAGGAACCCCCCAACATCCAGATGAGTTTGTGGAGATCGCCCCAGGTTAGGCAGCAGACCGGCCCCCTGGCTCATGCACAGCAAAGCAGTGGGGATGGAGAGAAATCTAAAGGTGAATGCAAGGAAGGTGATAGCAAAATTATCTGTGGGCTGCTTTTAGCAACATTTGGTTAATACAGCAGCTGTCTGGGTCTGAGCTCTCGGAAGCACATGGACGTTGCTCGTTCTGCAGAATGGGGGGGGCTGTGTGGGAGAGAAATCCCCCCGAGGGAAGATGGCTTTTCATTTCCCCATATCGAGTGGTTTCAGACAGGATTATTTATATTTGACATAACAGATCACCAAACTTGGAAGGTAGTGGGGGTGTGCTCATACTCATTAAGGTAGACAGTTTTCTGACAGAATAAATTAAAGGTAAGAGAAGACTGCACTTTGAGGTTCAACAGATTGTCTTCTAGCCTAAAACTAGCAGTGAAATCAGCATAAAACCTAGATGGTAAAATCGTGCACTCAAGTGTTCCATGATGGATGTCTGTCATTTTAGGAAACCTGGCTGACATCCCGATGCCTGGAGTGCAGACAGTGCTCCTGAGTGACCTCATTTGCGCAACAGTACCCAGTATGATTGGGTTTTTAGTTATTGCATCTTATGTCTTCACTGAGTAAGCATCTAAATTGTAATGCTCTAAGGGAATGTTAAGGGAAAAGAGTTTATGTAAATTGTGCACAAACTAAGTGCACGAGCTAGCCACACAGCGGTATTTAGGTGCTTGTCCCGTTGTGATGGCACGTGAATAACAGGAGGATGTTTGCAACCTTTTATGGTTGTTTTTCTTCCCAGCTGAAATTAGCAGAAAGATACATTATGGCTGTCAGTTGGTGAAAAGAGATTTTAAACACCTTAAAGACTGTGCAGCTGTAATTAAACTGTAACCTCCTTCCTCTTCATGTCAGTATTCCTATGCAGAACAGTGACAAGAAGTCTTAGGAAATAGTGCCAGTGCTCAACAGAGATAAAGAACTTCAACAAAATCCCCCCTGAAAGGACTGATGTTGATTTATCACCCCTCAATACATTGGTTTTCGCTTATGAAAAAGGAGGGGATGTAAGGGGAAAGGAAGGAAACAGCATCTCTGCGCCTGTTCCCTTCTGTTTCCTCGTCAGTGACTGCGGATTACAAATGCAGGTAGTTCTTCGTCCGCGTGCCTACCTGTGCACAAAAGAGTTGCAGAACATTATCAGCACCGTGTTTACTAACTGCATCTCCGCCGCGCTTCTGTTTGCTTTCAGCAGAGCCTGGTGGATAGGTCCAGCTGCCAAGTCTCCTCCTGATCCTTTTGCATTGCAATTGCAGCAGAGCCCAAACCCTCACGCAGGTGACACGAGAGCCAAGCCTGCAGGTTTGACCTCAGGGGCTCTGCCATCCAAGAACATGTTCAGAAGTGGTGAAGTAACAGGGGACCTGCTCTCCGCCACTGCTGGATGCCCTTGGGCATTTGTGTGCAGCCCGGGGAGCTTAGCTGCATCCTTGCAGCCTGAAGAAGTTTGTGACAGTGGTCCTTGGGCTCATCAGGATACATCCTCGGTGCCCAGCACGTAGTTCAGCGGGGAGTTTAGCAGCTGGCTAAGCTGTAAGGTATTTACCTAGCTTGGAGCTTTTCATATCGCTGTACAGTGCCTAACTGTGTTAGTGACGGTGTAAGAAATAGTGACAACCTTCTTGCCCATCGTATTCTGGTACCTGGCCGTCGTGTTGTCATGGATATGGATAAGGACGTGGCCAGCAAAGAGGTGCGTGCTGCTGGCAGGGCTCCCGCAGATGTGGCTTGTGATGTGACAACACTGAAGAAGAGCACGGAAGGGGTGGAGGAGAGGTGGCAGGTGTTGGGGTTGAACTTGCAACTCGTTCCCATTCTAATTTACACTTCTCCCCGTGTTGTCTATCTCCTTCTCTCCTCATGATCTAATTTATTATGGTAGGCAGGATTTGTTCACCCTTTGCCTAAGAAAAAAAAAGCATATGTTCCAGCACTGCAGCTTGGCAGAGGGACTAAAAATATGTTGGATGATGGACTCTGACCCTCTCCAGACCTTCCAGCCACTTTTGGATCACAGCTGAGGCCAATCTGGACGAGGCTGGGACCTAAGCAACCTCCGAGCCCTACAAGAACAGCCCTGCACAGAGGTCAGCTGGAAAGGTTGGGGAAAAAAAAAAAAAAAGAAAAGTCGTAATAACATTTTGAAGCATTCTTGAACAGCTTAATGTGAGCCATGACCCACTAACGGCAGTTCAGGGCACCAGCGGGAGTGCCTGGCTCCCGTGGACAGTGCAGTTCTCAAGGTGTCTGTGTCAGAGGCAATGTGGGGGGACAGGGAATGGGACTGAATCAGGCCAAAATCATAAGGGCTGGCTGCACAGAGACCAAGCGATGCGTTCCCAAGTGATGATGCTCGTTGGTGAATACATCCGTGGGAAGGCCGGTGCTGAGACGAGGTGACAAAGCCACTGTTGGGTACAGGCAGCTCAGCCTCCGGGTGGCTGTGGCTTCCAGCCCACGGTCTATTTGCACGGGGGGTTTGGGACTTGGCAGTCCCAGCACAGCTGATGTCACCCCACCCCACACAGCCGTGGCTGCGGATTTCTCCCTGGAGCTGGGGTCACTGGTGCTGGTGCTGGTGCAGGCTGCAGAGTGGAGACCGATGAGGAGTCAGGTGCTGAGTTCTGTTTTCCCTCTCACTTCAGACAGGGTTTTATCTTGCTTTTTGCAACAAGCACCGGCGATGGGTCAGAGCTGGTGTTCGGCTTCATTCAGAACAATGGCACAGGATGAGCCGGGGTTTGCTCCCTGCATTTGCCACGAGGATAGCTCAGCCCTTCCCGGCTGCCTCCAGCGCTTCTCTCCCCATTTCTTACCTCCAGGACCAAAGCCACCGCAGCAACAAACACCAACGTGGCAGTCTGGGAGCTTGCCAAGCCCTGCGAGGCAGGAGCGCTCATTTTCTCCCCGATGGCAGCACACATGTGGCCGGTCCCTGCCCAGCGCCGTGCAGGGGACAAGGCGTGGGGAGATGCGCGGGCTGGGCTCCAGCCGCTGCCCTGTACTCACAGCCCTGCTGCCTCAGGCAGCGTCTCTGTGCTCCGTGGCTTTTATCAAAGAGATGGAAACTTGTCAAAAATCTCTTTGCAACAATAGCTGACGTTATCCAAACAATTTGCCCTTGGTGTGTTTCCAGAAATAGTTAGGCCTACAGTAGACACGGGTGACATCTGGATGCATTACCGTTGAGTTCAGAAACATTCAGTAAACAAGACAGGATCTATTGTTTAAAGGTTATTTCAAGAGACTCCTGGCGAGTTATCTGGCCGTGCAACGGGGAAAGCCTTAAAGGCACTGTGATAATTGCCTTTTTCTGAGGTACATCTTAGAACAGTTAGCAGAAACCCAAAAGCGGGTCTCAGCCCATGATCATCAGGCCAGGGATCTGATCCAAACTGAAAATGAGCGGTGTTTTTCCTGCTTCCTTCAATGCTGTTGGATCAAGCCTCGGCAGTGTGTGCCTGGCCGTGGGAAGAGCAGGCTGGGGGCACCACTGCGGGACGTAGGGGAGCCCACCCTTGGTTCTGCAGTAAAAATGTTTCTCCGATCAGCATAGTCGGACAGTAGGATCTACATCAGCAGAGGGGGAGAAAAAGTCCTCCCTGAGGCTCTGAAAGGAACAAAGCTGTCCCTCGCAGAGGGTAAGGTCAGCAGCACTGAGATGAGGGGCAGGAGGCTCTGCAGGGCAAGGGGAGGCTGGCAAGGGGCCGCTCAGTACCCACTGTAGGAGGTGCTCTGCAGACCGCATCTTCATGCCCCGGTTGGTGAATAACCTCCTCATTAAAAAAAAAAAAAGAAAGAAAGAAAAAGAAAAAAAAGAAGAAAAAAAAAGGCAAGCGAATTTTTGCAGAAGCCTAGTGCCAGCCGTCATCCCCTTCCCTCAGCCAGGTGACAAGGACACTGCTAGCATGTGGCAGAGGGGATGTGGCTTTGCTGTCACTCACTCCAGACTCACATCTGCACGCTCTCCAGGCAGAAATCTCTCCAGGCTTCTCACCATGGCAAGCAGCGGTAATGCTCACTGCTTGGTTCATGCGCCTTGGAGAGCTGCAATGGGGAGGAGGTCGCATCCTGTTCTCCCACATCTCTCTTTCTGTTTTGCCCCTGATTTTCTCTGCGAGGGAGGTGGCGTGAGCGAGATGGGGGCACCCACCAGAGCACTCCGCAGGGATAAAGGAGATGAGCTTCCCAATCAGCAGGGGACGAAGCCTCTGCACTGCCAGCCTTAGGTATGGTTTTGAGGCCACGCTATGGCTTTTCCCTAGGTACAAGTTCATCACAGGGTCTGAGCCGCAGAAGCCCATAAGCTCATTACACTGGAGAACTGCAAGCAGTGGGTGCTCCACACAGCTGGGATTTCCTAACTTTGTGCTGGAGGGGACTCAGAGCAAGCTGGGAGGAAAAGCCCTTTGTCATTTTATTTTTCCCCATGCAGAGCGGCCCCTTGTTCCTCAGCTGCCCAAAGATCTAGGCTGGACTGTAATGGACAGAAGAGGCTCTTATAGCACTACCTCTTCCTCTTGTGCCTGCAGAGCTAGCATCAGCCAAAGCCAGGGTGTCCCTTTACTCACTGAGAGGTCCAGACTGTTTTAGGTTAAAGGGGAAAACACATCAGCATTAATGAAAGGAAATGGGAAAGTGGAGACACAGATTGCTGGGGGATGCAATGGGTTCAGCCATCGTCATCTCCTCCGACATCATCCCGACTCGGGTTGCTTCAACTGAAGCAGATCAAAATGTCCCGAGATTCAGATGCTCGCAAACCGACAGCAGCCACAGCAGGGAGGTGTCCTGGAGTTTCTCGTAGCAGATGGCATGTGGAGGACATCGAAGTTGGTGTTTGCGGTGACTGTGCCACGTGTCTGGAGACAGAGGATTTCACAGGCAAGTGCCAGACGAGTCCCTGGAGCGGCTGCTTTACAGCATGCAAGCCACGGCTCTGTTCAGCCACCCGATAGAGGCCGCGTCTCCAGTGAGAAAAATAGCTTACCTGCAAACAGCTTTGCTCGTTTTCATTCCCAATATTCCACCTCCGCTCCTCTAGGTTGTTTGCCTTTTTTCTCCCAGGAAATAACAAGTACTTGCTGACATGGCTGGCAGGGACAGCCAGCCCTGCATGGAGCTCCTGCTCCGAAGACCCTGTGTGCTTCCCCCTTTGAGCAGAGGGCATGGCTTTGCCTTTGCCATGCAGTTTATGGCTGGATCCCCTTTACTCTCGGTGTAGATTTGGATGTGTTTCAAGATCTGTTGCAGGTTTTCCTGCCTGAGCTCTAGCAAACCGTTAGCTCTCCCTTTTTTCTGTTTCTGTTGTCTGCCTTCATAACCAGATAGCAAACTGCCGTGTGCAGGGAGTCTCCCCCTCACTGGCTGCCTGTCGGGCCCATAGCGACCCTGCAGACGATGCTGCACGTTGTTATTCCCAGTTTTCCACCCTCGCTTGGGCCTGGCAGCTGTGCCCAAGGTGCAGATGCCCGGGCTCTGCCCGCCAGCGCCCGCTGCCGCTCCCCGCAAGCCCCGCGCATCCCTCTAGCGGCAGCCAGCGCGCTGAGGCTGTTACGGGCTGGGTTGCGTGGGAACAGCTAGGCTTGCTTGAGGAAACCTGGCCAGCTCTTAAATATTTAGCTTGATTGGCAGTCAGTAGCAGCTCTCCTTTGATATCAGTAATTGCTGCAATTTGACTCCGCTGCAACTTCAGCTGTAGAAATCATTCACAGTACAATAATGTGCATGTTGCTACTCTTTAGTTAACAAAATATACGTGTGCTACATGGCAAGATATTATGCCTTTTGTGGAAATGCAAGCTAGGCTCCCTCTGGGGAAAAAATACAGTATTGGTGCTGCCAGAGACTTGGTTCTGAGCAAGGGCTTCGGCGCCCCAGCTGCTGGAGTGGCCCAGGAGATGCACGGCCTTGAGGGCAGGGAGCTGGCCCTATCTCCCTCCGCAAGCCACTGTGAGCAGGGATTTGCAGGGATGCCACTTACAAGGCGATCATGTGGAGGGAAAAGGATCCCTCTTATTCTGATTGGTGTTGCTTGCCAGGTAGCTAAGCCCTGGAAAGATTAGTGGTGGGATCTGGGGAAAAATAGCCGTGCTGTGAGAGTGGGAGTGAGGGTGGGAGCGGGAGGATAATAAGTGTTGATATGGGTTTGCAATTAGGCAGATTTTGTGGTTTGATTGTTACTGTATTGTTATTTACTTTATTGTACCTGGAGGACTGAGCTCTGGCGTGCAGCACAGGGGGGGCTGGCATGGCTGAGCTCGCTGCAGCATGGGCAGGAGCCCCCAGGGTATCCGGCACCTCACGTACACAAAGCCTTCGTGCCTAAAGCTGGGTGCTCAAAGTGCCAGAGGTGCTCCCAGGATTTCACCCGGGGGCTGCAGCGTCTCCCCGGCTGCCTTAATCTGGGCTCCTGAGCACAGCTGAACCCGTCTGCTCTTTGCAGCGGGCGCCTGCCTGTGTTCCCTCTAGCTGGCAGTGGACATGAGATCCCATGGGCAGGCATATTCCCCTGAGATAAAGACAAGGATAATATTTATGCAATTCTTATTACGCAGTTTCAGCTTGCTTTTTTTCTGATTTGCAACAGTTTAGCATTACTGACTTCCCAAGAGTTATTCCCGGTTCTCACGGTAGCTCGTGGGAGCAGATTCAGCCCACAGAAAGTGGGATTTTCTTAGTTGTGTATATTCTCCCTTGAGTTTCTGGCATCATAGTTTTGTTTTTGTTTTATTTTTAAACAAAATAGAATAGGTATAGAAAACGCGAGACTATAATACCAGATTCTGAGAAACCAAGCACTGATCTTACTTACTCTTTGGATACCTTTGTAAATATTATGATATATTGTTGACTGTTAGGATTGGCAGGCAAAGGGCAGGTCTTAAAATATTGTCTGACTTGATTGAAAGCAAATAAAAAACATAAATATTGCTGGGTTGTGGCAGTGCTATTGACTGCAGAGGATTAGAGTTGCCCAGACTCAGAAATGCGTAAACCTTCAAATGCTGAAATGCTGTTGCTGTGTAGCCAGTGCTTGGGTTTTGCTCAAAAAGAGAAGATTTCCAAAAATAAATACAGATGAGAACATTTATGGGAACCTTAAAAGAAAAAGTGCTTTGTGTGATATGAATGCTAACACTGTAGCACGAATAACACAAAGTTGTGCAATTTCTTAATATCCCAATTAAACCAACACGAAGCAGAACTGAAGCATCCTGCCAGCGCAGAAGAAATTCTGCGAAGAATTCACCTTTGCACTTTGAGCCCCGTGCTCGTGAGCGCCAGGCTGCATGCAGTGTTTTACTGAACAGAGATGGGCCGTGGCTGGAGACAGCAGCGAGTGCATTTCTGATTCCTGGAGGAGACCTGTGGTCGGTTTAACCTTGCGAGGGGCATCTCCTGCAGGCAGACTTCCACCACGTGCCGGGCACCTGCGTTTCGATGAGCTCTGGTCTCCCAGCCAGAGTCTGGGCTGCACATGCTTGCAGGTCTGGGTTTTGTAAGACTTAAACATATCTGTTAATCAGCTTTATGCATGGTTTACTATTGGGATGGGCTGTTAAAGAAATGCTTGTTGTGCTACTACCAGCATCAGCAAGGCTGGGGTGACATCTAGATAGCTCAGGAAATCAGCGTATGTTCAGTGAAAGGTTTGTTATTTTGGCTGTCAGTTCCCAATTCATCCCAACTGAACTATCAGCTCTGGGGCAGAAGAAGTTATTTACTAAATACCCACTTCACAAGGAGTTCAAGTGAAGTGAGCTTTCTCAGTGCTCAAGTGGGGAAAGGTGAAATTCGGGTACGATTTGGAAGCTGGAGGAGGGCAGCACGGGGTGTGAGCTCCTCCTGCTTGGCCCTGCCCACCCCCCTGCATGGATGGGTTCCTGCATGCACATCCCCGGGGGGCTGCTGTGACCCGAACCTGTGAGCACAGAGCATCCCGCGGGAGGTGCGGTGCCACTGGTACCCAGCCTGGCTGCCCTGCAGCAGGGCCAGGGGAGGGCAGCCATGCCGTGGCTCAGGGTGAGTGGTGATTCTGCATGCTGTTTTAAGGCTTGGTTTTCAAAGAGGAGATACTTGGCATTTTCTGGTCCCTTAGGGCGCTGCAAGTCAGGCGTCATTGAAGTGAGGAAGGCAGGAACTGCAGGCTGCTGGGGAAGATGCTGGCACTGATGTGCTGCAAATATGAGGAGCAATGAGCCTGAAACATTCAGGCACCAAACGCAGGGACCACGCTGCCCCGTCCCCTTCCCTGAGCAGGGGGTGTACAGCGGGCCCATGGGCCCGGGAACAAGTGTCTCCTGCTCATCCTGTGCCAGCAATAATGCTTATCTGGCTCCTGGGGACGGCGGGAGGATGAGCGAGTTGGTGAGTGGGGAGCACGAATCACCGCGGCGCTCCCAAGGGCCTCTCCTGCATCAAGGAGTCATTTCAAAGACAGTGGTTGCGTCGTCCTAATGCTGATGCTAGGCAAAAAAGATCCATCGCATATGTTTTGATTTCTGAAAGATGCCGTCCCTGGGAACAGTCGATATTTCAAACATTTGATCTCAGCAGCTCTGCTAAGCCCACGTGTTTTTAAGTAGAAGAATTTGTGTGAAGGTTTTCTCTGTTTCTTTATTCGGCTAATGATGGTTTTCAGCTGAGCTGTATGAATTACTTTATCTCTTCCGCCTTTTTGCTTATGATCGTTTTGTTGTGGTGGGTTTTTTTCCTCCGAGTTGAATCTTTCCCTCTCTGATCTCTCAGGAAAAGCTGTAACAGAAGTAAGATGAGGAAAAAAGGAAAAATTGCCGGAAATGCTTCAGTAAAGTTGCCAACAGCCTGAAAATTATCCCCTCAGGTGATGGTCTGTATTAATTCCCCTGATGCAGCAATGATAAAGCCTTATTAAAAAAAAAAAAAAAAAAGGAGAGCATAAGGAGACTTTACAGCCCGGAAGGAAACTCCTGGCCACAAGCAATGAGGAAGCCCATTGCCTTCTTGTTCATAATTGACCTGCAAATCTGCACGTCCTTTGCTGCGAAGCGCGGTGCTGACACCCGCCCCGAGGTCGCGATGCTGCCTTGCGCAGGCCACGAACACGAAGAAGACGGCGAGCCCCAGGTGCCCGGGCACCGCAGCCCACAGCTGGGCTGGCAGCAGCACAGTGCCCTGCGGGCTGCCCGTGCTGCTGCTGCTGCTGCTGCTGCTGTCTCGCGAGCTCCGTGCTGGCACTCTGCCGGCCTCGGAGCGCATTGCGCGGCACCGGGGCATGTGTCAGGCTGGCCCCACGGGTGAGAGAGGGGCTGCAGAGCCCCATCCTTGCCTCCCACCTGCAAAAGGATCTCAGGCCCCACACAAGTGATGGGTCAGACAGGACTGGGGGCGCAGGGCGGACGGCACACTCGCATACCAGCCTTCACCAGTTGTATGTGTTTCCGAAAGCTCTTTTCTCCTCCGCTTATTTATTCATGCGCTGTGCTAACTTGCTGGGCTGGAGTGGGAAAAACACTCTGCTTGCTTTCCCTTGCATGGGTTGAACCTGAGCCTTTGCGAGAGCGATGTAAAGCTGTAGCTATGGAAACTCCCTCCCCTTTTCATGTGTTTTTTTTAAAGGCAGAAAGGTGTATCTCTTCGGAGATCCCAGGTGGGGCTGCTGGTGCTGCAAGGCTGTTCAAGCAGCCCTGGGGGCCTGTCCCTGGCCACCGCCAGCCTCCCCAGGGCAGCTGAGATGGGTTCACCCCATCCATGATGACCAGGAGAGACCCAGGGACTCAGTCCCATCATAATCCCCTAAGTGGGGAAAAAGCCCATTCCTGCAGCTAGATGTAGGATGCTCCCTGGTGCTCTCAGCTCACTGCATTTAATGAGCACCAAGGAAATAGCGCTTCCTGCTGCTTCCTCCCCATTCTTGTTGGGTCCATGAATCCTGAGCAAATGAGGCAGAATTGTGCAGTTCACAAATACTTTACTCTGCTGAAGATCCTTCTGTCCCGCTGAGCTGTGCTCTCACCTCCTGGAAATGCAAAGCCGGTCGGATTTGCTGCTTCGTGGAAACAGACGCTGCACGCATCCGTCCTTCCCCAGCCCGACGGATGGCTGTGCCTCGGCATCTGCAGGGGTCCTGGGTGAGGGGTGGGGGGGTTCATCCTCCCCACCCACGAGCACCAGGGCATGGAAGGAACATGGAGCTGACCCCTGCTCACTGCTTGCCCAGTGCCTGGCTGGGGGAAGTCACCGTGGCCTGGAAATGGGCTGGTGTGTGATAGACGTCACGCAACCTGGCCTCAGAGGCAGAACCTTAACCAGCATAGGCCTCAGTTTCCCTGTCTGTAAAATGGGTATTATCGTAGCTGTGCTTTCCCTCACAGGCACTGCACTGCTTCATTTGCCAGGAGGACAGGGCAGAGGCCCTGGGCTCAACCAGGGCTTTGGCTGAGGTCTTGCACGAAGGCTGAACTCACAGCTGGGGCTGACTGCTGGATGCAAAAGCTGAAGGGTGCAAACACCAGCACGCAGTGTTTCTATCAGCACAGGGCTGAATCCCAGCAGGGCTGACTCAGGCCATCTCCCCAGGCCAGCTGCTGCAATGTCTTCCCATAAGGACAAGGCTTTGTGCGGCTCTGCTGCATGGCCAGAGCCAGCAGATCCTCTGAGCTGAAGCAGTCACTGCTGGGAGGCCACCACGAGATGCTGCTCCCGCTGCTTTGCGTGGCCGTCAGGGTACCAGGACCTTGCTGTCCCCCTGCCAGAGCAGGTTACCTACGGAGGGACAGAGGCTCCCTGGGCTGGGGCTGCTGGACCATCTCAGCTCCCGTGTCAGTGTCCCGGGGCCAGGAGACTTTCTCAGGAGCCCTGTGGCAAGTTTTTGCCCTTGTCCTCTGCGGCAGCATCGGTCACTTTGTAAAGCCCGCTGAAAGCTTCCGCTCCCAGCCAGGTGTCGTCCTCTGCCAACAGCTCTCAGGGCAGCAGCAGCTGTTTTCCGTCCTGAAAAGCTTTCAAAATCCAGGTGAACAGAGCAATATTGGAAAGCATTGCTCCTCCAGGACAAATGCCCCTTTTTCTACATTCGGTGCATCATTTCAACAGAGTTTTCTGACAATTGGATCTTTGTGATCTTTCAGCCTCTACTCAGCAGAAAAAGTACAAATCAGGGCTGAGATTTATGGACAGGAGAAGTCTCCTTGGTGGGGGAGTGTCCCCACCCTCTGACTTATTTCCCACTTAGCAGTGATTGCAGCTTATCTCAAGCTGCTAATACCAAAAAACTGCTCTCTCTGATGCTAATATCTCAGGCTGACTAAACCATAATTCAAGAGGAGATTAAATGATGCAGGGTGGAAAGACAGCCTGTCTTGCTTTTTTTTTTTT
>VXAA01005480.1:984971-1005756 GCA_013399115.1 Anseranas semipalmata
CCCCCAGGGACAGAGCATATGCTGTGGCTCATCCCTGACATGTGCAAGGAGCCTTCTGCAGGGCAGGGTCCAGTGCTGACCAACTCCACCAAACCCCAGCAATGCCACATGCCTAACACCGCAGGAAACACAGAGCGGTCAGGGTGACCCAGGAGGTGCCACCCATCCCCATCCCCGGGGTCTCACCGGTCCCCAGTCGGAGACAGTCCACTGCCGGTCACAGGGCGGCCCAGTGCAGTTCTTCTCAGCCAGGGGCCGGGCGCTGGCATCACACAGCTTCTCCTCCTCCGAGCAGCGGATGTCCCGTGTCACCACGCTCCGCTCACCGCACCGCGCCGAGCACTGCCGGCAGGGGACAGAGGGGACAGCGTGAGCGGGGCTCCTGCCCAACACAGCACAGCCCGCACCCCAGCCACAGCACGGTCTGGGTAAAGGTGATGGAAACTAGGAGCTGCTTTTTATTTTATAGTTTTTAATGTTTTTAACCTGAAACTCTCTAAAAATGCACACTGAAAATGCATTTAAGACCATCTGTAAAACAAGCTGTAGCAAAGCTGCCCCTCTCCCCAAAAACCCCAGGAGCCCTGAACAGCCTGAGCAGTCAGGTTCGGAGGCACAGGAGTAGCCGCATCCTGCCTGGGCGCTGTGCAAGCCCAGCAGCCATGCTCTGGTGGGGCCACCCCCCAACTGGCATTTTGGAGGCACGGAGCTGGGTCAGAGCCTGGCTCAGCCTCCCAGTGCATCCGCTTCCAGCCCTGCTCCTCACCCAGCTGCTCCAGGAAACCCCACCAGACCCACAGAAGCCAGAGGGTGAAAAACCAAGGCACCAAAACCACCGAACATCAGAGCTGAAAGGCTGTAGCTGCCACTTAAAGCCAGGAGTGAAATCTCCCTCACTTCCTTCGCAGGAACAGCCAGCTGCTTTTTGTGTCCTTTGAGAATGTTTTCCCCAAACCACAGAACTGAGATTTTTATCCTGTGGATAAATTTGGCACCGTGCAGCCCAGTGACATTATTTAGAACTGGATTTGAGTTACTGCAGTCTCCCATACACACGTTTGCTCCATGCATAATGTTAAGCAGGGAAAAGTGTCAACAGCACAGTGCTCAGACGCACCGCGCTGATATGTTAATCCTCAGATCTCTGAAACGTGCTTTTTTTTAAATGCCTATTTCCCAAGCCAACTTGGCACCCGGCTTCCGATGTGATCCAAATTAGATTAGCTTTGCTGCTGGCTAAGAGCAAACGACTCCAGGAGTGTCTCAAGCAATCTGTCCCTGACACATGCTGGAGCAATATACAGGTTTCAGCAAAATAAGCCACTCCAGTTCGCTACGCCAGTCAAAATATCATGCTAGCACGTGCACAGGGAGCTTTTCTCTACTGGACTGGGAAAGTCAAAACATCCTGCAAAATCCAGGAAGGCACCAGCCCTTCCACCCGCAGTGTGATGGAAACAGCTACCCCAGCCCATGGAGGGAAGGAGACCTTTAAATTACGACCAAGAAGCATTTTGGGAGGCTCCCAGGAGTAGAAGCGTCCCACCTCTCATGGCACAAATCAGCACATGCAACCATCACGGCCAGTGCCCCAGTAGGCTTCCGCGTGCAGAGTCTCCGATGGCCACGGCCCAGCCTGAAATCCAAAGAGCTTACCTCCGACCATTCCGACATCTCCCACTGGGGCCCGCAGGCTGGGTTCTTGCAGACCTTGCGCTCATCCGGCCTGGTGATATCGGCCGACTCGCAGAGGTCGCTGTAGACGGAGCTGTCGAAGCCCGGGGAGATCATCTTCCAGCAGCGCACGATGCGGAACTGGTAGCCCTCGCCGCAGGTGCGGGAGCACTCGCTCCAGCTGCTCGTCTCCCACCTGCGGGGCGAGAAGCAGCGTCGCGTGGGGAAGCCCTGCCCCGCGCATCCCCACGTCATGCCACCAACACCAAGGTCACTTCGCTGAGAGGCAGAACGGTGAGAAAGTGACCCCATGGGGCACGGAGCTGGGATGTTCTGCAGGGGATTTGGTCACCCAAATCCATCGCAGCCGGCGCGGATGCCAAGGAGCAGAAAGGAGGGGTGCAGGCACCGTTTGGGGTGCTACAGCTGGTCCCCAGGACCAGGCCAGTGCGTTTGGAAGCAGGGACAATTCAAACAGCTGCAGGACATTTGTGTCGTAACAGCTATAGGCTGGGAATGCTACCAAAGGGAGGCAGGAGGACAGGGCTCACCCCACGGCCCTGCAGATTCCTGCAATAATGTCACAGGGAGCTTCCCGCACCCCGGTGGGACTGACGTTCACATGTAATGGTCAGACCAACGTTGTGCAAGGGGCTGGAAAAGGCAGGATCTGCCCCAAGACAATGCCTGCCCCTTACCATCCCCTGCCATTCCATCCTGACATCGCAAGAGGGGAGCAGCTTCTAAACCAAGGGAAGACTTCTACACTCAAGCCTTCTGTAGTACAGCAACATTTTAAGAGTTCTGATATAAAGAATAATCTAAAAACAACCTAAAAACCTAAACAAATCAGAGGTCACAACCCTGGACACAAGGCTGCCCTGGGGATGCCTGGGCCACACCCCCCGTGTGCCTGCCTGGTGTCGGGCTGCAGGCACAGCACGCAGCCGCGGCAGGACGTCACATTTAGGAGTGCTGCCAAAGCGCAGAAGGGAGAGGAAACCAAGGTCTTCCCCATCCAGATCAGGCAGCTCTTGTGCAAATGGAAAATTCTTCTGGCGTTAGCTACTGGGGAAGCGTTGCTGGCCCAAGCAGCATCCCATCTACCTAAATGGCATCAGGCGTGCCAGGCTGCCCCGTCTGGGCTCCCAGCGGCTCCTTCATTTACCCACTATCTCCTGCGTTCACAGCAACTCCTCTCTCACAGTGCTAAAGCTCGTGGAAGTGCTCATCTCACAGTGCACAAACACAAGGAGGAGCTGACTTTGTAAAAGACCAGTGGGACAACCTAAGCATGAAAGGAGCCCTAATACTCGTGCTGGGAAATTACCAAGCTAACGCAAACAGAGTGAAATCCCTGCAGTGTCTCCTGGACTGGGCTGTCCCCAGCAGCAGCACCATCCCCACGCTCTTCTTGCCTGCACTGCAACCTGGTCTGGTTTTCAGCCTTAATGTGCTAAGTTCAGCGAGCTCTTACCACCCCAAAAGGCATGTGCTTTCCTCCCCCTTGCCCTCCCCAGCACAACCAGCCACCCTTTGCAATTACCCAAGCTGAAAACAAGTGCTCTGTGCTTTTGCAAGGCTACACCTGGCCCCTGGTACTATCCTGGCCTTGCTTTGCACTGCTGCTAAGTGAAACCATTTCAGGGCACGCCTCAGGCTGTTTTACTTCTCCCTTCACACTGCCCACGGTCTGACATCGTCACAGCCCTCCCTCTGACAGACAAACTGCAATTCCTTGCAAGCCTTCCAAGGCGCACACCCTGTGTTACAAACCGGCAGCAGAGCTGCACCCAAGTTGCACAGTTTGGCTCGGGACTGCAATCCGAATCATGCTTTTTGGACAGAGAGCCGCATCAGAAGGAAAACAGGTTCCAGTCTGTACCAGCATCTCATGCTTTGCCCTGATCACAAGCAAACCTCAGCAATGCTTAGGATGCTGAAGAGGGCAGAGGACCGATGGACCTTGGGTGCAGTTTGCAAGCCCCGGACACAGTTCCCAAGCAGCCCCCCTCATACACATGTTGCTCCTGCCTCTGGCCAGGGCAGGATGCTAACTTCAGCACTAGAAGTGGGACTTGAGAGCCCCAGCTGCAAAGCACCAGGAGGTCAGGGAGGTTTTAACCCAGCAGCCGGAACCAGAGCCCTCAAGGGGAAAGCCTCGCCACGTCCCACCGCAGCCCGGGCAGGTGCGACCAGGGCAGGAGGGATGGGGGTGCTACGAGCCCCATCCCTGCTGCCCCCACCACCACGCCGACCCCCCCAGATACATCCAGCGCGGAGCCCCGCGGGAGCGCCTCGGCGAGGCGGTACCTTGGCTGGCACTCTCTCCCAGCACAGAACTCATGGACGGGCTCGGGGCGGGTCATGGCATCACAGTACGTATCGTCCACTTCGATCCCGTCATAGCGAACACACATAGCATATGTGGACATCACTCCTAGTTTCAAAGAGAATACACACACACAACAGAGGACGCTTGGTGATTTTGATATCCAAACTTTTTTTTGAGCTGCATTTTCCAAAACTTCCTCCTGCAGGAAAGCAGCAAGCCAGACTTTCTGCCCACAGGGAGGACCACAGTGGCCACCAAAGCCAACATTGGCAGAGGCTGAGGCTGGCTCCAAAAGCGGGTACAGCCACCGTGCCAGGGCTCGCCCCCAATAACAACATGTTTTCATAGGAAACGCTTAGGGCAATGGGTCTGCTTGGCAGCTCCCCGCTCCCAGGCTGGTGGGTGGAGGCGACATGGAAACGGTCCCCAACCCGCTCTCTGCGTTTGCTATGCCCTGGCCAAGGAGCGGCTCGAGGGGCTCTGCAGGGAGGCACCAGCCCCTCCTGCTCCTCTGCCACCATTGGCACAAGGAGACCTTTGCCGCAGCCTGGCTTGCCAGAGGAAAAGCTGCAGAGCCCTTTCTGGGACCTGGCCGGGGACCAGTGGGCTGCTCTGGCTACAGGTAACAGCAACTGCAGCTCTCAGGAACATATGGTTTACATGAAACTAAAAAAAGATCTACAGCTCTTGACATTGTATGGCTTCTCTGCGATATGTCATTAGGAAAAAGAGAAAGGAGAAGTTTAAGTAAAACCTCTCCCTGCTAGCTGCAATCTGGGCAGAGCAGCCTGTCCCAGTCAAGGGGGAGATTAGTTCAGAGGGGATCAAAGAAGCCAAAAGTGGCCCAGAACATGCAGCCGACAGGATTCGGGGCAGGGCGGACTGGCTTGCAAAGCCCCTGCTGCCTGCACGCTGTGTGCAGGTGCCTGGCACCCTTAAAAAAAAAAAAAAAAGGGGGGGGAAAACAAACCTTGCATTTGCTTTCCTAAAAGGCATCCCTTAGACTGCAGTCTCCTCTTTCCCCCTTTTTTCCTTCTAATTCCAGAAGCCTGCGGTATCTGGATTATCTCAGGGACTGCGTCGGTGAGTGGTGCAGCAAGCAGAGGGCCCGTGCCCAGTACTGCAAGGGACCAGGGGACACCGCTGGCTTCCCTCCCCCTAACCAAGGAGCAGAGACATCAGGGGCTCGGAGCTTTTTGGAGGCAAAAAGGGGGAATTTGGAAAAAAGAATAGAGGGCAGGTTTTGGCAGATATGCTGCTGTTCCAGGTTGACACCACTGCAGCTGAGATCAGGCTCGGCGGCAGGAGGAGTGGGAGAAACAAAACAAAATCAAAAAGCCAAATGCTGCTTTGTTTCCTGCCAGAGCTGAACAATCTTCAAAATTTCACTCTGTTGGAAAGAAGCTGAGCTTTTCAAAACCCTCTGAATGTTCAAAAAAAAAAAAAAAAAAAAAAAAAAACACATGAGAAGAAGGAGCCTGGCTGCACAGATTTCAATCCCCTCGCTGTCACAGCTGCTCCGGTTCAAGGAGCCGACGTGCTCAAACCCAGCAGAAGCGTGAGAACCCCGCCGGGCTGGTAAATGCAGGCAACAGTCAGAGAGCTCTTTGCAGCGACCGACGCGCTCGCAAAGCTTCGCGCAGAACGCACCCGCGGGGCAAGCCCCTGGGGGCTCTCCTCTCCTCCCCAGCAGCACGCACCAGCGGCTCCGCAGAGCCCGGGGGGCTGAGCCGCGACCCCCCCGGCTTTGCAGGGCTGTGCTACACCAGGTCTGGGGCTGGAGAGAGCCCCTGAGCATCACCAGGTCCTTCCCATCCCTACCAGACGTAAAAGCGACTCACACACCGGGTGGTTTCAGCGGCTGTGCAGAGGCTGCATTTGGCTGCTTCTTATAACTACCTGTGGTACATGTAGAGCTGCAGGGTTCATGGGAGGAAAGCTTCCACCTGTACATGTCAGCAGCACTCACACCTTGGCCCTTTCTTAACAACTTCAATCTGTTTCTAGCAATAAGCAAAAAAAAAAAAAAAAAAAAAAAAAAAAAAAAAAAAAAAAAATAGCATTTACAAGGAGAGCTGTGATACGCCACGTCAGAGAGACACATCTGCGATCAGGTTGGGTTTGGGAGGGGATTGGCTTTGTTTGTCGGTTGGGTTTGGTTGTTCTGATTTTGGGGTTTGTTTGTTTGAATTGTTTCGTTTCATTTCACAACATACCTGTCCTGAGCCCCAAGTAGAATCCCCAGCCCGGTTAGAGGCAGAGCTTCCACTGTCTAGAAATAGAGAGAATGGGATAAAAATACCCACAAGTAGAAACAGTTCAGAATTTAACAAAGTTTGCATTTTCTGCTCAAATACACCTGGCCCTCGGCGTACAGCAGCTAAAGGTGCAGTATCTCCTCCCCTGCTCCTCCGGGGCCGACCCGGCACGCCAACGCGCGCGGCTCAGCGCGGGCCGGGTTTCAGCTGCTCCGATCTCGGAAGCTCGCTCCTGCCTCGAGCCTACACGTGGCACGGGATTTTAGCAGCCTGCCGCTCAAAGCACACTTTGCTTTCGGACACGAAGGCATGCCGTTTGCCTACCTGTTGCTTTGGCCACTCTCGCTGGATTGTTTTGGTTTAGATGCGTGATTTGCATCTCTCATGTTCACGCTATGTTCAAACGCGTAATGCCATTGGGAAAGGAATAACAGATTCAGCCTGGTATATAAAAAAGCATTTGTCAAACCAAGAACAACAGCTTCTCCCAGGTCAGTGCATCGTACGTCCTGAAATGTTGTAACACGTCAGGGATACTGCACCTTTACAACAAAAGGCTTCAATTCTGTTCTCAGACCTTTGTTCAAACCCTGGAAGTGTCTACACTGATTGAAATGGCGGAAAAGGTTGCATCCTGACATCCAGCTGTCTCTGGCCTGGCAAGATATGCAGCTTGTATGATTTCTAGGCAGCAGAAGCTCTGGGATTGCCTTATTTAGTTGTTCATAAGAGAAAGTTCAGGTCCAGTCTACCAAATCCACCTTTAAGAGGACACTGAGAATCCAGGCGTTTCCTTCCAGACCCACCCTCCTTCCAGGGAGCCTCCAGAAGGATTACAAACAACAATTCTCCCTTTCCCTGGTGATTTTGCCTGTCATTTTGGCAAACAGTCGTTTCCTGAGTTTGAAATGGAACTGAAACGAATGCGTCTATTTTTGCGCAAAAAAATAACAACCTCGGCTTGCTATAAATAGTGCTTTATCTTGCCAAAGCAGCTCTGCCAGAGCCGTGCCGGCCGCTGCCACCACCAGCCCCGGTGCTGCCTTTGCTGGCTGCTGCCCCCAGAACAGCTTTCAGAAAGAGCCATTAAAATACAGTTAACATCTGGATTTTATGTTTTAATTTGCCTGGAAAAGGGGCTGTGACCTAGCTTCTCTGCCCTGCACCCTGCTCTCTGAGGCACCAAAGTAAACACTACATTATTAGCTGAAAATAATCTTCAAAATAAGCTTTACATCACATCTGAGGACGGAAAACCCTTCAGCAGCAACCCTTTAATATATGTGATCCTAAAGAGCTTCTTCTACATGTAATGAGGTCACAGGGACAAGTTTTCTAGATCAGTCAGACATTTGGTCACAGGGCACTGTTCAGCTCTTACCATTTCAAGCAAAGACAAAACTGTTATTTTGTCCTCTAAATGCAAACAGCAGCACATTGTCCTACAAACAAAGCGGGTGGTACCCCCCCACTTTATTTAATATATTTGTTATGAGCATTATTATAATGCCCAGTGTTTTCTTCCCTGTCTGCACTTTGCTTCTGCTTTTCATGCAAGCAACAGCACTAAAAGCTAGCTCTGGGCCATTTGTGCCAGGTGCATGTCAGCCCTCGTTGCTGCTTTCTAGCGAAACTCTTTGCTGGGGCAGCAGAAACAAACAGCCCTTTCTGGCAGCAGCTGATGCTTTGGCTGCCCATGCTCCCAAACAGCCCTCGTAGCAGGAGGAAAAACCCAACAAGTGCATCCGAACAAGCCTCTTGGAACAAAGCACTTTTTTGAGGACCCTTCCAAACAGCACATTTCCTGCACCCCAGCTGACCCTCCTCTGCTACCCAGGGTCTGCTTCCATTCTCCTTTCAGTCCCCCCACACCCCCAAGCCCAGCCTGCCACTGCAAGGGTGCAGACAAGGAATGGCTGAGCATCCCTGGCCCCAGGCTCCAGCTCCTGCTTGTCCTGGATGCAGCTTTGGTTATTGCAAAACTCCAAAACCAAACATCTTTTTCAGCTATTTTCAGTTATTGTGGTTTAGATCTGAAAAATTCTTATTTTATTCCAGAGAGTGGTGGGAAGAAGGAACATTGCTATTTTCTTCCCATTCCCCCCTTGGCTTTGCTCTGCAATGCTTGGTACCTTTCCTAAATGGGTTTAAAGCCCTGAACTGTGCCTTTGATAGAGGGGTGGCTGAGGATAATGGAAGGAGGGTTTTGTTTTTGTTGTTGTTTTGTTAAGCAACACAGGTAACTGCATTCAAGACATTAACAGTCTTTTCTGTATTATCCTGCAATAGCCGAGTTGCTCTGAATTTCAAAGTATGTACAGTTCCCTGCATTCCCAGGAGGTAGGAAAGCATCAGCCTCATCTAACAGCTACTGAAACAGAGATGTGGGTTACAGGGTGCTGACCAAGGCCACACAGGGAGGGTGCTGGGGCCAGGCAAGACCCCAGCCGCAGGGCAGGCTCCCTCCTCACCCCACAGCACGGCAAGGAAGGGAGCTGACAGAGCTGCCCTCGCTTGTCAGAGTGCTAATGAAATGCTTGTTTTGGCAGCTGAAGGCAGAGTTTCCAAGCCAAGCCACGAGAAGAGATGATAGACAAGCCCTTGGCAACGTTTGAATGTTCTTATCATTAAGAAGTCTGTTGATATGTTTGGCTGCATGGACATTTTCTTTAGCATAAGCTTCTTTAACATAAGCTGGTGTAAGTTCTAGGTAAATACAGCTAACTATAACCAGAGAGCATTTGCACGCTGTTTTACATCTTCTGAAGGTCAGCATCGCAACCCATGTTTTCCCAGTGGGGAACTGGGTGACAGAGGAGTTGAAGTAGCACAGCTAGGAGGAGACCTGCGTGCTGCGGACCCCAGACAAGCCAGGACAGACCCAAATCCATGGCTGTGGAGCTGGAAGAACCCTGTCTCAGCCCAAGCTCCCCAGGGAATGCCTGGATCTGCGGCTGCATGCAAAGGACTGCTAATTGCTGCTCTGCCCAGCCCATCAGCAACCGGGTCCCTGCGTGCCCATGCTGGGAAGGTGCTGCCTGAGCTGCTCCGGGAGCCCCAGGGCACCTCAAGAGGCACTCACAGACATGAGGACAAGCACTATGCTGAGACTTCCCCTCTCCCAGCCCATCCGTGCCCATATGAAATACGCTGCTAAAGACAGATTATACTTCTTTTTTTTTTTTAAATCTTCCCATTACATTTTTGCAACTCTACCACTTATAACCAGCCAAAGAGATCTGAAGTGCCAGTCCTATTATTAACCACTTTAAGCTCCCAACAGAGAGCTTTTGATATTCTTATCAAAGCACTGACTAATTGCACTGTTTCTTCATCCATTAAGGCAACAAATCCAGACTATTTCTGTAGGCCCTACACAAAGCTCTTGTTCTGCTGTGCCTCTCCAGCAGTCATTAAGCAGCAGGGCTAGCCCTGGGAGCTGCTGTAAGCATGTTCCTGCCAACTCAAGTGAGGAAGACCGTGGGAGGCAGTCAACAGGGTGAATAGAAAGGGGCCAGGACCAACTTCTGCTGCATTAGAACTAGGTGGAAGGGGCCCAGGGAAGTCAGAGCCCAACATCAAGAGAAGACAAAAGGGAAAAAAGGCTTTGTTATGGCTATGGCTCTGATAATGTGCTACGGCAGGCAGATAGCAATAAGAATGCTGACAGTCATCAGCATGGACTTGCTGACATCCCCACTAAGGAGTGCAGTGAGTTTTCCTCTTGCTTAGAAGCTCTCTCAACTTTCTGCTCCCAAACCATTGCCCCTGTCTTCCAAATTAACCCCTGGTGGAAAGCTTTTATGACATCCTACTCCCACTTACCTTCTGGTTTCCAAAGCAGGTAGAACACATGCAATGGGGTCTGCATTGCTTACAGTGCTATTATGAGTCGAGAACAACAATAAATAGGATGACTATAAAGACATGTCTCCTACCTTGCTTTGTGGGTTCTGTTCCCTTGAGGGCTGGTCATGGTGACAGTGGCATTTGAAAATGGCGTCTCTGCAGAAGTGTTGATGGCTTTGCCGTTGCTCAGCTCCATGTAGGTGCTATTGATGGTGTAGGTCACAACGCCATCAGTGTCCTCGTAGTCAACATAGAGGCTGTCAATGTGTGACCCCACAGAGTTGATCGGGTCTCCCTGGGCAAAGATGCTGTTCATGGTCATGTTGAGCACCAGCTCCTTCGAGTCGGAGGTCTTGTCCAACAGCTTGTCTGTGATGGCGTTTTCCGAAAGGAATTCTCTGGAGGAGAACCTGGGGTCGAATTCTCTGTCGTCATGGTCTGTCTGGTAAGTAGACCTGGTTACGTTTGAATCTAGATTGGAGCCAACAGGGGAAACAACAATGACAACCACAAAATGCATTCAGGCTGGGAGGCGAAAGCAGCCCAGAGCAGCAGGGACACACCAGAGCCTGAGCAGCCATGTCAGAGGCTAGAGGCAGAAGCAAGGGTCTTGGGGGACCTGATAGAGTTGTACCCACTTGGGAAGAGCCCACAGCTCTCTTTGGGCCTCACCTTGCTACTCTGTGGCCCAAAGAAGAGAGCCTGGCACCTGGCAGCACTGCCCCAAGCAATAGCAGAGGTAGGAAGGAGCATGCCCACCTGGCTCCTGAGCCCGCACAGCCATGCAGGGAAGGCCCCCGGGGCAGTTTGGTGATGGGATGACTGTGGGACTGGGGTGGGGAGGAGGCTGCTGGGGCTGTGGAGAAGTGGGAGGTGACAGGAGGCTGTGGTGGGGGAGACTTGCACACCCAGGGCTCCCTCCCGTCCTTGGGACTAGGCAAAGCACCGCAGGGCACCAGTGGTGAGACCTCACCCATGGCCACCCACCACCCACCAGAAACCAGAACCTGAAGGGCAAAGAGGATTTATGAGCAGACATGTTTTAAAGAACTTTCCAAGGTTTCCAAAAAACAAACCAGCAGAATCACTAGAGTTAGAAACGGAGCGTTTCTCAACAAGAGCTCTGAGAGCAGAACAGTAAGGCCCAAGTCTCCTCCTTACCTTTGGGTTGTTTGCCCTTCAGTTTTGGCTCACAGTCAATTGTTTCTGCTCTTTCATAGACCTCATTGGTTTCCTGACCTTTGCTCAAGTTTAAATCTTCCTCCGTGTCCTGTCTTCCAAACACCTGGTTCTCCAAGTCTATCCTTTCCCTGGAGATTTTCCCAAAATAGGTTGCGTTGTGTTGGATAAAACCCAATGGCATGTCTCCATCAAACTCTCTGCTTTCTTCGCTATCTGACTCAGAAAAGGTGTAGTAGATGGGCTGAAGATTTTTTGAGTGTGGCTTCCTCAGGAGAGTGTATTCAAACGTGATGGATGGATTCTTGCCATTTTGATTCCAGACCTAGCAAACACGTGATGTTATTAGCGGATGCAGTCAATATGGCATACAAAGTTTGTGATTCATCTTGGACTTGACAGTTGGTGAGCATCTACCTCACTATTTCCAATCTGCTCTCCCTCAGATTGCCAGCTTCATACAACTGGAGCCCAGCACAGTTTTCCAATGGTTATTTTGCAGCATCACCCTGCGATTCGACGCCACTCGGGGCCGGGAGCTGCAGGCAGCGCTCCTTCCCCTGCTGCAGAGCGGCCACCGAGACTTGGGAGAGCTGTCTCAGAAGTCACTGCCATCACGTGCACAAAACCCCTTCTTGTGGCACTACGGTGAACGAGGGGCACGCACCCCTCCTGCTGCCACATCCCCACTGGGGATGGGGACTCGGCTCAGGCACTGTCGCCTCTTTACTGATCCAATGCTTTATGAGCACCCACGCAACCACCCCTTCCCCTTCTGAGAAGCCCGTGGCTGCGCAGAAGAGGGCAGGAGTGGGGCTCTGACTGACTGCCCAGTTGTCAATTAAATTACTTTTCTCCATAGGCCCAGTTTTAGATGGTTCACTTCCAAAAAAAAAAAAAAAAAAGTTGGGTTTCAAATTTTGTACACTTGTCTAAGCTAGCTGGCCCAATTTCTTATTTTCACTTTTCCTGCCAGTTAACTCTGATAAAACACACCAAGGAGCAGAAGAGAAATTCCCCACAGTGCCCAAGGCGACTTCTCCCTGCAGAAAAGGGCCACCAAGCCCACATTCATTATTCACAGCCTTGTCTGCATTGTTGCTCTGATGCAAATAAAAGAGGTTTGTGCAAGGAACGGGCACAGTCACTGCTCCCACTCCCCTCCTCAAGCTGCCCAAGGGAGCTGTGAAGCCACAGCAGGACTCTGCTCCCATGCCACTGCTTTCTCAACCCAAGGCAGCTTGTCCCTTCCCCATCACCCCCAGCCTTGTAGACTCAAAAAGCCAAAGCACACCATTATATTCAATCCTTGATTTGTCGGTCCTTGGGCAACAATATACTCTATGCCAGTCTCATAGACATCCATGGGCCTGCGGTACTTGAACACTGTGCCTGCAATGTTGAAGTTCTTTGGACTGTCAACTTTGTAGTTCCCATTGAAGAAATAGTACCCAGCTTCATCAGCCACAGCTTAAAGCAAGAGAGGAAAAAAAAAGAAATCAGTTCCATCAAATGCAAAAGAAGAGGTATGCAATACTGCCACTTGTTTGTTCAGGGTATAAAATTACTGGAGTGCCACAGTAATGAAATAAATGTTTCTCCTGCAATAAGTGACAAATGCATCACCACACATTTACAACATGCATCGTGCAGGTACTTGCCAAGAGCTGTGGGCCACACTTTCCTCCTCGCTGCAAGCTGCTGGCCACATCGGCCCACGGCACCGGCACAGCATAACCATTAAATAAGAACAGATCTGCAGACAATAAGCAGGCTGCCAGGGGGCCGACAGCAGGAGCTGCCTCCCTAGGAGCCCTGAACTGCTTACACCCAGGCCAGCGCTGGCCCAAGGCAGCTCACCCGGAGCTAATGACCTGTACTAAATAAAGCCTTTTTATTCAAGCCTTCCTACACATGGCCATGAGCCTCTGAGGCAGCGCCAGAGCATGACTGCAGCAAACATGTGCCTCTGTTGGGCAAGTCCAGGTTTATCCACACCCTTCCTGAGCAGCTCTGCCATCTCCACCACAGATCAGCCACGTGCCACCAACACTTCGGTGAGGCAGCCCGCAAGCCACATCTCGGTACTGCCGTCGTGTGGCCATCACGCGCTCCCCAGGCTGGGAGAGATCACAGGGATCACAAGAGAGGTGAAGTCACTTGGCTGTGATCTGGCACCAGCGTATGTGTCAAACTGCACTGCACTGCAATAATATTGACCTGCAGTTTCTGCGTTAAAGCAACCAAAATGCAAAAATGCACAGCCCAGGTGCTCAGACTGAAGCGAGGAGAAATGCACTGGCTTGTACAACGTGGTTGTTATTTACACTGACTATGGATTTAGCTCATGTCTGCAATAAAACTACATTCACATCGGAAAAAATATTAGCTAGCATACACATGCATTCTAGGGAAGTACCAAGAGGTTATACACACCCAGAACATCTGCAGATTTTTTCCGTTCAACTATCTGGATATCCCTTGCTCCAGCAGGAATGTGCGTTACCAGAGAATAGCCTACGGGAAACTACAGATTAATGAAAGGAGAACTTTTTAACAAGTTATCTGAACAAAATGCTCAGTAGTCAATATTGCAATATTGCAAGCAGACTGTCTCTGAACCCAAAATCTATAGGAGTTACAGATTTTAACAGAGATTAGTGTTAACCATTAAGCTGCAAATAGGAGCTTACTGATAATAGAAAATAAGAAAGCGTAAGCAATGCATCTTGCTTTATGATGGGACAATACAGTCAAGGGGGAGAGGATGCAATCCTTAGATGCACAAACATGAAGTTTATTTAAACTGGTGAAAGAACATGTCTGAAGACTTTGCTAGAGAAGCAGTCCTGGGGTTGAATACTGAACCCTGGGCTAGCTGGTTTTCCAGAACCCCCCAGCGAGAGATTGAAGCCTGTTTCGCCTCCAATTCCCCTTTGCCTAGTGCTAGGGGGGTGATGGGACAAATCCTGCTAACTCCACTGCAATTACTTCAGCTTGCTGTGTGTTAAACTGATCCCCAGAGAGCATTAATCATTATTCCCGAGTTAGATCACTATATTTAGGACAAGTAGGTTCTCTTGCTTTACATCACACTAATTTTGGAAATCCTGGTCTTTCAAAATATCCTAGCTTCCTGTTATTACAAAGCATTTATTTCTGGTTTTACTGGGTCATGGGAAATCAAACTAAAACAGACTGTAGCCTCTTGCATAACCCTGTTGCACCATTCAGAGATCTCATATTTCTGAGAAATGTCATGAAAAGTTACTGTTTTTACAGAAGGGTTTCCCTGTCCAGATCTGCAAGTGGCATCAACACACAAAGAACACGTGGGAAAAGCTGAGGCAGGACACTTAGTAAGAGCTGGAAGCAGTTTACCAAAAATAAACAAATACAATTAAAAAAGCCCTCTGACAAATAAAGCAAAGGGACCCTTAGAGCCTTACCAAGATGAGAGTTTCCTTTCCGGTAACTCCCAGTCACATGAGTGCAGCTGCTCCCATCTCCTTGGCAAACTCCACATTTATCCAAGGTGTGGGTGGAAAAGAGAATGCCATCGCAGCCAATTGGCTAGAAAAGGCATAGAGTACTGAGGGTCAGGCAAATATTGCACCCCTTGTAACTCTCTGAATGCTACTAACAATATTTTTGCTATAATGTTTAACAACCTCACATTTTCCAGACACGCAAACCCCTCGGAAATCAGTGTATTTGCAGGATGTTCCATCCCGAGCCTGAACCATTAACTGTCTCTGACCATCCACAGTGGTGCAATGGAGGTCACAGGGCTTGCTAGAAATGTGAACATAGTCATCTAAGGGGAAAGGATATAAAGATATATTCAAAACAGCAGAAACACAATAACTTTCATCCTACCAATGTCAATGAATCTCTGCCAAGCTAAACAACAGCAGCAATAACACAATTGCACGGCAGCCAGCGCTTCAAGAGCTACAATCTCTTGCGTTTGCAGGCTGGACAGGAGATTGTGCTTCTGACAGCGTGACAGCCTGCTGCTGCAAGCCTTTGCACAGCCAGGCAGCCCTCGCTGCTGCCAGCAACAGAGGCATCTGCTGATGCTAGCAGCAACACCAACGTCTGCCCGAGGATGCCACTATTCTGTGCAAGGGCTTGCAGTAGCGATAGATACATTACACAAAGACATAAGCATGTTCACATATCAATATTTAATACATAAGTTAAATTAGCATAGACATTTACTGTTATAAATAGATATACAAGTAAGGCTGTATTCAAACCATAGCAGCTTAAAATGTAAGAGCTTTTCCATAAATATTCACCCAAGTTGGACTCGATTTGCCCTTTGCTTTCTGCAGACAACTGGCTGGCTGCACCCACTGGCACAGCAGACCCACACCCAGAAGACATTTTATAATACCCACAGGAAGCAAATGACAAATCCATGTTTGCATCAGAAATCCAGTGCCAAGCGTTACACTCCGCCAACGAGGGAGCAGTGATATACCCACTGGCCTGCGCACCCAAGCAAGGCAGCATCAATGGCAAAACATTATCCTGCAAATCCCCCAGGAGCCACGTGAACGCCTGCTAAAAAACAAAACAATTCACTGTAACTGTTGTGGTGAATCATCTTGAATAGTGAATATGTTTAAAGAAATTGTCACCTTGCCATAGGAATGGGACAAAGCCAGCCAAGTAGTTAGAGCTAACCAGCCTGCTACAGCCAAGTCCTACCACACAGCCCCTGCCAAGAGGCTGGCGAGACAGGGGCTTGTTTCACTTGAAAGGAGGCAACAAGTAATTTCATGAAGCATAATTGTTCTTGGGTATGTACAGAGACACCTAAAATAAGAAAATTCCGCTAGCTCCCGTCTCTATTTTTAGACACCTAAATGCCACTGCCTGGGTTCCCAGGGGCCCCCAGTATCCCTAGAGACTGGCCAAGATTTTCTTAAGGCTTGGTTCTGATGGGCATTAAGTGTCTAAAACTAAGTAAATGAAAATCTGACTCCCAAATTATTTCTGCAGTTTTGTGTCGCTCACCCCAGATGACCGAACTGACTAACTTCATCTCGGTGACATTTGGCAAAGCGCATGAATTGTGTGGGAGTGAGCGAACGTCCCTGGAACGCAGCGCAGCCAGTAACGGCCCCGGCTCAAAGGACACTTGTCTGGGTAAGTCAGACCCTGCCTGCACAGGGCATCACCCCATGCTCTCTCATCTTCCTCCAGCCTTTCAGCTCTGGTCCTTGGGAGTGGTGACCAAAGCAGGCTGAAGGACACAGTCAGATATATTTGTTATTTTATTTTTAAGTAACACTGCAGCTGCAAAACCCTCCTTTGAACTTGGGAGACAGTTGATTGTGTCTCTGAAAAATCACTTTAAAACAGCAGAGGAGGAGCCTTCCTGCAGTCTATAGCATCATAACTATCAAAATATTTTGGCTAAGCATTATGAAACACACAAAGAATGTCTTGTTACCAGGATATAAAGGTTTCCATTGATACGTTCTTCCATTATACACATGGGAGTTAAAGGATGAACACTGCTCCTCTCGAAAGCTCCTTCCGTTTGCAGGGCACTCCTAGAATGGGATACATTAACATCCTGATGAAAACAAAATGTGGGAAAGGTTTCTGGCACATCTCAACCAGCTGCAAGGAGCTTTTCCATCGCCTGCCCTGTCCAGAGCCACATCCTCCTCCTCCCACTGCAGGGACAGCTGGGGAACCCCCTGGGGAGATGGTGCAAGAACAACCCGCTGGGTTTCACAGCCCCCAGCACAGGCAGAGAGACCCAAAGCCCCCAGTACAGTGGTGAAGAGAGCCAGAGAATGGAACCCCAGCTGCCTGCAGGGGCAATGGGGTAACAAGGTGACTGCTACAGGACAAACGATGTCCCCACTCCAAGGGACCCAGAAATGCCACCGAATGAAGCAAGACTTTTTTAAAAAAAAAAAAAAAAATCAAACATTGCCAATGAGAAAAAGGATATCCTTACTTGTACTTTGCAGAGCTGGTATCTTTTGGATGTTCCAGTGCAAGTTTTATTAGCCAGCCCACTCACCGACTTTCTTCTGAATAAAGAAACAATGGTTAGACAGGGGTCAGAAACCCTTCTTCTCACCCTTTTAAAAAAAAAAAGTTTATATATATATATATATTATATAATATTATATATTTGTTCCCTGCTTCTGCAAGACCTGTCTCCATGTAATAGAGCCACACAGACCTACCACGGCCTCACTGAAGTTAGCAGCAAAGGCCTCACTGGCTTTGCCCCCTGAATCGTGAGCTACTCTTGTTACAGCATCGCAGGAGGTACCGCGGGGACCAGCTTTGCCAGGTGCTTTCTGGAAGCCGTGCAGACAGGCTGGGCAGGGCAGAGCCACGCACAGAGCAGCTGGGATCAGCAGGTAACAACCCTGCACCATGGTGCCGTGCCCGGGAGCCCTGAGAACTTGATTACACTATATCTGCTGCCTGTCAGCACTAATCCCTGTGGGAAAAACCTTGGGGCCAGCAAGGAGCAGCTCAGCTGGTCCTCCCGAAGGGACAAGCAGGACCCAGCCTCTTCATGACAACATGCTCCAGGCACACTTACCTTCTGCTCAGGCGGGGTTGGCCAGACAACACCTCTCCACCAACGCTTATCTACCAAGCGAAGACCCGGACCAGACCCACCAGCGTACACAAGCTGCAGTTTTCCCACCCCTGGACCCACCACGCGCCGTACCTCTGCCGCAGGCAGTGCCTCTCCTGGGACTTGACGCCTCCCCCGCAGGTCCTCGTGCACGCCGTCCACTTGGTCCACTCGCCCCACCAGTACGCGGTGACGTCCGCTCCTTCCTCCAGGCTGTTGGAGGTCTGCAGCGGGTCCTGCCCGCACGCAGGCGGGTTTGGGAGAGAAGCAGCGGTCGGCACGCACGCTGCAGAGCCTGCCCGGCTGCCCATCGCCGCCCAGCCTGCGCCGTGCCATCCCCGAGCTACCAGGGCATCTCCCTCACATCCGAGGTCAAGCCTGAGACTTCCACCTTGCAAGGAATTCTGCTTTCTCAATTGTGTTTTCATTACAAATTGGAATGAAACGGCAATATTTAGGATTCCTAAGGTCAGGAAATGTTTGTTGTCTTTTCATGCTCTGACTCTTGCTCCACAGTGAATTCAGAGAGCTGAAGAGCTGATGGCAGCCAAAAGCTAAAGCAAACCCTTGCAGAACTACTCTGTGGTGGCACAGCATGCCCATGGATGCTAGCAGGCTGCAGGAGCCCATGCACTCCTTTACAAAGGCCACCAGGTTTGTCGCTTCAGGATGGTCCTTGATGCCCCCACACTCCTGCCCCTGGCGTCACCCACGTGTAGGGGGCAACGGAGCTGCTCTGCTGGCAGCATCACCACCACCCGCCTGTGCCCACTGAGCAGATCATGTCCCTTCAAAGGGCCCAGCACCTCCTGGGGGAACCAGCGTTTGCTTTTTGAGGGCGCTTTTTTCCATCCAGAACAACCTGCCGATCAGGGGGCTGTTAATTCTGTGGTTGCTGGGAGAGGGAGAATGGAGTTTCACGCCAAGTAAATGGAAGCTCCAACCACTGCAGGGACTGAGGACACGGTGCTCGGCCAAGAGCAGGGCGCAACCCTTCGGGGCCCTGAAATGCCCCATGCATGCTCTCAGCCACAGATGACACAACCTAGGTTAAGCCCAGGCTGAAGAGCTAGGCCAAGCCACACGTCCTTGTACATGCTGGAGACGTGACACGTGCACGCAGACCAGTCCCACAAGTCCCCGGGACCACCTGCCCCAGATGCCCTCGCTGGAATAAGCACAGCATCATTTTAAAGCCCCGAGAACCCCAGCAAGGCGACCCGCTTACCTGAGCTATCACAAGGGCAACATTGCCCACGAAGAGAAGGGCCAGGGCACCTTTCAGCTGGGACTGGGCGCTGACGGAGATGCTGCTCCACCTCCACCTGAGTATCTTCATTCTAGAAAGCAACCACACGCCACGCTAAGCAAGACCCCATGCAGCCCCTTGAGAGAGGAGGCTGCTCTGCAGCCTGGGATGCACGGCACATGTCTTATTCAGCACTCCCCGTCAGCTAAGGCCACCAGCGACTGCAAGGGCTTGATCCAGAGGTTATATTTAACTAGAGGAAACATCAACATGGTACAGGTTCCCATCCCATCCCAGCTGCTATCTTCCAAACTACACCTTTCACTGGTTCCTAGTGGCAACACCAGTGTGAGCTGGGGCTCCGAGCCTGCTTTGGGAAAGAGCGAGGCTTACACCAGAGCAAGTGTTGCACAGGAGGCAGTGAGTAACAAGAGGTGTCCCTAGATTTTAAACAGCACTGCATTTCAATATTCCCGTTTGCAGAACTGCTCCTGGAAGAGTGAGATGAAAGGCTTCATAAAAAAAGAAAAAAATATGCAATTAATAGCCTTTTTTTTCCTCTTTTTATTTATTCTACTCTAATTCCCACTAATTCCCAGAGAAGAAGCCTCTTCTTACAGAAAAGAAACCATGTGCAATTAAAGTGCAGAAATAAAGTATCCCAAGCGTCAGCCTTCCATCTCTTTCTCCATTTGCCTCATGAAAGAGAATAACCCAGAATGGCATTTTCTTAATTAAAACCCAGCTCAAAACCACAATACATTTTATTGTGAACCTCACTGCAAGAGCCAGAAAAGAGCAGGTTTCAGGAAACCATGCTTCCAGGCAATCAAAGCAGTTCATGTCTGTAAGAAAAATATAGATAGTCTCCTCTAAGCTAATTCCCCTTGCAAAGTAACTAGACAGTATCTTTGGGAAGTGGGGAGGTGGGAGGGAGGCTGCTCCTGGGGAGAGGGGGCAAGACTGCAGAGCTGCAACATAAAGAGGCTTTCCTACTCCTTTTTCTTCTTGCAAGGGCTTTTGTAGCAGTTTTGGAAACGCAGACTCGCTGGCAATGCCTGCATAGCTTTGGCATCTGGCTTGCAGAAACTCCCAGAGGGGCTCCTGGTCCCCAGCTCGGCTTCACCATCACCCCAGCACAGAGGTCCGGCGCGCAGGAGACGCTTCCCAAATCGCGGATCCATTGATTAATTGAAGCCCAGAGCTCTTGGCTGGGGATGCCGGGGACAGGTGGCTGAGCTTTGCCTTACACTTGGTTTTCATTAAGACTTCCAGACACTTCTGATTCAAAGCCAATAAAATAGCTTGCTCAGAGTTTATCCTAGATTCAGTGAAGAGTTTCATGCTTAAATATCCTAGATTCAGTGAAGAGTTTCATGCTTAAATAGAAGGGGGAGGAAAAAAAAAGGAGGGGAAGAACAAAACAAAACAAAACACCCGAACACAACACCCACACACCAGTCACCGGCGAGCGTTTCGGAGCCGGTACCGGAGGGAGCCCCGCGGACCTGCGGCACGGGGCTCGGCGGCCTCGGCCGAGCCGGGGCAGCGCTGCCCGCGCCTCCCCCGCTCCCAGCCCTTCCCCAGCGGCGCAGCCCAACCCGGGCCGAGCC
>VXAA01005480.1:1006221-1030724 GCA_013399115.1 Anseranas semipalmata
CCAATTCCTGTAATCCTGTGTTTTTGGTGTCGTTTGTTAAGGCTCGGCGTCATTCGCGCTGCTTGAAGCAGTTTTCTGCCACGCAGGAGAAAGGCGGTGGGAGGCAAATGGGCTCGGTGCACACGAAGAGCCCTGGTGGGCCATCACGGTGCCCCTGGCTCGGTGACAGCTGCGCACGTGTCACCTCTGGCCGGTGCGCGTGGCGGGGAGAAGGCTGTGCTGGCAAGGAGGGCACGGCCGTACAACGCACGCAACCCACAGACGGTACACGCGGTCCGTTCTCCACGAGCTTTGTGCGGCCGATGATACAGATCACCTGCACGGTGACACACGTTTCTGTGCGCCTCGTAGCACATCCATGCACGTGTGGCGGGGATGTCCCAGCGCTCTCTGAAGCCCACCCGAAAGGTGTCCTCCATCTCCCAGCTCCAATGCTCCAAGGATGCTCCATCTGCACCCCCGGGCAGGGAGCGCTGGTACCGTGGTTATCACGGAGCAGCGGTGCCGGGGCTGTGAGGCTGGGGACGCGGCCGTGCCCAGCCCTTGGTGGCAGTGTTCAGCCCTGCCACCATTTGCCACCCAGACATCCGCCCAGCTTCAGCACGTGTCCCCAGCAGCTGTGGGGCGCGGACCCTGCACAGCTCCTGGGGCCGCTGTGCCTCTGTGTCATCGCGAATTTGGACCCTGCCCTCCCAGGGATCACAGTGAGGAGCTGAGCGGAGAATCTGTCCCAAAAAAATTTACATGGGAAATGAAGTCTCCTTTTCTGTTTGGCTAAATGTCTGCCAGCCTGTTTTAATTTATCCAGCTAGGTTGATTTGCAACTTTTAATTTTCCATCGGTTGGCTGTGACCAGGACACTGGCAAAATTTAGCACTTGGTTCACCCAACTTCTGCGTTTCAAAATATCCCAGCCCGAGACATGCAGGAGAAAACCCTTTCCGTTTCGGAACAACCAGGAGGGAAAAGTCTGAACACGAGAGATTTTAAAAGCATCAAAATATTTGACATTGAAAATGCCAGAGCAGCCCGGGTCCGTGCGAGCCCCCGCGTCCCCCAGCCTGCCCCAGGTCTGGCAGGAGGCTGCACCCCCTGGGACCTCATCCCTGGGTGACCCCGCGCCCCGTCCCACCACAGGGACACCCAGGGCTGGGGAGCACTGGGGAGGAAAGCCGGGGGTCGGGCACAGCCGTCCCCAGGCAAGCACTGGCGGAGCCAGCAGCAGGCGAGACGCATTCAGTCTCTGTGCTTCACCAAAATTCCATCAAAGCCAAAGGATTTTTTTTCTTTTCTTTCCTTTTTTTTTTTATGAAACAGTTGAGATGACTCAGCGGTTTCTGACGCAATCCCCGTTTCATCGGAAAATTCCTAACCAGCTCCTAGTGGCACTGATTGCTCCCATAAATCACGCAGTGTTATCCCTGGCTGCAGCAGCGCAGCTTACGCAGCCCCGTCCCCTCCGCGTGAAATCAGCCGGAGCGATGCCATCGCGTCGGTGGGAGCAAAAACAGCCCCGAAAGCAAAACGCACCGGAGAGCAGATCCAAAGCACGAGCCTCCCTCCGGCTTCACAACCACGGGCCAAACCCTGCAGCCCCGGGGGGGGCTGGAGCGGTCCCAGCTCCTGCCAACGCCCGTGGCTGCGGGTGCTGCTGCCGAGGCTGCCGGCAGGTCCGGCATTAATCACCGGCGGCCGGTCTCAGACAACAGGGTTTTTTATCTCCCATTTTTTGGCATGAGCGTTAGAAATGATTTGCAGATGTTATTTACTGCTTTTGGGGTTGGAGTAAATTGAGACAAGATGCACCTGCATGGATAGCGAGAAAGCCCTTCCCACCCAGGGACGGTCACAGCGTGCTCACACACGACTTTCCCAGGGAAATTTGGGACTTGGGCAGGGAGTGAGCCACGGGAAGACAGAGTGGGTGCTGCAGCCCCTGTGCCAGCCCCGCTCCGCACCAGCCAGCATGCATCCCACAGCACGGTGAATAAAGGGCAAAATCTCAGCCTGTGTGAGGCTCACATGGTGCAAATGGCCTAGATCTGCATAAAAAGCTGATTCCCAGCGTGCCCAGCTTTGCTGTCCTTGCTGCCGCCGGTCGGGGCGTGCCGTGCAGCCCCTCTGCGTGCGAGCAGCTTGGCGAAGCCACCCAAGAAACCAGCACCGCAGGAAAGCAGCCTCAGCCCTACCAGGCAGAGCACGGCCACTCCCAGGCTGCAGTCGAGACGCTCAGGGCCAGTGCTCTGAGCTACCGCGGACAGGAACGAGTGCCTGCTCCAAATCTAACCAAAACTCCCCGATCTGGCTCATTCCAGGGGGGGAGCCTTTTCTTTTTTAAGGCTGTCTACAGAAGTGACCTGTTTGTTCAACAATCCTGCACAGCTACATGCGGTATTTTCGGGCAAGCCTGGCGCGGCGTGTGCAGATCTGAGGCAGCCATAGAGCGGGTGAGGTCCCTGCACGGCCGGGACATTGCCAAGGGGACCAAAATGTGGCAAAGCCCCCAAAAAAGGCCCTGGCAGCCAGCCCTACCTTCTTCTCCAGAGCTGCGGCTATGGCCTACCACTGTGCAACTAAAACAAGCAAGAGGAGACCAAAAAAGTGTCCTTTCAAGACACTCCCAGTCCCTTGCAGAGTGACCTACGGCACAGTATTAGGCAAGGCACTTAATCTCTGCGTGCTTGCATGAAAAGTGGAAAATAATGATTTATATCATGTTAGCATGAGGGTTTCATCCATGGGTATTTGCAATATGTTGAGTCGAACCGAATGAGCCAAAGCCACCAAGCTGCTCTCGCCATCAGATTCCTATTAAACATGGCTCTGGGCAGTTTGAAAGCCACAAGTGACCACAGTGTCCCCAGGTACAGTCATGGCCGTAGTGTTCCAATGGCTTTAAAAGCCACTTTTTTCTCTGCAGATTTCTTTTGCTTTAATTTTACCTGTCCCCAAAGAGTATATGTTCCTGCAGGAACCTGGAGGAGCATCCAGACCGGTCACACTTGGTTGGAAATTTAAGCTATGCAGAGATTAAAAAACAAAAAGTACCAAGCCTTTTCTTTTAATGAAATGAGTCTTGCATGGAGGTTGTGTAGTATTGTGTTGAGGGACATAAGCTATGCAGTATTGCCAACCACAGGCATTCAAAAATCGTGAGTCAGACTCCCCCAAATCCTAAGATTGGTTTCATTCCCTTCTGGCTTTTGAGCCTTTAAACATCACAGCTTCAAGCTTTTCTCTTCAGAAAATGAGATTTTTGGCCAACGGGGCCAGAGCTGAGACCCTCGCTTTGTCACTGGGCTCCAGCAGTCGTGACTGTAACAAAACCATTAAACACCGCGAAGCCAGCAATAAACTCCTGAGCTGCCCCCGGCTCTGCCATGCAGCCCTCCCGGCCGTGCCACTCACACCCCCACAGCTGGGCTCGGGGGCAGCACCCGGGGGCCACCCCACACTGCCCGCAGCCCCGCTGCAGGACCCTCCTGTATTTTCACCCTTGGCATCCAAGCAGACCCCCCCGATGAGCCAGGACAGCCAGACAGGAACGAGCAATGTAAAGCTGGTGACAACAAAGGAGGTGTCCTCATCGCTAAGGGTGACATTGTGAGGGGCAATGACCAGGTGGAGGACCAGGGAAGGGTGAAAAACCCAGAGGAAAAAAGAAGAGAGGATAGCTGTGGGGACTATGCATAATAGGTTTATTCAACAGGGAGACAGGAAGCAGGAATTTTCTTAAGGGCAGGCATTCAGCTAAAGCTGCCTAAAATGGGGCCAGGCCTCACGGAGAATGGATATTTTAAGTGGCAATTTATTCCACTAATAAAAGGAGAAGGCTGCAGGTGCTCTGGCAAGGCTGTGCGTGGGAGCGGGCGAGAGCCGAGGACGAGCAGCGCTGGCCCCGCAGCCAGGAGTGTGCCGGGGCTGTGGCACCCCTGGGGCTCTGCCTTTATTGGGCTCTTTTCCCTCACCTATGGAGTAAAGGAAAAGGAAAAGGAAAGGAAAGGAAAGGAAAGGAAAGGAAAGGAAAGGAAAGGAAAGGAAAGGAAAGGAAAAAGAAAAGAAAAGAAAAGAAAAGAAAAGAAAAGAAAAGAAAAGAAAAGAAAAGAAAAGAAAAGAAAAGAAAAGAAAAGAAAAGAAAAGAAAAGAAAAGAAAAGAAAAGAAAAGAAAAGAAAAGAAAAGAGAAAAAGCACTGCCCACACCGATGTTCATGCAGTGGCTCTGGCCACAGGATGAAGTAGGTGATGAGAGGGATTTTACCCAGATGCTCCAGCAGCCCCTGCTCCATCAAGGTAGGGAAGGAGACTTTTCCACTCCCAGGGACAGCAAAAATATCCCATGGGTGCTGCAGGGAACCCTCCAGCCACAAGGGTGATCTGCTGGTGGCCTGCCCAGCACCAGGCCCTCTCATGCCAGGAGGTTCTTGGTCACATTCCCTGAGCCCAGACTGCACGAGTCAAAGCGTTGCGGAGAGGAAAAATCCGACTGTAAAGTAATGGAGATAGCAAATAACACCTAGCAGTGAGCACCACATTTGCACAGCCCTTCCTCCTGCTCACACTGACATGGCACGCTGCAACAGTGCGCATGGCAAGCACATACAGAAGCTGCAAATGACTCTCCATTTTAGTGTCGTTAGCACCATTATTTCAAACCTGGCACTAACCAGGACACGCAACAGACCCAGTTTCAATTCCAATACAGCCTACACCATAGACAGACAAAAGATCATCCTGTAGTCATCCGAAGGAGAATATATTCTAAATATTCTAAATTGGCATTGATCTCCAATCCTCTGTTTCAGTATATTCTACTTTCAAACTATCACCCTCGTATTAAAAATAACACAAAACTCTCTGTGTCTCTTTCTTCCACTGCAACGTCTGAGTTGAAACAGTAGAAATGCTTACAGAAAGCCATGGTTAATGTTACACTGGAAGGATCCAGGACGGCATACCAGAACCTGGTTTTGGCACCTGGGAACCAGTTTTCAGCCATATATATCACCGTTCCTGCGTGCACTCTGGTCCACACAAAATTAGCCCTGTGGAATGTGAATTTGAAATTTGCTTTCCAGAAGCACTTAAATGCAGGAGCTAAAATTTGCTCTTTCTAGATTTCCTACCTGTTTAAGAGAGAAGGAACAAAATTCTGCCCTTTGTTACTTGGGTTCCTTCCCAGGAAGATGTGCAAAGCCCATGTCTGGCGCTTTGGGTCTGCTGCTTGCAGCCTGAACAAAGACCTCTCAGGCAGCAGCTCCCGAGGTGAGCTCGCCACCTGCCCCTCGCCTTGCAGCTTGCTTTGGGCTCTCTTTTCCAATAAGAGCTGGAACACGTGTGCAAACTGGGGTGGGTTTTTTTCCTCTGTGCCTACAGTGCTGGCTGCAAACCAAACGCCAGCCTGGGGCGTGCAGCTGGGAGAGACAAAACCCAAGCACCTGAGGAATGTTTTCCTGCTCCTGGGAGCTCCAGCATTTACTGCTCGGGAGAGTGCTGCCCGTGGCTGGCACTCGCTGTGCCCGGCAGCCAGCTGGGTTTCCCTTCCACTGTGCTCCAGCTGGATTTTGGGCAAAGGGGTGAGGGGATGCATCTGACAACGGTTTGATCATATTTTTTAAACTGATGCCATTTGGCCTGTTGCACAATTGCACATCCTTGCAAATGGTCCCAGGAGGGCGAGAGGGGCTGCCTTGCACCCAGACGTGGATGTTTGTCCTCGCCAGCGAGCTTTGAGCTGTATTTTCACCACTCTGACACCAATGTCACAGCCACAAAAGCAGGGAGGGCATGGGTTGCTTACCCAAGGATCCAGAGCGTTTTGTGCAACCACCTATCCCTAACCCTGCTTGAGACCCCTGGAGGCCAGGCATGCTGTACAGCACCCAGCGCCCCCCAGCACCGACCTCAGCCCTGGAGCTCATGCAGAAACAGCTCAGAATCGTGGATTCATCTGAGGAAAAGGCACCAAAAAGGACCAGGGTACTTCAGAACACACTGGCACTTTGCTCTGGTTCCCGCTCAGGGCCGGATGCACGGGGAGAAGCAGGGTATTTCTGTGCTGTCTTGAGGTGATTTATTTTCCTGGTAAAAAGGGATGGTAGAGTTTTTCACTATTTACTTACAGTTTTATAGGAATTTGTGGCAAGGTGATGGCTTGTCCAGGGTGGCTGAAGACGTGGTGTGGGCAGCATGGAGCCCCCATGCTCTGCGAGGGGATGCTTACCTGCAACAAGTATGGCCAGTTCCAGAGATACCAGATAAATGGGAGCCCTGCCCTGCTCATCTCAGCTGTGCCTGGAGGAAGGCTGCCAGCAAACCCTCCTGGGCCAGTGCTTTGGTGCTGCTGGGCCATTTTCACCGCACACAACACCCACGCACTCCTCCTCCCCGGGTCCTTTCCAGCTTGGCTGGAGGGTCTCAAAGAACCTTTTTCTCCATGCACGCCTGCCTTTCTGTCGGACCCTCTCCTGGGGCACAGGCGAGCCCGTCCTATCAGCCTCAGAAATAGTCGGTGGCTCCTATGGCAGCCCGCAGCCTCCTCCCAAACCCGCGAGCACAAAGGCGGTTGCTCAAGCGCAGCATTCCTGCTCCCTGCTTCGCGGGAACAGCTGTACCGAAAAGATGCCGAGAATCCCTGCGAGGCTCCAAGGAAAAGATATTAACCCAGGAGGGGAGCAGCGGTGATATAATAAAAAGTCATAATAAAAGAGAGAAGCCACTGAGTGGATTAGCAGCCCAAACCTTGCTTGGCTTTTGGTCTCCTTTCCTCCAGCTCTGCTGCACCGCCCGGCAATCTGCTCCTATTCCTCCCCACAAAGGGCAGCTCAGCTCCCAGATTCCAGACGGGCCTCCTGCGGGTGCAGCGCTGCGGGAGTACCCCCGCAGCACGGGGCTGGCTGTCACCCCCCTCCCGAGCACACAGAGGGCACACGCACACGTGTCCAGCGTCACACACTGCATCAGACGGGCTCCCCGGTGCCTCCCCTCCAGATTCAGAGCTCAGCGGGTGCTCGTGCAACAAATGCGGCCACATTTTAGCCCACGTTAAGTGACGGCACACATTGGTCGCAGCCAGCGCGAGGCGTGCAAGGACACATTCCCCTGCACAAACAGCCGGGGCGATGCAGGGCACGGAGCATTTGCTGCACAGGGCCACCAGCTGTGTCAAGAATTTCGCTGTTTGGGACAGAAGGGAGCACGCGGAGCGGCAGTGGGCCCTCAGCTGCCTCGGCCACTGCCACCGCCTGCAGCTGTTCCCTGCCCGCAGCCCTCCCGGCTGCGCAGGGCATTTAAATTTTAAAGCACGCTCCCCACGGCTGTTTTATCCTCCGCCTCCACCAGCTCACACAGACCCCGTCCCCAGGAGCCACCGGCCCACGAGGCACCCATGGGCTCGCTGGTGGCCAAGCTCCTTCTGCCCACCATCAGCACCTTGGTCTTCCTCCCCACCATCAGCATCGCGGCCAAGCGGCGCTTCCACATGGAAGCCATGGTCTACTTCTTCACCATGTTCTTCGTGGCGGTAAGGGCCCGCGTGTTTCCTCCCCCCGACGCCCCGCATTGGGTCCCAGCTGGGAAGGGGGGGATCTGCGTGGCGGGAAGCGGGCACGTCACCGCTGCTCCCCCAACAGCAGCAAGCGACCCCTGGAATATCCACTTTTAGTTATCTCCCACCGCGTGTGGTGCTGAGCGGTGCGTTGTCAGCTTGGCTGTGCTAAGCGGTGTCCTTACGCAGATTTAGTGGTGTTTAGAGCTTAGGAGAGGGTCTGGGTGCAGAGCGACTTGATTAATCGCAGCATTCTGGAGCTGGTTTTCTCTTTGTTTTACAGCTGGTAAATGCCCATGTTGGATTTGGGGTTTAAATTGTATTCAGAATATCTTGCTACGCTTCTGTCATTTTAGCCAAAAGCACGTAGTCAAATTCTTGATTTTGCAATTGCTAACTGGTGGTGTGAGCAATGCTGGGGTCAGGGAGCTTCTGCACCAGGAAAGGGAAGGCTAAAACATGCTGCTGAGCTATCAAGAAAAATAATTTTAACCCTCCACCCTGGCAGAGCAGTTTGAAAGTGTGTGCTTCACCAGAGCCAGAATCCACCTGCCTCCCTCGCTGAGGGAATTACAAGCAGAGAAAGTCCCTTGGCCATATGCACACAAAACAACTCCTGTTCCTGCTCCCCGCAGCAAGGTGCCCGGAGCTTCGTTTCGCTGCTCAGCACCTCGTGCACACACGGGCTGAGCACCTAAAGCAGCATTTCTACTGCAGAAAGTCTCCTGTTTAACACCATGGCAATGAGCTGTTAAAGAATATGAAGGAAATAGCCCAGCGACCCAATTAACATTGCATTCACCTCTTCTCACCACCGACCTCAAGGCATTTCATGAGGCTCATCATGTCCGTGTCTGGACACAGAGAAACTGAGGCAGGGAGCAGACGAGGGACCTTCCTGGTGTGAAAAGCTCTTCCACAGCAGAACTGAGGGTAAAACCAGGCTCTGAACTGTTATTCCTGAGGATCCACCATCTAAACCTCCATTTAAAGCACAATGCAGGGGGAAAGTTTCTGCCAGTTCCATAAAAGCTACAGTAGTTAATAAAACCGTCCCAGCCGAGCCCCCCGCCCCCCCGGCTCCCCAGGGAAGCCAGACATCTACGATTTCATTTCGCACTGGTTTTGTGTCTGCTCCAGCTCCCCGAGAAGTCAATCGGAAAGTTGGCACGTATTTCGAGGGGAGGCGGAACGGGTCCTCGCCGAGCAGCCCGAAGAGGCGAAATCTCTGTGCGTGGGGCAGGGGCGGCAGCTGCTGCCTGCCCAGGGGCAGGGGGGCCAGCAGCTGCTGCTGTCGCCTTTCTTGTAGCATCCCCCCCGCCCCCAGCATCGCTGGCCGGAGCGGTGAAAGCACGCGTCCATCCCCAACAAGTGCCGCGACGCCGGCCAGAACCGCGCTCTTTGTCCTCCAGCCTTTCTCCCCTGTCTTCTGGCTCCCCGAACCCAACCTCAAGCAGAGAGAAGAATGATGGCCCTGGTGCAATTGTTTCTAGAAACCACAGCGAGCCAAAGGACTCGCAGCAATTCCCATTATAAATAATATCAGCATCCCCGCCGGGGCATGACAGCGAGGATTGTTCCAGGGGCGTCTTGCCAAGCGGTGGAGGGACTTCTTCAGAAAGAGTGGAGCACGCTGGTGCTACCAGTAGGAAACGAGCAGGGCTGGGAGCTGGGAGGAAGAGGCGAGCGCCAGGCAGGAGCATTCCTTTGATTGCACTGGAAAATTTCTCTTGGCTTGGGCTGCATCTGTGTTGCATGACAATGTCTTTCTGCAGATATCCCCATCAATGAGCTAACGGGCAGCAGCATTCAGCGGACAGGAACCAGCGGGTTTTAAGGGAATGCACTAATGGCTGAATTCCCCGTTATTCAGACTCTGGCCATATAAGTCCTAATTAGCCCGTACAGTGACCTAGCATCTATACACATTTCATCAGGAAACTCATTTGGAATTCTTTTACAAGAATCTTTCGCAATTAGAATCAAAACCCTCAGAGACCCCTTCTGCTGGAGGAAAGGACTTCCCCGCACAGTCTGGGTCTCTGTTCAGAGCAGCTCAGTCTGCAAATTACAAATTCTGGCACAGCCCGACAGGCAAACCAAAGCCAGTCCACAGATAACTTGCAATACGACAGAAGAATGATTCTCAGGTAATTTGCAATTGGGAACAACGACATGATCTCTCAAATAGATTCATTACTGCGTGTCGATGACCCTGGTGGATCTGAGACTGTTCTGTTCCTGTCTGGCCATCATTTTAGCAGCCATGCAAAGATTGTTTCAAACCAGCTGATAAGAGGAGATGTATTTTATTTCATCTTCCTGGTCTGCGGGTAAGCATCTAGCTTGCTAATGCTTTTTTTTTTTTTTTTTCAATAGATTTACCATGCATGTGATGGCCCTGGCTTATCAGTGCTGTGCTTCATGCGCTATGATATCCTGGAGTACTTCAGCATCTACGGGACAGCTTTGTCCATCTGGGTGTCCCTGATGGGTAAGCGTGGGCTTGCAGTCCCTGCAGCACCCAGGGGCTGCAGGGGGGGTTGTGGGCATCGCCGGGGGGTGCTGGGAGATGCCCTTGGACATAAACAGCTCTGGCACCCAGTGTTTGCATGAGCTGGGTGTTCCTCTGCTATCACCAGCTCCTACGCACGTCTTTACAGAAGCAGAATTATTTATTTCGGACTGGCATGTGCAGTCCTGTGCTTCGGTTTGAGGCAGGACGTTACTGCGAGATGACTGAGTTTGAAACCTCATGTATCAGGGAATTGCCTGTTTTTCCTCACTTTCCCCGTACTAGGCCCATCAGCTTGTCCCTTTTCAGTCCCTCTTCCCAAGGGACATCCCATCCTGATGTGGGGGCATTAAGAAATGCACAGTCTGCCACTTCCCTTGGTAGCATGCAAATCAGAGTGGTTTAGTCAAAACAAAAATATCTCCCCAGTTTATCAAAAACCTGGTCTGGGCTGACAGGAAACATTAGATCTGATTAGAAAAGGCAGAAAGATATTTCACTTGCTTTTTATTAAAAATCCTGACTGACATATTATTCAGTTTTCCTTTTCCCACATTCCCTTCATTCTCTGTTTTTCCCCTTTTGTTCCCCATTTGCCACTGAAACAAGGTATAATAGAAATGAACAAAATGAAAGAACTAGAGAAGGACAAAGCCTCCAAACCTATTATTTCCCAGCTTTGTCCACATGTTTTTGGGAAGGACATGGGCATTTCTGACAGGAGAAGAGGGTAGGGGAAGGGGCAAGCGAAGTCACCTTGCCTTGCTTTGCTCCACAAACTCAGACCACCGTAAGCAACCGGCCCAAAGGCACCCGCGCGCCCTCCAGCCACCGAGCTGGGCTCTCCGTGCTCGTGCACGGCCCCCCGGCACCCGCAGGATTTCCCTGTGCCCCCCACAGCAGCACCACGCCGTCCACGGCACCTCAGTGCTCCCCGGGCCCGGTCAGAAAGGGAAATGATGGAAATCACCTCCAAAGGACATTCTTAAGTGGATAACGGCGGTGTCAGGGTAGGTCAGAGCTGCTCCAGACGCTTTGGCTCCTCGCAGCAAAATTCAACCTGATTGCTTCATTACTGCATTCAAAAACCTTACAAAAAAATAAAAATCCCGGACTAAGATGTTTAAAATATTGACCCGCAGGGAAACAACAGAGATTAAAACGCGGACATTATCCCTTAGCCAAACTCCCTATAAAAACACGATCCAAGGACATGGAAGGTGTGGTGACTGAAGCCCAGGGAAGCCTCTCGCTGTGGCTTGTAAAGCCCGAGCGCACATGTGCGGACGCAGACCCTCGGGCACGCTTCCCGGAATGCAAATCCAGGACAGCCATAACACAGCTGTGCGAGCTGGAAAAGCATGGAGCCCACTGGGATCCATAACTTTTATCAGTTATTACCCCATTCTGTGCTAAACAAAAGCCTCTAATAATTCACTTGCACTGGCGACTTCCAGCTTGCAAACCCCAGGCAGGTGCCGGCGTCGCCCGTCAGCCCGGAGCCCGATCCCCGCCGCAGCCGGCAAATTTGGGAGGGCTGGGGAAGCGGGAACGAGCCCAGGAGCCGAGCGCGGCCTCACCGGCTGCAAGCATCCTTGCTTTTGTCCCTGACGTCTCGGCCGAGGCAGGAGAGGCAGCAGCAGGCTCTGCCGGGGGCCAGCCCAGCAGCTTTGCGGAGCCCTTTGGCTTTTGCAGAGCCGTCGGGAAGAGCCGGACGCGCGTCTCCCACCGGCAGCAACCACGGCTGCGGCTGGTGGCAGGCTCTGCGAACCCCCGAGGTTCGGTTCCTCAAAGCACGGCCTCGACGCCTCCCTCCTGCAGCAAGCTTCAGGGTGCGGGGATCGGAGCACAGGCTCTGTCAAGCCCAGAGCCACTCAGTGTCCTCAGGTGTCCCCAGCTGCCACCCACGAGCCCTCTCACCTGCAGACCATGCAAAACGCCTGAGCTCACGAGCGCTCCCCTCTCCTGCAATTAGCGCTGACTGGCTGGGAGGAGAAGGGGAAGCGGCGCATGCAGGGCAGGACCTCTCCTTTAGCTTCCACACACCACGCTGAGCACGAAATCTCTGAAATCAGCTCCTAGAGCCACCGCTCAGATACCCTGGGAGAGCTCGCTTTGCCCCCTGTCTGCCTCAGTTTCCCCAGCTGGGAGGCATAAGAAGGGAAAGCCAGACCTGGATCCAGCCCTGGGGTCCCCGGGGCAGACCCCGGTGAGGCTGGGGGGCAGCAGAGCCCCGAGCCGCCCTCCCCACCATGGGAACAGGGGAGATGGGCGAGCTGAGGCTCCCTGTGCTTGTGTGCTGCGCAGCCCTGGCAGAGTTTGACGAGCCGAAGAGATCGACTTTCGTCATGTTCGGCGTGCTCACCATCGCTGTGAGGATCTACCATGACCGCTGGGGCTACGGCGTCTACTCGGGACCCATCGGGACCGCCGTCCTGGTGATAACTGTGAAATGGGTACGTCGGGAAGGGCACGCGCGGGGCTTTGCAGGATGATGGTGCTTTCCCTGCCCACAAGCGGTTTCCTTCCCGGGGTCCAGCTCCTCCACCAAGGCCGTCCCGGATTAAACTGGGATTAAACTGGGCTCTGCTCTGCCAGTCCTGAGGCAGAGACCAGGTTTGCAAGGGCACGCATGTCCTTAGCTGTTTTTAGGGCTGTATGTTAAGAAACCAGCGCTGTGGTCAAAACCAAAAGAGGAGAAGCCAGAGTGGCGGGCAGGCAGAGGGCTCGCCCCATGCAGGCAGACCCCGCAGCCTTGGGAGCGGGCTGCAGGCTTTGCGTGGTTTTATGGCAGCGTTCATGGGATCTGGACGTGGAGCAGCCAGCTGAGCGCGGCTGGAGCTGCTTGGTGTGCGCTCTCTGTGCTTCCAGCTACAAAAGATGAAGGAGAAGAAAGGGCTGTATCCAGACAAGAGCGTCTACACCCAACAGATCGGTCCTGGCTTCTGCTTTGGGGCGTTAGCACTGATGCTGAGGTTCTTCTTTGAGGTACTTGTTTGCACACTAAACCACACTGACATCGCGAGGTGCAATGGATGTTAGCGAGACAGGAGGTTCCCCCCTCGCACCGCAGGCCTGCAGCCAGCCTCGGACAAGCGTCAGCTCAGGTTCGTGTGCCGGGGCTGGCGTGCCTGGCTCTGCAGGACCCATCCCAGCCCCTGCTCCGGCAGGGGTCTGGATGGGGCAGACTCGGCAGGGAGCGGCAGGCAGCGGAAGGCTTGTCCTCTTTTTCCCCATAAGTGAGTTACAATGACACCAGCCGCATTTTCTTCAGCCCTACGTGGTCCGTGAAGTGCTTTTGTCAAGCGTGAGCGGCCGTTTTTGGAAACGGGGCACGGGTGACTTGAGGACACCTCGCGGATCCGCGGCAGGGATTGGATACGACCCAGGCATGGCCGGATCCAAACCTTGCTCACGCCAAGGAAAAGACTCCGCTGGCTCCCTGGGGCCCTCGGTCCCGCATTTAACCTTTTGCTCTTGCCGCTGGCCAGTCCTTGCGTCCTGCGGAAGGGGTCTGTCCGTCCCGGCGGGGGGAGGCGGTGACCCCCCTGCCACAGCTGCTGGTCCCGCCTGCGCTTAGCCCCGCCGTTATGGCTGCTCCGTGCATTGGGAGCAGCGAGATACAACCTCGCCGTCGTCCCCAAGGATTATTTTTCAAAGCATTTAGTAATTGCAATTTCTAGCAGAACATAAAAATGTCACTTAGCAGAAAGTCCCCCCCCACCGCGCCCCATCCTCCCCTCCCAGCCTCGTCCTTTGCAGGGTAATGAAACACTTCATTCATGAATTGGGAAATGTGCAAATTGGAATGTGTTAAATCCACTTTGCCTTTTTTTAAGGCTGGAAATCCTTTCTTCTCTGACAGCAAAAAGAGGCAGAAGGCTCAGGAATTTTTTTTATTCCTTTCCTTCCGGCTACTTGCAGAAACCCCATGTTTTGCACCCACCGCCGAGCCCGGCGGCTCCCGCTAACGCTCTCCCTTTGCAGGAGTGGGACTACACCTACGTGCACAGCTTCTACCACTGCGCCCTGGCCATGGCCTTCGTGCTGCTGCTGCCCAAGGAGAACAAGAAGGCCGGGGGTGCCGGCAGCCCCGCCAGGCTGGACTGCTCCACGCTCTGCTGCTGCGTCTGAGCCCCCGGCACCTGCTCCTGCACCTGGGCGTTGGGGGGCTGCGACCACGAGCAAGGTGCTGCCCACCCTGCTCTCCTCTGGGATCATCTCCCACCAGCTCTGTGCAGGCCCTGGGCTTTTCTTCCATGGAAAGGCTTCATCTTTCCACCATCAGCCCTAGCTGATGCACTTCCAGTTTGCTAAATTCCTCTGCTTCTCCCTGGAGAAGCCCTTGTTTGGGATGTGCTCCTGTCCCGTGGCCTGGCAGCAGGTGCTGGAGACCTTCGCGTCCCTCCATGTGCTCTCGGCCACGTCACCTCCCTGCTGTCCCCTGTGCTGGCCCAGGAGGACCCGAGATGTCCCCTCCTATGGGTTTGCCCAGCCCGAGCACACAGGGCTCTGTTTGTAACGCCCTGTTAACAGAACCTGTATTTTTGTGAGATATTTACTATTTTATTTATGCATTCTCTTGATGTAAATAATACTTATCAGCAAAGACTTTGCAAGCATGCAATACCAGCCTTTCTTAAGTGGTGCAAAAACCTTCCCAGCTCAGCAGCCACTTGCTCCTGCTGAGGTGAGGGCAGACACCAGCCCCAGAGCACGGCCCCGGGCACGGCCACCCTTCCCATGGCCCGGAGGTGGCTGCGGCATCGGGCACTTTGTCCGTGCCAACCTGCTGGGGTGGCACAGGCAGCAGGTGTGCTCGCAGCGAGCCTCGTTCGTACGGAAAGCACATGGAAAATTAGAGGCACAGCAAAGAAGCTCTGTAGCGGGGGGAGGGCTGTAAGCCTCTAACATCTCCTATAACAGACTATTTACTATAGCAGAAGTGTATGATTTATTTAGACTGTCTGGGAAAAACGCCAAGACTATATGTCATGGACAATTAGAGCAGTATTGATATACAGTGATGTCCACAGAAAGCCCACATTAAGCCCGGGTTCCTCTGGAAGAGAAATCCACCCCAGTCATTCATCAGAGCCACTTCCTGCGACGGGGCAACAACCAAAGCTGAACGGGTTTCCAACAAAAATATAAATGAATCATGAAGCCCCGAGTGTCCAGGAGTCACTGGCAAGCTGGCGCTGCGGTGGCACGGCCAACACGGCTGCACGCGGAGGCAGCGCTGGCAAAGGGGTTCCAAAGGGCTCACCAGGCACCGAAAACAACACAGCTCCCCAGGGCTGCTTGAGCATCCAGCCCAGGACGATTTGCAAGGTGCTCTGAGGGAATGCAACACTTTCCCCGTCGCTTGCTGAGCCACCCTGAGCAAGGAATATTCCCCATGGCAAGCCCTGGCTGTGCCAGCATCCATGGGCATGGGGAGAGCCTCGCGCCTGTAAAGCACTCAAAGAAGGGTCGCTGCATAAACGCAATGCGTTACGGTGACTGAACACAAGTTGAAAAAAGGCTGGCAACCCCCCTGCAAACCAGGAGGGCATATTAGCTAAGGTCCAGCTGAGTAAATGAAAGTTCCTGCTCCCACCTGCCGTGTATTCAGGTGTCACACCAAAAAAAAAAAAAAAACCACCCCAAAAGGGTATTGCACACAATGAAAGAGCAGCGAGGTTTCTTTTTTCCCCTCTCCCTGCTGCTGCCCCCAGCTCTGCTCCCACTCTGCAGACCCTCCATCCCTGTGTGGGACCAGCACCCATCCTAGGAGCTGAATCGGCCACAGGGCAGCACCCATGGGGTGAAGCCTGGTGGGAGCGGGCACCCCGCACCCAGGAGGTGGCCGCAGGGGCTGAGCTTGCTATCGCCCGGGCAGGATATCCCATGCAATACAAATGCAGGGAAATATTATAAACATTTACAGCAACGTAGACAAAACAGTCTCTTGTAACCTTTTAGCGCTGCCGAGAGCTTTGCCTGTAAGAGCTCTTGAGCCCCTGCCAAAAATTCTTGCTGTTTTCATAAGAGTAGGTGTTTTCGTCTAAGGTGCAGTCTGAGTGCTGTGACCTTTGTCATGTCTGCTACTGAAATTTCCTGCTTCTCTGTTATTCTCTTCTTTGGTAAGACGATATGAAACCCAAAACTTTTATTGCCCCTTTTAAAGCGTCTTTATAGCTCCCCGTCTACTTCATATACTGTCTTATTCTCGAACGCTGGGATATTACTTATGGGATCCGAGCTTGATGCTGCAAAAGGCATTTGGGTTTCACGGAGCTGAAACCGCCCGGGCTTTTTTAACATCAGCCTGGGGGGGGGGAGGAGGAAAGAAAGAAAAAAGGAAAAAAAGGAATGAGAGGGGAGGGACTGGGCTTTCCGCTCCGGAGCAGCAGCATCTGCTACCAGCGCCGACGCAGAATGCCTTCACGCAAGGGAGGAGTGGGCACCAGCGTGCAGGAGGGTTCGGGGCTGGCCCCTTGCAGCCCCTTGCAGCACCCATGGCCAAAGTGTCCCCGTCCCCTCCAGGTGACACCTGTTCCCCCGCACTCGCCCGCCGTGGGGCCGGGACGAGGGGAGTTAGGACCCGCTGCTGCTCGAGGGGAGGCTTCCAGAGATGTCTAGTGGGGCTCAGTGCCAGCTAATCTTCCAGGCAAACCTTATCCAGATCCCTTTGGCTGCATAAAGTGAAAAACTGGCCAGACCAAAACATAAAAGCCCGGTTTCTGCTGCCAGCTGCATGGGGCACTCCAGAAAACGCCTTATCGCCATGTGATTCTGAAAGGCGGCTTTCGGCTTTTTCCACGCGCCGCTCACCCTCTCCCTGCCGCTTCTCCGTGCACGTTCAAGTTGTGAGCCAGCCCAGCCAGACCTGCCGGGTTAACTGTGGGGCCTGGGCCCGTCTTCTAACCATGTTAATGCCCTTTGGGCCACGGCGATGCTACTCCTCTTCAGGAAGCACCACGGCTCCAGCCTGAGCACTTGCAGCTCCTGGGGAGCGGTGATGGACAGCCCAAGGAGAGGCATCCACCAGGACTTCCAGGGAAGTCCTGCCCCCTCCAGGGGAGGGACAGAGAAATCCCATTTCCCCACAAATTCGGGAGCGGTGATTTTTTGTGCAGGTAGAGCCAGGAATACTGTGGGGAGCCCAGGAGAGGTCTTGCCCCGGGCCCCTTCCTCGCCCTCCAGTTCTGACACCCAGGAGATGCCTGTGCCCTGTAGCAGGGCATGGCTCAGGGATAAACCAGGTCTGCAGGGGCAGAGGGGAGCCACCATCAATGTCCTACACAGCACCAGGGCTCCATGGCCCTGGGACACGACACAGATGCTCTGTACAAGACCAGGCCCACCCATCAGCCTGGGAAAAGGGGGAGGTGGAGCAACCGAAGCACCCACCCAGGCCCACTCGGTATCTCCCAGCTATCCCAGCCCCAATGAACATTTCTTTCCGGTGCACCAAGAAGGCCTGCTGTGCTTCAGGAGCACGAGGACGCACCCAGGAGGAGCAGGGTGGGACTCACTGTGGCTGTTTTGCTCCGCAGAAATAACCCCTCTGCAGCAGCACACAACGGGGTCAGAGCAGACGCAACGCATGGGTCAGCAACGGGGGAACCGTTCCCGGGTCACCCCACCTCGACGCTCCATGTCCTGGAAGGACCGGCTGTGGCTGCAAGCCCCTCGTGCACCCGCAGGTGTCTGTCCTGCCGAGCAGTGCCGGGCACGGACGTGGGCTGTGGACACAGCCCAAAATCCGAGCACCGAGCGCCCGGTCCTCGGAGGGGCAGGTGCGGAGCAGCAGGGCTCGCCTGGCTCTTGCCGCGATGCTTTCGCAGCTGCAAAAAGCTCGCTCCAAATGCGGGTTCGGTGCCTTAAGCCTCCCTGCTCCTGCGGCAGAGCAGTCCCAGAGAGCGGCGGTCCAAGGTTTTGGTTTAGGCCAATCTCCCAGAAATTCTGTCATCATGCAGAGCATCACGCACACTCCCGGATCCGCATTACAGAGAGGATGGCCCCAGTCCAGCGCCTCTTAAAGTCAGTGGAAAAACCCTCCCTCGCTACAATGGGAGCTGGCTCAGGCCTTATACGATCTGACAGATACCAAGGAGCAAGAGGAGTTGTTTTAATCTGGGAGTATCTTGTGGCCCCAAAGCTTCTTCTGGAGACTGACAGGGCAGCATGTCTGCGGAGCATGTGCTGCTAAAAAAAAGGGCCCAAGCTTGCAACAGCCTTTCAATAAGCGCTTAACTGATTGTCTTTATCTGATCCATGTGCTCCGAATGCAAGGGAACCGTTCGGGTTTCCAACTGAACACATCATCTGATGCTCATAAAAAGAGCTGATGTGTCTGGAAGCCCCAGACCCAACGAAGCATTATTTAAATGGGGAAAAAGTCAATGCTGCCTTAAAAACACCCTCATGCACAGGCAGGGCGGGCGGCTGCTTTCCCCTGGTTACCTGTGCTTTTCCAGCAAAGCAAATGTTCAATGATAAAACTCATGATCTCATTATAAAGGAAGGGTCTGTTCTGCCTGTAAAAAGGAAGGTTTGGGGGAAGCTTTACATGCGCCTCTTCTCTCTTTCTCGTTATGTGTCTTTATTTGCATTTTCATTTTCACAGTAGTTCAGCTAATCGCAGTTGAGCAGGAGCGAGGGTCCAGGTTATAACCAAAGTATCGGGTAGCACCTTCACATCTGGAAGGGATTTTGACACAAGTTCTCCCAGACTGTTACAGACAGTTTAAAAGCAAAATCTGATAAATAGCAAATGTTTAACAAGTCAATAGGAAGCTGCATTTGTTAGAACATGTGGCTCTGACCGTTCTAGCACTGCTGCATTGCCAAGGCCTTCCAAGCGCATGCACACACATACATGCAGCACGGGCTTGTCGTGGCTCCGGCCAGACCTGGTCTCCATTACAGAGGGAAGTATTAAAGACAGATGTGTCTTTATACGTCCAGACATGTCCAACAGCCCTCTCCAAAGCCTGGCTGCTGCCTCCCTGCTTTGGTGGTAAGGGGGTTTCTTCTTCCCGAAGAAAAGCACCGTTGCAAGCAAACCATCCCAACGCGACAACTGCAGTGTTGCAACCCTGCCTGGTTTCAGGAGGCTTTGTAGCAATAAACAAATGACTACCCAAAATGTGGAAACAAGCATTAAAATAGACAGAATTATGCAAGGAGGGGGGAGCGGAGGGGGAGACGGAAGAATAAGAAGTGACCAGAAAAACCACCAGAAACCCTCCGGGATGCCTGCCTATATTTAAAGATAATGTGTCCAGCTGTCTTGCCAAGTCCCACTCATTTGGAGCCGGGCTCATGTTTTGGATTAATTTTAAGGCAGTTCCTAAAGCATCTCACTCACACAAGGAAGAATTTTTGCCTCCTTGGCCAAGGTGACCTTTTGAAAAATCTCACTCACTATTTTTCAGCCTCTCACTCATTTAAAATTGTCATCACTTGGGAGCTCCGGGGCAGCCTGCGGAGGGAATTGTTTCACTGGGGCTCCCTGAGCCTGCTTGCGCAGGGACGGGGCTAGGCATGGAGGGATGGAGCTGGGGGCATCCCTCTGCATTTTTGGGCTCTTCCCCTCTCCTGTGAGCATCATCCGATCACACGTTGAGAGTAGAAATCGCCCCTCCTGGATACCTGACCCCTGCAGGCACCCATCATGGGCCGGTTGAAAGTTTTCCATGGAAACTATTCTTCCACAGAAAGATTTTTTTAACTAAGCTATTGTGTGGACACATGCATGTGCTCTCCAAGGTTGCTTTTTTTTTTTTTTNNNCCCAACACCTGAATGCAAACATCTGCTTTGTCCCGACTGGCATCTTTGTTTGTTCAAGGAAAGGAAAAGTAAATTGCAAACATTGCCCCCAAAATGTGAATGCTCCGTTGCACACAGGCTTACTGCTCAGCTCTAGGCTCAGCACTTGCCCCAGGAGGAGCCACCTCAAGATGTGCCCCAGTCTCCACGTGGAGGAGGCATTCAAGAGGTGTCCCCATTCTGTGGCTGGGACATGAGGGGTGACACTTTTTGAGCAGAAACGTGGGAACGATCGCTGGCGACCTGCTCCCTGCCTCCAGCACCCGGACAGCTTGCACGCAGCAGCTCGCGCTCCCGAAAGCGCCACGCAGCCCACCTTCTCGTCGAGGCATCTGCAGCATCCCAGTCGCCCTGGAATCCAAAGCACGTCCACGGCACAGCCGTCAGATGCTTCCCATTTAGCTCACACGTTTGCAAGATGCTCAGCCACTGACTCAGCACAGGGCCCTGGGCGAGGCGGCATGCTGGCGGTGCAGGATCGCCACAGCAGGGCATCTGGCAAAAAAAAGGGGGATTTCTGTTAAAGCAAAGCATTCCTTGGTACTTTGCACCTCTCTCAGCACACCCAAAGTGCTACCAGTGAGTGAGCAGGATGCGAGACCTGGAAGTCGCCTTTTTGTGCCGAACAGCCCAGATGCCGTGCTTTAAGGGAGCGACCGCAGTAATGGAGGGGAACAGCACCATCAGAGAGGGACTGGAGGGGGCCAAGGCAGGGGCAGTGCCAGCCGCAAAGCACGAGGCTGGCAGAGCCTGAGCCCAGCAGGGGAGCAGCGGGGAGCCTGGACGTGCAGTCGGTGCAGCCTCGGCTCGGCCAGCCAGAGCCTCCCCATCGCTCAGGCTGCAGGAGGCTGCGCCTCTGCTTGAGCCTTTGGGACCGCAGCAGGTAGGGCTGGATGCTGTTTCTTTTCTTCACACCTCAGACCTTCAAGATCCAGTGGAAACACCAAGTGAGAACAATGGTCAGGAATTGGCCCTTTGGCTGGAAAAAAAAAAAAAATGCATCACAAGATCTCACTGCTGCAGGGGTGCAGAGGTGCCAGGGGCAGCACAAGGAATTCCATCCTGCAGCAGTGCTGGCACATTGGCACCTTGCCCCTAGACACGCAGAGGCAGCCACGAAAATGAGACAGACGTTTGGGGGTTTGGTTAAGCAAATTTCCTCCAACCAGCAAGAAAAGTTCAGCTTGGGTTTGGCTGGATTTGGAAGATGAAGTTTTTGGGCAGGTCCATGGTTTTATTTAAACCAGTTCAACCAGCCATCGCACAGCCTCATCCCACGAGGGGAATGCAGAAACTGAAGGTGCCTCTTGTGCAATAGATGCAGCTCTCTACCTAGGCAGGTCTGGGATAGTGCTCAGAGTTTTGCTCCATCTCTGTCCGGGCTAAAGGAAAGACCACACACAAAATGGTTTCAGGATGCCAGCAGCTGTGCACAAAGCATTTGGTTTACATTAATTATGTCTGGACCAAGGAAAAAAAAAAAAGAGAGAGAGAGGAGAGAAAGGCGAGAAGACAGGAGGGATGGAGGGAGGCTTTTGCATCATCCTGATAAGATCTGCTCAGACCCCAAATGCAGATTACAGCACATGCCTTGTGTCTTAACACCTCCTGCCCTGAGCAGCTTCTGATGTCCTGAGCAGCGCGCTCCAGCCCTGCGCAGCTCCTGTAAACGCCTTTGTGAGACAGAGGCACAGGCGCAGCCCGAAACGTGTTGAAGGTTCCAGTGGGATCTTCCCTCCGAGCTTCGCTCCCCACTCTGCTTCCCGCTTTCTCCTTTTCTGAACAGAAATCTTCCCAAGAAAGACTGGGAAAGGTAATGCAAGTGCTGCTGCTGGCAGGGGGAAGGATGCTGGTGCTTAGCGGCAATGGAAGTAGCAAACAAGAAGGGAGAGCAAGTAAAACGGGGAGGAGGCAGATGGCAGCGGATTCATTAAAAACAGAAAAATCCCCTTCATCCCCCGTTGGTGCAGAAACCCCAGCAGCGGGCTAGTGAAGCCCTTCACGGTCTCCCCTCTGGATAGCGCCGGGAGCAGCAGGGACACTTCGTGCCCCAGCAGGGCTGAGGATGCCACCCTGCAGGGATGGGGCACACAACATGGGCACTGCCTGCAGCCCCCATCCTCTCCCCAAGGGAAAGACAAGCCTGGAGAGGTGCGGGCTCAGCCTGCCTGGCCTTGAGCAAGGAAACCAGATTGAACAGATCCCTACAAACCAACACCACCGTGGTGGGTCCACGATGCTGTTCATCGTGGTGGGGGGAAGCACGGCTCCCACCTCGGACCACACCAGGCTGCACCAGCATCACCCCAGCAGCCCAGCTCTGGGCTCTCCAGCACACACACACAGCTGGGACATCCAGCCCCGAGCCCCTGATCGCAGGGATAGGGGTGAACGACAAGAAGCTGCCCATGGCCCCCAGCAGCTGCAGCCTGCGCATCTCCACCCCTTGAAGCCTTCCCTGTGCTCTGCATGCTCCCTAGCACTGCGGCAGTCCCCAGTTAAGGACCTTGCAGCACCAGGAGCTGTACAAATCCCAAACATGTCCCCATCCGCCACAGGCCAAAGGCGCACAGCAGCCCGGGCAGGGAGCAACGGTGCCCAGCCACAGGGAGCTGCTGCAGAACGGATGCAGCATCGGACGCCTGATGGGCCCCTCTCTGAAAGCAGATGCAGCACGGGCAGGCGGGGGCACAACCGAAGCCCCCTCCCCATGCCCCGCCACCCCCTGCGCCTCGCCGCACGATGAACTTTCGCATTGCAGCAGCCCCGTCTCCGCTCAGTGGCTCGGGGGGCCCAGCTTGCGCACGCCAGAAGCTGGACTGACCCATGTCCGAGGTGATTAATTTATCAGGCTTTTGGCACCCACCGCTCCCCGCCAGAAAAACAATATCCCAAATTCCAGGCCCTCCCACCCAGCAGATGTGTCTGCGGCGAGGGCGACCGTTCCAGCCTGTCTCGCAGAAGCTGCTGCCTGTCGCAGGGCACGTCCGGCCTCGAGTCCCTCGGAGCTCTGCGTGCCACCAGGCCACCGCTGAGGCTTGGGACAGGGAGGCTGCGGGGCCCCCGGTGCTGCCGTGCCCCAGGGAGGAGTGGCACCATCCTGTCCCGGCACCCACCACCCCATGGAGCTGCCCGGCCCAGGAGCATGTTTGTGTCTGAACCCAGCGGGCAGTGATTAAGGCCTCATTAAATTTGCATTAATCTGTATAATCAGGGAAATACGCCAGGCCTTTAAGGGGCACGTTAACAAAGTCATTATAGTTGGCAGCGGGGGGCAGCGGTAGGGATCACGCACAGCAGCGCAGCAAATTTCAGATTGGCTCAGAGGCAGCCTCAAGCCCCGCAGCTCGCTCTCCCCTCCTCTAAAAGAGGTTTAAAGCAAGAAACAAAGAGCGCGGTGATATCGTTCAGATGCCGCAGGGCGCTCGGACGTTGGGCAGCCAAGAAACGGCGGAGATTTTTCTGCCTCCCCCCAGCTTGGGAAGAGGAGGGATGTGAGCCCTCCGGAGCACGGGGCAAGGCACCACAGCCCCCCGTGCCCCCCCTGCAGCCACAGGGACACCTTCTGCCTGGCCACGGCCCAAACCTGCCTTGACATCAGGGGCAAGGGGGGGGAGGCAAACAGCCTCTTATTTATCCGAAAAGGTCACTCGCGCCTTGGAAGAGGCTGGAGCTGGATCCCCGCGGTCCGGCGGAGGCCAGCGTCTCCTCGAAGGAGAGGTTTCACAATTCATCTCGTTTGTTCGCTGTGGCATTTTCATCACAGTAGTTCGACTTATGCAATTACATAAAAAACATCTAATGAAATCTCAGTGACACAAAACATGAACGTTTATATTGGCCTCCCCGTGCCACGGAGTTGATCTTGGCCGGGGCATCCAGACAGACATTCTGCATTCTTCAGAGATTAAGCACTGAAATGCTCCGGAGAAACCCAGCTGCCTTCTCCCCCTGCAACCGCGGCGCTAATTCCAAACACATGGTAGCTGTCCGGGGAAAGGGGAACACATACATTACACACACACAAATATCGCTGTGTCTGCGCTGGGCGCGCGCGGCCACGCACACCCGCACCGCGTCCGTGATGCCTGCGTGCGGGAAATGCTCGTGGGTCCGTCCCCATCTGTAAACACGCAGCGAGCGAAACGCTGGCAGCTCAGCAGATAAAATATTAGGCATAAATAGGTGCTGCAGCAAAATTAAGGAACTTGGAGGAGTGATGAGTAAGGGTGGCATGGCGCTGGGGATCTGGACCTCGAGTCTCGGCTGGAGCCCCCCCAGCTGCGATGCTATCGCTGCCCGCGGCTGTGCAGCACCTCTCTGTCACTCCTAGTTTTTCGGCCCACGAGATGTCAGGCCCCAGTCAAAATAAACACGCCTGGGAGGCTCTGGGCAATGAAACCCCAGTCCTGGTTTGGTTCCCATCTCCCCCCTTTTAAAAATTCTTCTGTCTCCCATTAAAAATCAAGCTGATCTTTGAAAAAAAAAAAAAGAAAAGAAAAGAGGAAAAAGGAGAGAAAGAGGAGCGGAGGGAAAGGACTTTGTTTTTCCAGGCAGCAAAGCTCGAGTGAGGAGCGTTGCCGGAGGCGGGGAGGGGCTGGGTGAGGGACCTGACATCCCCC